>CM031088.1:15762857-16241541 GCA_018257905.1 Gillenia trifoliata | reverse complement strand
GTCCGACACGGGACACGTTAGTGTTTTGAAGTGTCCGTGCAACATAGCTAATAAGACTTGCGACTCCAACAATATTCTTACCCTAATGAGAGTATCTCATTGTTCTAAGATCCAGACGTAAAGTCAAACACTAACCCCAAGGGGGAAAGTCAACCACCAATGGCATCACATCACATAAAACAAGATTGAACCATGACAACATTCATTCATTCATACAAACCAAAACCCCAAATACAGACCAAACAAATCGTGGTCTGGACCATCAAACTTTTTAACACTCGGAATTTATCACTTACCCACTCACACTCATCTAATTTGGACCATTAAAGATTTTTACCAAGTAATTAGGGACACCAAGAAAGGTTTAAGTGCTAATTAAAAGCAATATAATGCATAATAAGAAACTCGAACCAACGCATTATATAGCGAAAGCAAACTGAAATTCATTGAACATAAGGAGGATCACTAAGTACAGAAACGAAGATATGGGAATCACGGGGAGAAGACAATCCTGAAACTTAATCCGATTTTTGTCTTTGTGTTTTTCCTAAAAACTAATCCCTAAAACAAAGGTAGAGAGCCAGCTACTTATCCATATAGAAGACAAAGTGCAGTGCTTATCAGAAAATGCTGCAGGCAGGCCTTTCAATTATATCTTCTAGGCAAACCCTACACATTGCTTCTCCCCCTCCTTTTCAATTCCCAGTCTCTCTACTCGTCGTCGTCTTCCTCCTACAACACAACCAACACAAACAATTAAGTAACTAATTCGACTCATTGAACATGCGAAACAATGGAAACAATTGAAACAAACACAATGTTAACTTAATTAATCAAAATCACGGCTGACCTCGCCGCTCTCGTCCTCGTCTTCATCATCATCATTTACCTCGGACTTGGACTTGTCAGACTCTTCTTCATCAGGTTCATTAGGTCCTTCACTCTAATTCACATAAACAAACCAACAAATTCTCACAAATATCCTCAAACTGATAACTAAACAAATCAAACGAAAGCTGGAACAAGAGCGCTTACTAATTGCTTGTTGTACGCCTGAATGTTCTTGTTATACTCAACCTTCCTCTTGTCCGCCTTGGCTTGATAGGGAGCTTTCTCCTGATTAATTCAAAACATACAACGAACAATCAATAAACTCCAACAACAAAATTCAGCAACTAATTTCAAATTATTCACTGATCAATGAAATTAAACTCTAATTGAACACTCACAGCATCTGTCAACGATTTCCATTTATCGCCACCAGCTTTGCCGACCTGTTCCATATAAATTGAACAAAATCAAGATTAATTAGTAATTAGTAATTAATTAATCAAATCATCTAATCAGAGAGTAAAATCGAAGAACAAGTTCGTAGATCTGAGAGGATGAGATTTGACTTACAGCAGCGACCGACTTGTTGTTTGGATGCTCCTTCTTGTACTTAACTCTGAAGTCCTCCCTGTGTGTACGAAATCAAACAAAAATTCAGTAAAAAAAATTATCTCAAAAATAAAAAGATACAGAAAAGGTCAGATCTAAAAACTTCAACTGAAGAAAGAGCAAGAGAGTTGACCGTACATGAAAACGAAGAAGGCACTGGCCGGCCTCTTAGGCTTGTTCGGATCCTTTCCGGCTTTCTTCACCGGCTTCTTGCTCGCTCCGGCACTCTTACTCTTCAACCTATCAAAATCCGAAATTCAAAAAAATCAGCAAAAATTCGGAACATCAAAGCAGGAGTAAGCAAATCACAGATACCCTATCGTATCGATGGAATCGGACACTAATATCGACACGATAAAGCACAAAAGTCACTTGGTATCGCGTTGGGAGCAAATTTAAAAAAAAAAAATAGCAAAAATTCATAAAGTTAAAGCACGAGTGAGCAAATCACAGAAATCCGATCATATCGATGCAATCGGAGAGTAATGAAACTACGGTAGAGAACAAAACTCACTTCGTATCGCGCTTAGGAGCAGCAGCTCTGGCTTTACCCATGGCGAACCTGCAAGCACACAAAAAGAAAGGTCAAAAATCGGTGAGAATCGGCGAAAACGAGCGAGAATCGTTCAGAAACGGGAGGAAACGGCGCGACTCGGACCTAGTCAGAGCGGCGGAGGCGCGAGTTTACCTAGGGTTTTCGAGAAGGAATAAGACGAAGAAGCAGAGAGAGAGAGGAGAGTAAAATACGCCTTTCTTTTTTGTTGGTGCGGTGCGTGGGTGTGAAATTTGCGAAAGGAGTGAAGGGCGGATAAGAAGGAATTAAGAAGGGGCAAAATTGAATTTCGACTAACCCAAACAAATTGAAGTTTTGGGTTTCGGCGGGATTTCAAAAATGTTTTGCCGCGTCAGCTATCCGTGCGCTATGCCTTCATTTGCTCTTGGACTCTCCCTTTTGTGCTTCCTTGTGTGCTTCTTCGCTAGCGAGGCGAACACGTGGGAAAACACGTGATAGGGGTAGGGGTGAAATGACGGATTTGGGGTTTGATATTGTGGGTTGGGGTCTTGTGGTTGAGGGTGATCGAATCGGTAGAATAAAACGTGTAGTACACAACAGCTGTATTGGTGCGGGATATTATTGAAACGGGTGCAAATAAGTAAATTTGGTGGATTGATATTTCGGGGTTTTTGGATTTTTTTTAATTTGGTTTTGACCGTGTGGAAAAGTTGGGGATATTTGTAAGTGGGCTGTTGAGTTGGACTGCAGTCCAAAGAAGTTTGGGTTGGGCTTTCCAACTGATTTAGTTGCAGAGAACCAAAACTTGGTCAAACTGAAGCCATTGCATTCGGTACGGATGGAAAAGTGACAAGTAGTGCATGTTCTAATATAGATAAAGAAATAGCATACAACCAGAAATAATTTCCGCATTCTCATTTTTTCCTTCGCCGCTCTCCTCATTTTATTTGGTTTCTAATACTTCTTCAAGGGAGAAATTGAGTGCAAAAATCATTTTCCATATACAATCATTGTAATACATTTTTATGACATATACTTTTAAAAATAAGAGTTTTGGTTAGAAGTGGATGTTCACAATTTTATTAAAATATAAATGTGTTTTTTTAAGTGGTGGATTATTTTGATAGATAAGGTATTAATCATCAAATCACTGTGTCCCCAATTAAAACATTGCCCCCTCCGTCTAGAACCCTTGATAGTGAAAATACCGTTGAAAATAAGAATTCCGCTTTTAACTCTTCCAAAAGCAGTCCGAAAACAAGCCCTTGATATTTATTTCATCATTTGACACATGTTGTCCAAAAATCCCCCGACATGGAGAAAACCGCAAAGAAGCATCCGTTACGCCAATTTTATTGTCGTAGGTTAAACTTGATTTTAAGGCTTCAATTATAATGATAGTCAACCTAGTCAAATAATTTCATAGTGCACTTTCTCCGATGCATGTGCAAATTAATAGGCAATACGTCAAATATTAGGAAAAAATTTCACTGGTACGTAGCATTCAATAGTACGGTCATTGAATGGTCCAGATTAATTTAATGTGGACCTCAAATGAATCTTAAATCATTCAACAGTACGTACCATTAAAGTTTGATTCCAAATATTACTAAAAACATCAATACTATGACTATAATCGATATGCCGTAAGTCAACCTTCCCAGAAACCAGGTTAAAGGATATGAACACACTTGTATCAGAAAAATAATTTACAACGAGTTCACCGTCATATAGCATCCGTATGCAATAATACATTGGATTGAAACGTCACATAACGGGAAACCAGTTCTATGTAAATTGCTTTCTGTAATCAGGCCAAGGAAGGCAGAATCCTTTTCCTTGGAAGACATTGCACTTGGAGGAAAAAATTGATCACACATACTAAAGGCAAGCCACCAAATTAAAACCATCAGCAGTTTTCAACATCAGATCCCGAAAATAAGACAAAATCTAGTCCAATCTTGAAAAACAAAAATTCTATTATGCTCCGATACACTCCATATACCGAGAAATTTGGGTGTTAGATCTTGATTTCTTGGAAACTTTCTTGCATACCTTACAATATTTCGTACTCCGGATATTTTTACCTTCATATTTTCATTTTAATATATAAAAATTAAAATCTAACGATTAAAAAACTTAAAGTACGAAATACTTCAAAGCACCCAAAAATTTTTGAATTCCTTGACCCAGAATTTAAGAATCGAAAATCTCGAAATGTAAGATACAGAAGAGTTGACATTCATGCCATGCTGAAATACTGACAGCTTTGTCATCCAAATGATGTTGATAACCAACAGAGAATCCCAACACAACTCAAAGGAACCAATAGCACAAAGTCAAAAGAGAGACAGAAATTGAAGTCAAACCACCATCATCACATAAAACAAGATGGAGAATTGAGAGGTTTGATACAAATTCTAAAACCCAAAAGCAGACAAACCATATTCTCACTCCCAAGTCTTTCGAAGCCTGAAACTCCAATCAGTAGCCTCAAAAACTAGAGAATAACTTCCACACACCAAGACGATCTATTAACGGTATTCCAAACTAATCATACGTCGTAATGGACGACTCACTTCGAATACCGACACCTTCACATCAATGTTATACATAAGCTCAATGCCATGACCATAAGAAATTGCACAAAGCAAAACCAATTCGATCATGTAATAAAAAGGATACTAATTAGAGCAAAATAGAAATCATTTGAACATAAAAACGATCATTAAGTACAGAAACGATATGGGGAATCAGGTGGATGAGTCCCGAAACATTAACCCATTGTGTTTTTCTTTTTCCTTCCCTAATCCTAAAAATGTAGCTATCTTATCATCAGACACAGAGCTTTAATCAGAAAATGCAGGTCATTCATTATCTTCTAACCAACAACCCTAAAACACGAATTGCTCCTCTCCTTCATTCGACTTCCGACTTTCTTTCCTTCTCTACTCGTCATCATCTTCTTCCTGCAATTAAACAAAAACAACACAATTCAATCACACTAATCGTGAGACTAAGCAGAGAAAACTTGATTAAAACTGTAAGGAGGGCCAATTGGAACGAACCTCTCCGCTCTCGTCATCATCTTCATCTTCATTTTGGACCTCAGACTTGGACTTATCAGACTCTTCATCATCCGCTCCGTTGCCTCCCTCAGCCTAATTTCACAATTAAGCAACAATTCTCACAACAACACTCAAATCAATTAAACCGAAAAACCGTAAATCAAATAAAGAGCACTCACTATGCGCTTGTTGTAAGCGTTCATGGTCTTGGTGTACTCAGCCTTCCTCTTATCTGCCTTGGCAATGTAGGGAGCTTTCTCCTGAATAATTTATTAAAATTATAAAAAAAAAAAATCAACAAAAAGTTACAGAATATTCAAGTAACAAACAAAATCGATTGGGCGAAATACTCACAGCCTCTGAAAGTGATTTCCATTTATCACCACCAGCTTTACCGACCTATTCAAATTTATCAAATCAAAATAAATATTAATTTTGCAAAATTAAACTGATAATTATTCAGAAAACGAAATTAAAAGCGCAGATCTGAGAAGATGCGATTCACTTACAGCGGCGACGGATTTGTTATTAGGATGTTCCTTCTTGTATTTCACTCTGAAATCCTCCCTATATAAAATCGAACCACAAATTCATACAAAAATATAATTACAAAATAAATAATAATAAACAAAACGATCGATCTGATAAAGGAAAAAGAGAGAGAGAGAGCGTTGACCGTACATGAAAACGAAGAAGGCGCTTGCAGGCCTCTTAGGCTTGTTCGGATCCTTCACAGCCTTCTTGCTAGCGCCAGCGCTTTTGCTCTTCAACCTATCAAAGTTGAACAAAATAACACAAAAATTAAGCATAAATTCAAAATCGGCGTGAGAGATCGAGATCTCCGATCGAATCGCGAAAATCGAACAAAATTCACAGCAAAACGGAAAACGAAACCGGAAGCTCACTTCGCATCAGCTTTTTTAGGAGCAGCAGCTCTTGATTTCCCCATTTTCAGCTAAACCTGCACAGAAAACCGCAAAAAACCGATGAGAATCGTTCAGAAACGGCAACAAATTGATTAAAACAGTTCCGAAACGGCGAAAACCGACGAGAATCGCTCGGAAACAAGCGAAAAACGATGAGAATCGCTCGGAAACGGCGAAAACGACGAGAATCGTTCGGAAACGGCGGAAAACGAAGCGACTCGGTCCGAGTCGGCGGGCGAGTTTACCTTTGGTGAAGAGAGAGGATAAGGCGAGAGAGAATAATGAGAGAGATATGCCTTTGGGTCGTTTGCGTTGTTTGGTGCGGTGTGCGTGTATGTGTAAAATTTGCCCTTGGTGTGTGAAGGGATAAGAAGGGAAGGCCCGTCGCGCAAAAATAAAAATAAAAAAGGCGGAAAATTAAATTTTGATTTATTGAAAGGATTGAAGTCCGGGTTTGGGCGGGATTTCAAAATATTGGTGCTACGTCACTGATCCGCGTGATGGGGAACGATTGGCTGGGGCGGATTCGCTTGGGATCTCGTTTGTGCTTCCTTGTGTTTCTTTGTTCTATTTCCGCTGGCCGTACACTGGAAATCGGTTGGAAAAGCGGGACACGTGGAGTATGTGTGCGTGGGTTATGGACGGCACGTGCCCTTTTTTTGGCGAAATTACAAATTTGGGGTTAGGGCGCGTCTAGATGGTTGTTGGAGGGTGACTGATTCACTAGAATAAAATTTGGAGCACGCTACTTCTGTATTTATTTACGGGATATTATTGATATGGGGTAAATATGTCAATTTGTTTGCTTGATATTCTTTGCTAGAAACATTACTCTTTTCACACTGTTACATTCGTTCCCTTATTTTCTTTCTTCTTTTTGGATTTCATGTATTTTCAATTACATTAAATTTCATATGGGTTATATTTGATTAGGATTTTTAGAGATTCTAATGGATATATAAATTCGTGGAGTATGATGGAGTTTTTATTAATTTCTAAATTTAATGTAAAATCTCTCAAAATTTGAGATCTGATATTTTGAAAGCTTAAAATACATTACGAAATATCTCTTATTTCTTCAAAATCTTTAATTTCTATTATATAATGATATATTTAGACTAAGGCCCTGTTTGGTATTGATTTTTTTACTAAAAACGGTTTTATTTTAAATTTAAGCAATAAAAAGTGTTTGATAAAAATAAAATATCTTACTTACTTTTAAAACAATGACCTCTAGACAACAATTTTGAAAAACTGCTTTTATAAAAGCAAAGTTAAAAATGACATTATTTATCCTTCTACATACATTTTCTTCATTGGAGAACAAAGTGACAGCCACCACTTACCATTAATACTACTAACCTTACATCACCACTGTTATTACCATCACCATTGTTGCCACAGCAACCACCATAACCGCCACCACTGGCACCACAACCGCCGTTACCATCACCATCGTTGCCATCGCCGCCTCTTCCACCACTACCACCACAACCACAATTGCCACCACATCTACTACCATTCTTACCTCTGTATCCCAACCACAACACCCCACTATTGGCACAACCATCATACCTCAACAATTGCTGCTGTTATCACCACCGCCATTGCCATCGTTGCCACTATTTATGACTGCAACTACTAGCCTTACACCACTACCATCGTTGCCACGGCCACCACCACCATCACAATCTTCATCATTACCGCTACCACCACTGCTACATCTACAATTATATCACGTTTAGATTAAAATTACCACACGATTTTACACTGCTTTTCATACTCACAACACTTTTAAAAATACAGTTTATCAAACGCTCAATTGCTTTATTTTACAGCTGATTATTTTTAAAGCACATCATAAGCAATTTTTTTTTAAATCCCAGCAATCCCAAACTGGCTCTAAGTAGGTGGGGGAATAAATTAGTTACGAGCTCGCCATTCTCATAATTCGAACTTAATACCTCTCACTTACAAGTGGAGATAAATACCATTAGATTGTAGTACTAAAAGCCAGTTTGTGGTTGTTGTGCTTTAAAAAAAAAAACAGTTTATAAAAGCAATTTTAAATTAAAAAAAAAACCTCTATGCTGCTTTTAAAAGTTGTTGTTTTAATGTCATAACTTTTAAAGCAATATATTTCATTTTTACCGAACACTTTTTATCTACTTAACTTTAAGGTGAAGCAGTATTTAGTGAAAAAAAAAAAACAATACCAAACGGGGCCTAAGTAGAGAAATACTTCACTTTTAAAAATTGTTCAGAATCAATTCTCAATTAAATATATCTAGAATTATATAAAATCATTTTAAAATTTTGATTGAATACCTATTGTTCACTTGCAGGTGTGCATGTAAGGAACACTAATTAGCTTGCCTTAGGATTGCGGAGTCTTGTTTTTTGTTGGATTAGTAGGCTTCACTTCTATCCATTTGAAGGGTTTCTTGTGAGGCCTTTGTGTAATGTATGTAATCAGGCGTGGCACTATTGACTTTTGTCAATAGAAAGATGTAATTATGATTATATTAGTTTAGATATATGTTAGATATTTGTACCACAAGTAATATAACTTCTCCATAAAGGATTAGGGCTTATCAGATAGCCTCTTGGTTAGGTTATTTTTAGTTACCTTACTTGTTAAAAACTTTTAATTGTCTTTTGATGTTATACCAGAAACTACTAAAATAAGGTTTGTTATAAACTTGTTATGAACAAACACTCCTCTTTAAGTATTTGCAAGAAAAGTAAAGACTGAAATCAGATGTACGAGTAAGTAAATAATAATAATAAATATAAGTAAAGACTAAGACTGATATTGAAGTTGCTTTATATTGTAAAATGAACAAGATTCATACATATAAAAGCTTAATATAGTTGACAAAACTTCCATCGGATTGGATATGAACCCATCAGAATAGTTCTTATGTTGCTTCCTTATAAAGGGTTACAACCAAAGACAAATTGTCCTAGGGTTAGTAAATCGATATTACAAAATGAGATTTGGTGGCAGAGCTATTTAACTGGTTTTAGAGCTTTATGAGGGATGATCCTAGAATTCTAAATCTTGATTTCAAAGTCACAAGTTGTATAAGCAGTGTGAATGAAATAAGTACAGGCAAAGAGTTTTGGTTTCTAAAAATTGAGTGATATGAGGGTTGCAGCTTTGAAAGGTTTCCTCTGTTGGCTTTCCTTTTAACGTATATGTTCTGATTTTGGTTTGTTTGAGTGTCTCTAACTCTGAGTCTTTCACTTGTTTATATAGGCTCCTAAGAGCTTCTGCAATGGTTGCCAAGTTGCTTATTTATGATCGACTTGAATACTTTCCTGGCAAGTATGTTCTTAGTTTGGAAAGTAATAAAAAATATCTAAATGATCAGCCTAAGTCTTCTTCCCATTGAGAGAGTTTTTTACTCCCTAAATATTTCCGTCCAAAATGCATAGTGCATTGCATTTAATGCTTGCAATGGAGAGAGAAACTTGAGCTTGAGGTCTTCCGTATAGTATTACCGAGTTGGGCCTTTTGCTTATCTAAGGCCCAACTCAATCTTTTCCATAAGGTCAGGGCCTTAAGCTATGATTTTGACCCAATGACATTTTTTGGTTTAAACACCTATAGGTTTACAAAAAGATTTAAAATCCCTCAAAATCTCAATTAAACACACCTCTGTAGTTTGTAAATTATCCAATCTTATGGGGAATTCCAAACAAGTTGTAGAATGTCTAGTGTGTTCCTTCAACTAAGAAATATGTTTCATGATCGATTACTTTTCATTGTGAAATGTCAAAATTCAAGAGTTAGGGTTACTTGATAAATGAGTGATTATCACTCATGGAGAAAGGTCATGTTCATTTATACAAGATGGGGATGGTAACTCATAGAGGTGCATGTGGTGTGTTGTCGTTGGTTCTTTTATAACACATTATCTCGCTTATCAAGTCAGTTAGTCATTTGAATTAAGAGATCACGATAAGATAATTAAGAGGTATTGAGTTTTGGGTTTCTAATAGTGGATTATGGCTTTTAAAGCACTTTCAATTTGCATGATAAGTAAGGGCTCGTTTGGGATTGCTTATCTAGAAACTCTAAACATTCTAAAGCACTATAAGCACTTTTAATTTTTTTTCTATCAAATGTAGTAAGAAACGATTTTGATTGTCAAAAAATAATTTTAGCCTTGAAACACTGAAAAAAAGTATTGATATATAAGAAATGGCATCAAGCTAGCGAATACTTCACTTGTTGTAACTTGCAACTCTTTTCCAAAGTCGGTACCAAATTTAGAGTTGTTACTGGTAACTAAATCTCTAACTAACACTTAATTGCTCTGTTAGACGAAACTTAGAGTTTTGATAACTCGTTGGAATGACTTTATGAAATATGTCAAATTTCCCAAGACAAACTAACAAAGTTAATGTATATTCTCAAACTGCAACAACTAACAAACAACAATGATCAAATTTTTTGATTCATAGATGTATTTACACTAAGTGGCGGGAAGAAAGAATTGGTTACGAATTCTCTATTAACGAAATTCGAACTTAAGACCTCTCATTTACAAATAAAGAAGAATGCCACTATATCGTAGTACTATAAGTGACACAACAATAATCATATTTGATACAACTGAAAATATGTTGAACAAATTTGAAACTTTGGCTTCAATGCTACAGATATTTTGACCGTTCAATTTAATTTGACAAATGTTTATATCTTATATTAACAGTCTCAACAATTTATTTTCTGTATTATTTAATACTACTGTAGTATTAAAAAAAGAATTACAACAACTAAAACTCGTTATTTATTAGATTTGGGCAAAATTGGGCTTGTTTAATTGGACCATTGTCAAACAATTTAGGCCCAAGTGAATCGGGGTTACCCATTGGAGTCTTAGACTTGGGTCTATAGCAACTGACCCGGTTGCAGAGAAGCATCGAAAATCCGAAACGAAGAAGAAGGTCGTGTTTCGTACGGATCGAGCAAAGGAAACAATCAGAGATGGGAGAGGTAATAGAAACCCTACCGGAGAACCGGAGCTCGTTCGCAGCTCCAACTGTATTCATCGTCGTCGTCGCTTTCCAATTCGTCTCCAGGTGGCTGGAACAGTTAAAGAAGGTAATTTCCTCAACGATTTTTAACTTGCATTCAAACAATTTAATCGTATTTTTGTGCGAAATTAAGCTCTTAATCATTTTTCTGATGCCTTAATTGCATTAATTGTGAAATTAAAATTTGAATTTGGGGATTTTGTTGTTTGCAGGGAGGAGTGAAGAGTGCTACGGCAACCAGATTGCGTGGGGAAATCAAAGACCTCTTGAAGGAGGCAAGCTCCTTGTCGCAGTGAGTCATTGTTATTAATTCAATCATATATTCTACCCAATTTATCAAATGGAATTTTATTTTTTTGGATTGGCTGAATTGTTTGATGCTTTGCAGCTTCAAAATTTTCAGCTTTACAGTAGCAGGTGATGGTTTGGATTATTTGCAGTTGCATGATCTTTGTTTTTGTTGAATCCAGGCCGTCGACATTTGCTCAAGCCGCGAAACTTCGGAGGATGGCAGCTGCTAAGGAGAAGGAACTTGCTAATTGTACTAGTTTGCAACCCCATCCTTTCAATTATGTTTTTATTCTGATCACATATATAATCATATACCTGCATTCGTAAAACACATATATGCAACATGCTTGGGCTCAAAGTTGTGTTTGTATAGTAGCATTCACACATTTTACGAGTATGATGTTGTTAAGTGAAGGGTTGAATGGCTAATACAGTTTAGGTAGTTGTTTGATGTCATTAGCGTCTAGGTGCCCTGGTACATTCCTTTTATCGGCTCCAATACATTTCATACAGAGAGATGAGTGGTCAGTTATAGATGAGCCAACTTTCTGTTTTTAGTACAAATTTAGTCTTGTGATTTGTGATCACTTGATATATCTTGGTTTTTTGCTACAAACTTCACTTTTACCCCCTCCTCCAGTCCCACGCCCAGTTTAATTTCTTGTCTTTCATAACTTCAGTCCTCTGTCACAGCCCCTCTTCTGTTTTACGACAAATACCTTAATTGCTAGTTTGCTACACCCTCTTTTTCCTCGCATTATCTTTCAAATTTTCTCCAGGTACTCTCAATTCTCTGTCGTATTGACATATGATTTTAATGTTTTTACAATAGTCTCTCGACCATTTAATTTAATTTGTTTTCAATCATAAGAATTTTGTGTAGTTATTATCACTTGATTAAATTATGTGCATAACCGGTTTTTAAAGTAAGCCTGTTCCTACCATGAATGGAAGATTCTAACAGTATTACCTGCCTTCCAGATCAAGAGTTACAAGGCAAGGAGATAAAACTTTCATATGACTTGTATCTTAGAATTTTGTTCATCTTAAAGGTAGTTCTCGGTATTTTAGATTTTTAAAATATTTATTAGCATTATTTTGATAAAAAGAAATTATTTCTGAACAAGGGTTCTTAATAGATATACTTGGTTGTCCATTTAGGTCTTAACATATGTTGTGCTGACTTGCTGGTTTTGGAGGGTTCCTGTTGCCTCCATATCGCAACAACTTGTGCAACCCTTTGGTAATGCATTCTCGTTCCTAATTTACTTTTCGACTCCCCTCTTTCCTTATTCCAGTTTGGCTTTTTGCAGATTAAGCATTGAGACAATAAATCTATAAATTGATAGAAGTTCTGATTAGTATATCATGATGCTGTGCAGGGAAGGTGATATCATGGAGGGCTGGAGGAGTTGTAAATGAAAATGTTATGGTATAATTCTCATATTTTTTTAGGTGCCTTATTGTATTGTTGTAAGCAACTAAATGATCTGAGCAATACTAGGTACACTGTTACTTTCATGTGTACGCTGCTGATGTTTGCATTTGCATATTACTTATCGTGGGTCAGAAAGAAAAAAGATGGTCGTTGATTAGTTTGCGATATAAAGCATCTTAAATACAGTTTTGAACATTGCTTCTGATTCTTTTCCGTATGTTTCTGCAGGTAGGAATTATTCCTTGGTTGATATTATCTACCAGGGTAAGCAAGTTTGTATGTCGACTCGCCAAGCTCTAGAGGTTAAATGATTTGTGCCCTGTCAAGTTTTCATACACATGTAAACGTGGTTTTGTCTTTGACTATTACTCTGCAACCTTTAGTCATGAACTTAGGATTGTTACTTGCTCACTTAATTTGTACTAGGGATGTGCTTTACTTTTTTGGCCATCTATGTTATTGTCGTAGTATGTTAGAAAGCTAACCTCTTGTAAAACCCATTCTTTAAATTTATTTATTTATTGTTTGAATTTATTTAGCGCAAGGAAAATCCAGTAAAATACTGTGATGCCTTTTGTGTTTGGTATGCAAATGCCTGCTCTGGTCTATTTGGTACGCAAAGCAAAAGCCTATACAATCACCGACTACCATGCTCACAATGGAATTAATAGCGGGTCGTGGAGAAAATCAAGAAATATGATACTTGGAGCTCAAGACTTCAACGCGAACTCAAGCTTGCAAACAGGAAGAAAGAAAGGTACAACAAATCGTAATTTTATTTTCTAGTACAATCATTTTGTTACAGGGACTGTTCCCCTCTCATCTCTCATTGAAAACAATGCTGCTTTGATTAAATAGTGATATGAATCTCACAAACCAGAAGAAGAAAGGATACAGAAATTCATGCCTCAACACTATTCTAGGCACAGCTAATAACAGTATCTTTACAACAGGAATATTCATGGATTGAGCTAAGGCGAAGAAGCAAACGCATCCTAGTACACAAGCCGCTATGGCAAGTCCTGGTGAATGACCACTCAGTACCGCATATGTGCCGGTAACGAATGCGACCACCATTGCCATTAAGGCAAAAAAAGTAAAGGATAACGCATCGCGAAAATTTTTCTGCAATTTTCCGCTCGGACTTGTGTAATTCCTGCAAAAAAGGAGCACCATGACAGAACAACTAGACATAGCCATGGCTATTGTATCTGATATCACAAACGCTTTGAAAGCTGCATTTCTGGATAGAACTGCGAAGCCCAGCTCTGGTCCTTTTTCGCTTTGGTAACCGCCAGGCATGGTGAAACCTGCTGCGAACGTTACAGTTGCTATAAGTGTAGCCACTATCAGATGGGAGTCTCTTCCTTCCTTCACTTTGATGCCACCACCTATGTTTTCCTCTACTTCGCTTCCACCTCCGTGTTCTTCTACTTGGCTGCCGCCTATGTTTTCCACGACTTTGCTGCTGCCACCATCCTTGTCGCTTGAAATCCGATGACCTGGTATGGCACCAGTCTCTTTCAATGTGGTTTGAAGATATATCTGCAACACATTTTATTGGTAAACAGTGGATCTTAACCACTAGTATCACAAGGGAATGATATACTGTCCATACCTGTCGTTCGGAAAAAGGCAAAGCTTGAACGATGTCAAGAGCGTTGAGATTTTCCTTGTTGAATGTCATCTTATCAACTCTAGCATCGCGTATGAACCTAGCGTCGTCGTACCTAATGTTGCTGTAAGCCATAAGATGGAGGGGCGTGTTCCCGTCTTCGTCTTTGCCATTCAAAAGGACGTTGCTGAGCCATGGATCTTGTCTCACAAGCTGCTCTACTTGATGATGACGGTTCTTAATGCAAAAGTGAAGAGCGTTGCGACGGCGCTTGTCCACCAGTTCGCAACAATCAGGGCAACAAGCAATAAGCTCTTTCATTACATCTGCATGGCCGCCGAGTGCTGCTACGTGAAGAGGTGTAAGCTTCTCCGTGTCGCCGATGTAGGCGGCGGATTTATCAGCTTCTAGTAATAGTTTCACAATCGCAGTGTGACCCATGGATGCAGCGTAGTGAAGGGGAGTCCATCCTTTTTCGTCTACTTCTTCCGTCAAAGCCTTTTCACTGTGCGTCAATAATTCTTGGGTGATTTCTTGAAGACCAAACGAAACAAAGTTTATAATAATTAGATAAATGAAATAAATAAAGTTAACTAGAGACTGTTTGATAACCATTTCGTTTTTAGTTTTCACTTTTCATTTTTTTGAAACTGAAAATTGAAATCTTGTTTGAATTTTAAAAAGAACTTAAAACTAGTCTTCACTTTTTAGTTAGTTTTTTTTTTTTTTTTTTTTTAAAATTTGAAAACTAAAAATAAGTTGCCAAATAAGATTTCAATTTTTAAAAAACTAAAAACCCAAAACCCAAAACAAAAAAGTGAATCGGTCACGATGGATGGCTGTGTAAGAATTGCTCCACAAAATTTGAGAAGCCAAAGTACATCTCTATATTACATATGTATAAGTACCTTTGCCATTGATGATGACTGCAGCATGCAAAGCTGTTCTGCCATTAGGGCCTTTGTAAACGGGATTTTTGCAAGTATTCATCATCTTATAAACTAAATCACAATATCCCCTCTCGACAGCCAGGTAAATTGGAGTCTCGCCATCACCATTAGCAGGGTACAGAAACTCTGGATCTTCTCTTGTCAATATCTCCACCACAGCAAGGTGATTAAATCTCACCGCCTCGTGCAAGGCCGTATCCTTGTCGTTGTTGGTTGCCCTTATGAGCATCTTCCACGCTTCTTCCGATGAGCTCACTCGGAGGCCTTGCTCGAGGTCGACGCCATGACGATCAGCTTTCGCAGCTCCGATGAGAACTCCAACTATACCGGCACGCCCGTGTTTCGCGGCAGTGTGTAATGCAGTCTCACCACTCTGGTTCCGCATCAATAGCAGTTCGGGACACATTTTAAGGATATCATCCGCGGTTTTGGCCGACTTGAGTACTTCTTCCTCGGATTCGTTAAACGTTGGACTGCTTGAGCATGCTATATAAATATGAAGGACTGTGTTCTTGGTTGCAGTCAATAGTTTGTCGAGATTCTCTCCGTGCTCCTTGAGGGCATCAAGATTGCCTTGTTTTGCAGCGTCGAAAATATCGAGATCCATGCCACTTATTAAAACTGCAGTATTGCCTTCTTTTGCAATCTTTGAGTGGACGGTGGGAATATTCCAGATCAGATGAATTAATGGTGAAAGATTAGGCTGATCGGACGAGTTTGAGAGGGTGATCGAGGAGTGATGAAGGAGAGGAAGAAAGACAAAATTATATGGTGTGTACGTTGACGTGTGATTTTAGCTTTAGTCAACGAAGGACTTTGAGCGGGTTCAGTCGGAAAGTACCTCATTCATTTTTAATATTGATTAAAAAATAATATAAAATAGTTGTATTTAATAATATGAAATACTAAAATAATTAGTCGGAAAGTAACACGCATGAGTTGAGTAATTAGTCGGAAAGTACCTCACCCACTAGTATTTATATATGTATTTCAATATGTATATAGAAAGTACAATTTACATGTAGAAAGGGGAGGGAAGGTCACAGCATTCATTAGTGGATCAGATGTGATCTCTATTCTAGGATTTTTTTGGGTATTTCGGAGTATCCGGTACTTTAAATGTTTTAACTGTTAAATTTTTATTAAAAAATATAAAATTTATGATCTAACAGTTAAAACATATGAAATATCTGGTACTTCGGAACACTCAAAATTTTTTGCCACTACATGAATATAAAAGCCACTACTTCAAGCAACAATCTAGTTGAGGGTCAATTTCGTGAGGTTAGGTTGCAAACTTGCAAGGACTTGAAAAGTCTTGTAAATAAGTGTTACATCCCGTCCCGGAAATATCATTATTTTATTCCCGAAAGTGGGAAATGACGAAAATGCCTCTGGTTGACCTTCGGTTGACTTTTGCGTCGTAATTCGTATGACCCTTTCCTTAGTGTTTTCTTGTTGTGCTCGTCGTTACAAGCGTGTGGACGTGAACGGGACGTTATTCGGAGTCCGAATGGAAATTTTACGGACGTTAATCTTTCGACGTTCTGTTAATTGGATTGTGTTTTATAATTTGGGCCTTCGGCCCAGTGAACCCAATCACCTTTTCTGTCTTCTCCCTCAGTCTCTTTCACTCCGTCTCACTGTGTCTCACTCTCCCTCTTCTTCTCTCGTCCTTCTTCCCCGAGAACCAAACTCGGTGATTTTCACCGCGAATCACCACCCTCCAGTGAGCCAAGCCCCAAGCCATCCCTAACTCACCAAACTTCAAACATGCAAACTCGCCAAAATTATCTCGGACCTATTTCCCAGAAACTCTAGTGAAACTCAAAGATTTTTCCGGCGAGTTTCCTAGTGAAATTGACCTCGATCGACCCTGTTTTAATCACCAAACAACTCCCCGAGGTCCCTGCAACCTCAATCGAGCCTTGCATGGCCGAGATTGGACGAGAATCAACAATTCTGGAAATCGGCCAAATTCCACCCGAGAGCTTTCTTGAATTTCCGACCAACTCCGGCCAGTTTTGGACCTCCAAATGGGTAAAATCTCATTCCTCTCACTCCCAGCTTCAATTTGACACTTGAATCGTGAAAAATGGTTGAGATTTGAAGAAAATATGTCAATTTGCAGGTTTCCGGTCAAAAACCCAGATTCCGGCGAAGCTCCGGCCGGCAATTGCAGCGGTCACCGGCGAGCTGACGTCAGCAGGCCCGGCCCTGACGTCAGCGAACCGGTGATGACGTCATCAACCCGGTCCAAACCCGGTTGGACCGGAATATTCCAAGGTATATTCCGTCCGTTAGTTTTAACGACGTTAACGGAATATTCTAACGCCGTTAGAATATTCCGTTAACTCTAACGGCGCGTTAACGGCGTCAGTCACCGGCGCGTGAGGCCATTTGGCAGCGCGTGGCGGCCCACGGCGGTGATATTGGGTTTTCCGACCCCATAACTCCGTTTTCGGATTTCCGAACGCCGTTTTCTTCGTATTTTCGAATACTTTATTAATTGTGGGTATTCTAAAATAGGTTTGGCGACCCGTGGAGTACGGAGAGCGTACTTTTGGACTACTTTGGCATCGGTATACGTGAGTGGGCCCCTTCTTTATATAAATTATATATTTCTTGTGTTTTGGAAATTTTATATTAGGCTTTGCCCATGCTTTTAAGTGGTATTTTATCTTCTTATGTTAGTGAACTTAGTATTATTATGCCTATGCTTTTAAAGGTGATTTATACCTAAACTTAGTGAACTTGTTTTACATTTATATTCGGTGAACCTTGAGTTTTACATTTATATCGTACTTGGTTCACTAGTATATGACTCGGTTTAAGTATTTTGAGTAACTTTGGTATATTCTTGGTATTCCGGATACGGCATCCGTGAATACCTAAGTAGAGCCTATTGAGGTTATTTTAGAGAAGAAATTACCCCCACTTTATTTTATTGGGAAATATTCCGTGGTATGTTTTATACACGCTCAACTAGGAATGCTTACACGGTGTCAGTAGTACTGTTCGGGGCCAGGACCAGCTTCACGTGTATGTTCACACGCACCGACACGCTCACTTTGGATCCATCGTAGGTGCCAGCCTGTTCTAGGTCGCCTTGGCGACTCGAACTCGTTGTGATGCGCTTAGCGCCAGCTTCACGTGCTTGTAGTACATGAGCGTAATATTATTTGTACACCCAGCCTATTCATGACAGAATATCTCTGTATGAACTCGTGTGTCTGTCATACCTAGCGAGCGTATTCCCCACTGTTTTATATTGTGTTTTTAGTAGCGGATTTCACTGATGCTACAAAGACTTCTTTTGGTTTTATGGGTTTCCCGTATTATTTATTTATACGGATTTCTGCTAAAGTATTTTATACTTAAGTTGTGGCTTACAGCCAGTTTTGGAAACCAAGTACATTTTCGTACTTACACTGATTTCTACCTACTACTGTAGTATGTTTTCAGAAAGACTTTTAACTGAACTATTACTCGTTTTGACGGCGAGGGGTTACTATTTTCGGAAACAAAAGGTTTTATTTAAAATAATTACTTATGGCCCACTCACCCTCCTGTTTTGCGCCCATCCAGGATTAGTGGCTTGGAGTCGTCGACGTCGAGACGCGGTGGTATGACAATGTAGGAATATGTACTATTTTGTAATCATTTTGTATTTTCCTACTCTACTCTACAATTATTACTTTATTTTTCTTTCCGCCCGCACACTTTCGTGCACTCTGACCTTATTAAATTCAATTTGCTTAAATTATTCCTTATTTCTCCAAAATGGCTTTCGTCACCCCACGTGGTGTCGGCCAGCACACTCGACTATTGGGTGTCCACTTGTACATCCGGGTCGGGGTGTGTCAATAAGCATAAGTTTGTCCGCAATTAGCTGGAATGATCAGTTTTTAAAATTTAGTTTAAGAAATAATCAGTTTTGAATAACGACGACATATTGATCATATATCGATAATATAACGACCAAACAACGATAATATAGTAACAACATATACAAATTGATCATCTTTACAACAAAATCTCAAAAACTAATCATTCAACCAATTGTCCTAAGTTTCTTGCATCCCAAAATGTAAGCAAGCTAGCCATGGCCATAAACATCAAAATTTGAACTATTTATGCTCTTTATCATTATTTGGTACCGTCTGATAACTATTTCGTTTTTAGTTTTTTATTTTTTATTTTTTTTAAAACTAAAAATTTTGTTTGATAACTACCTTTAGTTTTTAATTAAAAAACAAAAAAAACTGAAAAACCAGAAAGTGAAAACTGAAGGCCAAATTTTGAAAATTCAATAATGTAATTTTTATTTTTCATGTTTTTTTTATATTGAAAACTAAAAGTAACTAACAAACGAGATTTTAATTTTTAGTATTAAAAAAATGTGTGAAGCTCCGTTCACACATGCCTTCATCATTGCGAATCACTGCAGCGTGCAACGCCGTTCTACCATCTGGGCCATTGTAAATTTGGAACATTGCAATTGCTGAGCATTTTAGAAGCCAAACGAAGATATCCCCTCTCGACAGCTAAATCATTAGCAGCGTAGGAAAACACGCGGTCTTCTTTGGTCAATATCTTCACCACACGATAGTGACAAAAGCGCACTGCTATGGGCTAGTTTGGTATTGTTGTGCTTTGAAAAAAAGCTGCTGTGAGAATAAGCGGCTGTGCTGTGAGAATAAGCGGCTGTGAAATAAAGCCAGCAGAGTGTTTGGTAAACTTTTTTGTAAAAGTGCTTTTGGAAAAAAAAAAACAGGATAGTGTTTGGTAAACTTTTATGTAAAACAGCTGTGACTATGTGAAATGACCAAAAATGGGATAATACTAAATGTGCTATTAATTTAATTTTCTTAACAAATAAAGATGAATTACTAAATATATTTTATTTGTAAAAGAAAAATATTTATAAACTTTATCTTAAATATTAATTATATGACAAACTACTTTAATTGAAATATTTTAGACTGAATAGCTAGGATTCATTAGTACAATATTGTTAATATACTTGAAAGTAATCTAATTAGATGCATTCATCAAACTTGCTGCTATTCTATTTCTTAATGCTTCCATCTCATGTGATCCTTCAACTTGATAATTTTGATATTCTTCATCATCATCAATACTATCGCTCTCTTCACAATAGTCCATGGGGTCATCAAAATCACGATCACGTTCAGAATACCTCCGTATGTAGTTATGAAGAGCCATTGTAGCAATGACAATCTTCACTTGCTTATTGAAAGGGTAATTAGGCATATCCCTTAAAATTGCCCATTTTTTCTTCCATACCGCAAAAGTTTGTTCAATGATGCTCCTAAGAGAAGAATGCATGTGGTTGAATACCTCTTTATGACCCGTTGGTTCGCCACCCCTATGAAAATCCGAGAGATGATATCTTTCACCTTTATATGGTCCCAAATAACCTCTCATTTGTGGGTACCCCGCATCTACTAAGTAATATTTTCTTGAAAATTAAAAATTTTATTTTGTATTTTAATAATTATACAAAGCATGTAAAATGTTATAATATAAGTATGAAGATTAACATTTGGAGGCTTAGAAAAGTTTAAATTTGGATTCCGTAGCACAGATAGAAAAACTCTTGTATCATGTGCAGTGCCTTCCCATGTGCAGTGCCTTTCCATCAAGGCTTATTATATATTCTTGCTCAGTACACACTCCCATTTTCTAGCCCTACACGCCTCTCTATATCTAGCTTTTGAATTGAATAATAAATCATACAAGAATCAAGTGACGAAAACAATGAGTATTAAAAAGTACAAGAAAAAAAAAGGACTTAAAACATTGGAATTTATTGACTTATACCAAAATTTTAAAATTTTATATATAATTAGATTGGCTAATAAAGTTTTAGTAGTTAGGTAGTGAGTGTTCGCACAAAGCCAAAGAAGAAATCAAAAGCTCCAACCTTCTTTGGCAACTGAAAATTACCAGACGTTTTCGGATTTTTACCAAATTTCCAAGCTAAGCAAGGGAGGAAGACAAGAAAGAAGCCTTCTGGTAACAGTAATACCACCACCAGTAAAATAAAAGCTGCTGTAAAAAGCCTAAAGGTAACTATCAACCAACTACTCAAATTTTACTTTTGCGGTTTTAATAAATCATTATCTCTCTTGTTCTTATGTTAATTGGTTTGAAACTTAAATCTAAAAACTGCAATCCTTGCAGGGGCAAAAGCAGCGGAGCCTTTTCTCCAAAGTGCTCTCAGCACCAACAAAGCGAAAGTGACTCTTACAACCCATGTCATATTTGTTGCTGGAGAAAGAGAGCTAAATAGAAAAGAACAATTTTCGTCGTGACGACGAATGTAAATTTCAATATATTTGAACACAATCTAACTCATGATGCTTAGCTTAAAAGAAATTGAATTTGAGTTGGACATTTGAGGTATAAGGAACCTGGTTTCGTTAGGAGCAATCCATCACCGAGAGCGATCTATCGCTCGCATCTACAATGCTAAAAATTGGGAATGCGGGATTACATGTAGCATATTCAGTTAATGATACAACAGCCTCTGAATTCCATGCTGCAAAATTGGATGTTCAAAAGCTGCTCATGTCTTGGGTTGAGAACGTTTCTCGTATATAGCCAAAGCCAACAGAGCAAGTTTGATGCTTAAAAATGAAAAGCTATTGCCTATTGGGATGATCTCTGTTGTCGAGTATACTCCCACAGAGCAATGGCACCGCTGACATGAACATTTAGAGATCTAACAACTCCTAGCTGTGGAATCTCGATGCAAGCATCCAGAATGTGGATGATATCCACGGGTATACCTTTCTAATCAAAACCCAATGACCAGCCTATTCAATGGATTGGATGAAAAATGAGTGCTACAATGTCAACTGGACTTTCCCAAATCCAACCGACATCTAGATCCTTAAAGGCACCCTTTGAGAAGTATCTATTCTGCATCAATCCCCTCATACAACCCGAAAAGCGAAACCCAACAACAATTATGCAAAATTCAATGCAACCATGAAGTTAAACAGCATCAAGCAAGCAGAAAACAATGAGATGCAGAACAAACGAAGACCCAATTTCCAGAAAAACAAGAAGAAAACAGAGAAATGGGCAGCTGGGGTTTTACAGAAAGTTACAGACCTGAGAAACCCGAAGAGACCTAGGATGCAGAAACAAGAAAACTCCAGGGAGCAAATTCAAGATCCCAGATCATAAATCCTCAAACATTTCCAAAAACAAAAAACAAAAAACCCCAAAAACCCACATGCAATTTCATCCCACGATCCCAAATGAAATTTCAACAAAAACTCACAGATCCAATACAAAATATTGATCAATAAACAAAACCCAAATCATCGATTCACTTCAATTAATCAAACCCAGAAAAAATGATACGGTTTCAAGAACTTCGAAGCCATAAACATTGAAACAGAAATAAAAGCTATAAATCTCGAGAGAGGGACGAAAGAGAAATGCTAACCTCAAGAAAATGGAGGAGCGAAAGAAGATGAACGGGGGTTCTCTCTCGCCGCCGAGACTTAGGAGCGAGATAGAGGAGAGGAGAGAGTGAGGAGCTCGGCCAATTTTGGATTATTTCAAAATCTACTGTTCACCCGTGTTTTTCACAGAGAAGCTGCAGCTGTTTTTCGAAAGCTGCTATTTGCAGCTTTCAGCTGCCCTTTGAAAATTTGGCTTTTTTTCACCTTAGCTTAAAAAAAAAGCTACTTTTAAAAAATTTACCAAACACCCTGTTTTTTTTCACTCCAGCTTTTTTTTTAAGCACCTCACTCCCAAACTGGGGCTACGTGCAACGCTGTATCCTTGTTGTTGTTGGTTTTCCTGATGAGCATCTGCTTCTGCAAGCAGGCTTCTTCTTCTGTTAAGACTCGGCCTTGCTCAAGGTCGCCATGGCGACGAACTTTTGCAGCTTGATCAATAAGAGCTCTAACTATACCTGCACTCCCGTGTCTCGACGGAACGTGTAAGGCAGTCTCACCACTATTATTGTGCAGCAATAGTAATGCGGGACACATTTCATCAAGGATATCCTCCACAATCCTGCAGGTTGACCCCACTTCTCTTTGTTTAGATGTCGGGCTGCTTGAGCACGCTATACAAATATGAAGGACCGTGCTATTTGTTGCAGTCAGTTTTAGGTCAAGATGTTCTGCATGTTCCCTGAGGGCATCAAGGTCGCCTTGTTTTGCAGCATTAAACACATCAAGCTCCATGCCACCTATCAAAACTGTATTATTGCCTTCTTTTGTAGCTCCCTCCTTGGTCTGAACTGCCAAGTGATCAGCACTACTAGCACTCTCGGTCTGATCAGCTGAATGGGAGAGATCCATTTTTTATATTTCTTTCTTTATTACGTACGTAGACAATGGGAGCTTTTGGCCAAATACAAGTACAATCAGAAATGAACTTGCTATCTTTGAGTGGGATGATGGGAATTTATATCAAAAGGAACAATGGGATGATAGGACAATGAGATTTGAGAAGGCTGAAGAGTAAAGGAGAGATAAAATAATAGAGCAGGGAATCCAATCCAATCGCCTAGGGAAGAGGAAAAGAATTTGTGCAACATGGATTGTTTGGAAGGGGAAAATGTTAATCGGGTTTAACACTCTAAAAATTCATTATACACTCTTTTAAATCTTTATTGTTACATTACAGCGTGAAGAAAACTGAGGTTTCACACCAAAATTTATTGACAATAAAGGGAGTAGTCCAACTTCTTATAAGCACACACATGGTTTGTTGACTTTTTGATCTATTGCAACACTCACATCCTTACACAAAGAAGTGCATAATGTTTTTGAAGTGCTAATAGCAGTTCCATTTACAAACACGCAACAGAATATTGGCCCATATTGTTGGGCAACCATTCGTTGAGTTTTGGACTTTGGCCACCTAACTCAGTAGCAAAATCAACTCTAGGAATATGTTTACGAAGGAAAGAACCAAATTAAGAATGTATTGGAGCAAGCCGAAATCAGAATCAGGCATATTAAAATGTTTATTAAACATAAAGAATCAGAATGAAAATAAAGCTGACTCGGAATAAAGTAACCAAGAGCCAAATAAGCAAACGAGATCAGCAAGACGAGGCATCAATATATATTCAATACTTGGTACTCTTACTTTGGTATATATAGAATGCTGATGCTTTACGTATTACTTATCTTGCGTAGAAAGAAAAAGACATGTTCTTTGATTAGTGTACAATACAATGAAAAGCATCTTTTCTATCAAGATTAACAAATTTGTATGTAATTTGTGTCCTGTCAAGTTTTGTGTTACGTCTATTAGATGCCTAGAAATGTGAAAATCCAAAAATTGAGTATCATCCTGAAGCCAGAAAACTAGTTTTGGAAGAAAGAGATGTCTTTTTTGGCTGGAATATTACCAGTTGCAATTCATTGAGCAAGACCGAAAAATATCACTTCGTCATCCCTAAAGAGAGGTGTACAAAAGTTCAGTTCGGGGTGGCGCTGCTGTGCAGCGTACCTCGAGTTAGACGAAGAAGTTAACTTGGATTTGTACATACAAGGCTTATATTAGATTAGAAATCAAATCTAGCAAAAACAAGGCAAGCAGAGAATTTTGACTCAACTAAGCTGCGGTGGCAACTTGAAAAAAATGCCTCCGAAAAGCTTTGGTAGATGGACGGCCAAGCATGAAAAGAGCTGCGGAAAAGTACCAGAGGCCAAGCACACAAGCAGCGATGGCGAGTCCTGGAGAATGACCTGATACTGCATATGTGCCGGTGATGAATGCAGTTGCCGTGAAAATTAAGGCGGTCATGGTAGAAGATAACGCCCAGACAACTGCATCCGGCCTAGACAAATAAAAGTGCATCAAGACAGAACAAGCAGACATAAACATGGCCAGTGCATCCGTTACAACAAAAGCTTTGAAAGCTGTATGTCTCGTTAGAACTGCAAAATCTTGGCTTGGTGGTCCTTTTTCACTTTGGTAACCACCACCGGGCATGACGAAACCTGCTGCAAGGGTTGCAGTTGCTATCAGTGTAGCCATTACTAGATGTGCTACTTTGACTTGCTTCAATACTACATCATTGTCTTTACCACATTCCAATAGCTTGAATGTTGTACTTCTGCTATCCTTGTTTTCGTTGACTTGGTTGATTTCAATTTTTATTAATGGATAGATTTTTTGGCATACACTATCTTCATCGCATACAATTCGATGACAGCCTGGTCTAGCACCATTCCTTCCCAAAATGCCTCCATTGGCACTCTGCAACACAAAGAAGAAAGATGCCTAATTTTCAGTTGACCACATACATAAGGAAAATCCTTGCAGATGTATAAGATCTTGACATGCGTGCATAAACCTTTCTTTTTGTAGTTTTAGTGAGATATTTTGATATATGTGTCAATTTGTGATTGATAGTTAAAGATGAACAACTATTACATGTAAGGAGTTGAGCAGTATTTCATACGTAATTACAAGTGCAACAACCATACCTTGAGTGTTGATGGCAGAGTTTCATCAGCTAGAACAATGTCTAAAGCGTTTAGGTTTGCCTTGTTGAATGCCATCTTATCAACTCTACCATCACCTACAAAACGATCAGTTGCGCAGTGGGGAGAAAGGGCGAGGAGGTGGAGAGGTGTGTTCCCATTAGCATCCTTTCCATTTAAGAGGACGTTGCTAAGCCATGGATCTTTCAGAACAAAATCCTGTATAATTGGACTTTGACACCACTTAATGGCGTAGTGAAGAACATTCCAGCCTTTGTAGTCGACCAGTTCACAACAATCGGGGCAATGAGAAACAATCGCTTTCATTACATCTTCATTTCCTTCAAAAGCTGCAATGTGGAGGGGTGTCTGCTTGTACTCTTTGTCACCAACGTACGCAGCCGATTTATCAGATTCTAGTAGCTGTTTCGCAACGGAAGTGTGACCGAAGAGTGCAGCAAAGTGAAGAGGCGTCCATCCTCGGCCATCTACTGCTTTGGTGAGAGCCATTTTTGCAGTGTACTTTAGTAATTCTCTCGTCATTTCTAAAGCAAAAAAGAATACAAATGAGTAACAAATTAAAATAAATAAAACAGAAGTCTTTTAACATATAACATTACATTTTAGAGAAAAATAGTTAGGTACTTGAAAATAAGAAAATTTTTTCTCGGATTGAGCATGACATGTCAATAATGATTTTTTTCGTCCGAATATATATAATTAATAACTAACTAATTATAATTAGTATCTCAGTGTAAAAATGGATCCTAATCGATCTCAAGCTTGAGAAATGAAAAATTAAACCAAAGGTAAAATGGAAATAATAAGTTAATTATATACGTACCTTCATCGTTGCAGATCACAGCAGCGTGCAAAACCGTTCTACCATTGCGGCCTCCATAAGCTAAATATTTACAAGTCTGGAGTATTTCGAAAACCAAATCACCGTATCCCCTTTCAGCAGCCAAGTAGAGCGGCGTGTCGCCGTCTACGTTAGCAGAGTACAAAAACTCAGGATCTTCTCTAGTCAACCTCTCCACCACACCACGGTGATTAAACCGCACCGCCTCGTGCAAGGCCGTGTCCTTCCCTTTGTTGGTCGCCCCCATCAGTCTCCGTACGGAGGCGCAATCTTTTTTCGCGGCCTGCTTGAGAAGAACTTCAACCACACGAGCACCGCCGTGCCTCGCTGCGACGTGCAATACGGTGTCACCGCCGTCGTTAGGATGGAACAGTAACGGCGGACACATTTCAACAATCTTCTCGACGACATTGGCCGACTTCATTACTATTAGTAGAGCTTCTTCAGAGTCAGATTCAGTCAACGTTGAGCATGCTATGTAAACATGGAGGACTGTGTTCTTGGTCGGAGTCAACATTTGGTCAAGGCGGTCTCTGTGCTTCCAAAGGACGTCGACATTGCCGGCTTTTGCCGCATTGTACACGTCAAGATCCATGAAACTTGAACCAGCTGCTTCTTCCTGGTTGGTGATCTGATTTGAAACATCCATATATTTCAGTTTTTTGCTATGCTATGATAGCTAAAAGCTTCACTCTTCTAACTATCTACTAAAGAGACTAAGAGAGGTTGTCCAAAATTTCAAATTATTATTCATATTTTGTTTACTCAATTATTGGTAGCAATTTTAGTGGAACTGCTTGGCCCCAAGGGCCAGGCCAGGCATTGATTAAGTGACAGAACTTGGTCATTTACTCATTTTTTATACAATAGCACGTGAGATCTGATTTTTACTTTTTCGTTACTTTTAATTTTAGAATTTGTATTGCAGTTTAAATTGTTAAGAATGTTTATTTCTACGTTAAATGTGAGGTTTTGTGTTTAAATTCATATCGATTGTATAAAAAAAAAAAATATATCGGGTCTCCGCAAACTTTCTAATTAATTAACATCGTTTTATTGCATAACAAATCGTAAGCAAGCTGGCTTTTTTTTAAAGTGGCATTTCTTAATTTGTAGTTCTTCAAGAGCAGATTCCAAGATTTTTGTTCAAATGTTTTGCATAGGAGTCTGTTGAAAAATGTACTAAAAATGCTCTTTACGGATTGAAACATGTTGGTCTTTCTTTAATGTCATATTTAATCTTTTTTTAGTTATTAAAATACTTGGGCACGTTCACGCAGATTTCAAAATTATGAAAGGAAAAAAATTACCCACTTTTTTCTTCACTTGTACACTCCAATTTATTTTAGCATTTAAATCAAAAGAATTAAAAATATAAATAAATATGATTGCACAAATAAAAAAATAAGTGTGAGCTAACTTACAGTTCTCCAATAATACATAAAAAAAAATTTATATGAAATGAGTTCACAACAGTATGACATCTTGGTTTAATAATGCATTGTTATGTGTAAATATTTTTCACATAACAATACATTATTAGACTAAAAGACTATAATAACGGTGAATCAGTTATATAGAAATTAATCTCATAACATTTGATTTTGTTGGATTTCTGGTCTACTTTTTTGTTCTCTACTTTAATAAATATAGAAAGGAACTGTCTATTCCATATGCTTTTCTCAGTTGCATCATTGCTACCTACCCGAATTATCGGATGTGCCATTTATGCTTTAATATATGTAATCCATGATTATGATCCAATCAAAAGTTCAAAACCAAAAAGTCTTTTTCTTGGTCAAATTTGATTTAGACTTAGATCCATTGATGAGAATATATTGTTTTAGTTAATTAACTTTGTTAAATCCAGTTCTACATGTATTAGCTACTGCTTATAGAAGCACAAAGGTGCTAACTGTGCTATCTATGTTTTAGATTATAGAATTTGTCTACAATACTTACATGTATTTAATACAATTACCATATCAATAGTTAGATAAAGTCTCCTAAATTATAAAACTAATACAAATTAAGTAATGTTTTTTGATTAACCAGATTAAGTAATAAGTAATTAGGACAAATAATGGGGACTGGCTACAGTGCTCGCAAGCATTGAATGCTCACACCAATCTCACCCTCCTTTTCCCCCTCTCTCCTCTCTCCTCCCTCATTTTAATGATGAGATTGGTGTAAGCATTCAATGCTTATAAGCATTGTAGCCTACTCCCAAATAATGAAGGTTTCTTACTTTCTTTAAGGCTGTGTAGGCTTGTAGCTTATGATGCTTATCTGCTTTTTTTTTGGGTGGTAAATAAGCTTATCTGCTTTGGAGTATGATGATCACCAAATGCCAATAAAATCAAGTAGTAGATTGCACGGTGTTAATCAACAAAAGTATCTATGTTCGGGAAAAACAAAAGACAACAGTATTTATGCAGCTCTCACCGACACTATCGCAGTAACAAATAATTTTGGTGGAAATTTGAAGTAATAGTCTATGAACTTTAATTCAACTAGAATTTTGATTTTTGAACTTTTTTTTTTTACTATTCATTCCTGAACTTGTCAAAACGTGGAGTAATGGTCCTTTTTATTAATTTTGTTAAATATTATGTCCAAACGAGTTGATTAATTTTCCTTATTTACCCCTTAATTTGGATTGAATATCTAACAGAGTTAACGAAAATGATCATTGCTCCACATTTTGATAAGTTTAGAGACCAATGATCATACATTTTTAATTCAGAAATCAAAACTCCAATTGAGTTATAGTTCAGAGACCATTTCTTCTATTTTCTCAATAATTTTGTATATTCGATATAAAAGAAAAAGAAAAAGGAAATTGTGTTTGGTACAAATTTAAGCAGGTGGCCATAGAGAAATGAGGAGTTGGGGGCCAGTTTGCCAAAAGTATTGTGGTGAGCACGCTCTCTTACACACAAATTTAAGTTTCTCAAAATATTTGCATCTATGTATCGATCAAAGTACAAAAGAAGAGAAGGAATTAAATTTAAGAGAGACGGGGTGGTCTAATATTGATATTATCTTTAATTTAATTATTTGCTAGTTTAACACGAGTGAATTTTTATCCTAAAGAGCTTTGGTACGATTAAGAATAAAACGATGTATCATATATTGTCATTTGTTTTGCCAACTTTTTTAATGTTGAATTTTTAACACGTAGTACAGTGACAATGTACTTATACCGTGAAAATTAATCTCAACAAATAAAGTTATCCAAATCCAATTGAGTGTGTGGTAGCAATTTTGGTGGAGACTGTTTTCAATTTGGTCTTATTTTAACCTAAAGCTTTGTGGCACGTGAGATTATTTTATCCTAAACCCTACTTTCTTGATATGTACAAGTCTCGGGTCTCCTCCAGTGGACTTACTAAAAGGAGGAGCAAAGTCCTCAATAAACATTATTTACTGCATAAAATGCATTAACAATGTTAATTAAGCAAGCTGGCATTTTGTTCTTAATTTAATTAAGTACCATTTGCTAATCCAAACTTTTTCATTGATTTGTAAACTAGTCCTTTGCAGAGCAGATTCCACGATTTTTGTTCAAATGTTTTGCATCGGAGAACGTTGAAATATGTATTGAAAATGCTCTTTAGGGATTCAAGGTCTTTCTTTTATGTTTTCTTCGAATCATTTAAGGGTTATATTTTATAATCTTCAAATTTGAAGTAATTTTCAAAAATGGACATGAGATTTTAATTTTCTCACATATTGCACTATAAAATTTTGAAATTGTATCAATATATACCTTTTATCTCTTTTAACGTCTAATCTTCCACTAAATTGATGCATTTTTTTTTGTTAATGTGGTTCAAATGTGGCTTATACGTTAACTCATACAAGGTCTCACACTCACCGTGTATCAATTTAATGAAGGATAAAAAATTAATCCGATCAAAAGTGTAAATTGATACAATTTTAATATCTTACAGTGCAAAATGAAAAAAATGAAAACTTTACAATTCATTTTGAAAATCACCTCAAACCTAAAAGGAGTAAAATGCAGTTAACCAAAAATTTTAACGAAAAAAGGTACTTATAAAAACTACTAAAATTTACATAATTTTTTAGAGGAATTATTAATTTTCGTTATTAAAATTCTTAATAAATACTGAAATTTACATTTTGTCCTTTAATTAAAGTATTCATATTAATAAAGTTTCACTCTAAGATTTTGGTACCAAGGATCAAAACCAAAGTTTCCCTATCTAAAGGAGAAATTATTAATCCGATCAAAGAGTATTAATCTTAGGATGATTTTTGGGAGGAATTATTGTTTTTTGTTATTAAATTTCTTAATAAATATTGAAATTTGCAGTTTGTCCTTCAATCAAAATATTCAAATTAATAAAGTTTCACTCTAAGATTTTGGTCAACCAAGGACTGGAACCAAAGTTTCCATACCTATATACACCTAGTTGGCATGTTCAACTGTCCAAGGCAAATAGGGGTGCAACTTGGACTGGGTCAACCCGAATTTGTCCATACCCAATCTGATAAGACGGGTTAGAATAAAGAAAAAACTCGCACAAACTCAACCCAACCTCAATCCGATCATTTATTGGGTTGTGGATTGATGCCTTGCCCGCTCATGTCAACTCAAACCCAACCCGATTTTGAGCTCGAATTCCCTCATGCATATATTGCCCATCTCACTTCATATTATATAAGTTATGTATACGTTTTGAAATGACTATATTTGAAGTTTATTATCGTGTTTCATATAGATATGAATGATATTGTTATTTTTACATTTTTTTTTGTTAAAGTTTTGGTATACGTCTTGTCGTTTAATTTCAACTTTGCATGGTTGAAACATTGGAAATAGTCTCCAAATTGTTTGCTTTAACTTTTGTGTGGATGGTGATATGTAAATAGAATTTTAATTAATATTGACGTTGTTTGGTTCAAAATTTAAAAAATAAAGCAAAAGTGTTATAAGATTGAATTCGATAAGCCCGAATCAATTAAAATCCAAACTGACAATACCCGCATGAACCCGAACCCAACTCAAATCCGAATGGTGAAGGTTGTGTTAGGATGAATTGACCATCCAACTCGTCCGAGTTGCACCTCTAAAAGCAGATATTAAAATTCTGAAACCTCCTGCTCCCCCCAAACGTGAAATTTTTAGGAATAAAGTTCTAAAAAGTTGGGGAACCTGAAACCATAGCTTGTTTGGTATGATTTCTGGACTTTGTTGGGCTTTGTCCTTGTTTTGTTTTCCTCTGCCCGTTTTGTGGCTTTTGAGCTCATTTATTAATCTCATAATGCATAATGTGTAATCGATCGGTTGTCCGATTGTGACGACTTTACTCTTTACTCTCATAATGCATAATACGGCTAAATGGTGTTATATTAATGGGGAATGACGACTTTACTCTTTACAGAAAATGAGAGAAATATTGTCCGTACAAGATTGTGTTGTTATGAGTTATGAGTTAAGTGAGGTGTACAAGGGTTTAGCTAGTTTGGGACGTTAATTAGGATGCTAAACTCGTTATTCAATTGGAAATGGACTTGACTTCTCATTAATTTACATATAATACAACTCAAAACAGAAGACAACTAGTGATTTGTAATTTTGTAATACAATTACCATATCACTTGCACATCATTTGCACATCAACTGCCACATCATTTCAGACTCAAATTTGGTGTTGTTGCATTCTTGAAAACAAGACAAGTAAATGCTATGCATACACCAACATTTCTGTACTCTTATCCCAACTATCTCATGTAAATCGAAATCTATATTTGTGTCCTACTTGGTTCTGTAATCTCATGAATTTTCCTTTATACGAGAGAGTTAGTAATAAGCCGAGAAAAAATAGGTTGGTATTCTTTTATATAATATCACTATAGAGAGGTTCTCCTGTATTAAGAATTTAATTCTCATTGAAAAAAGTTCTAAGTTCGAATACTAACAAAATGGTAAAAATTAGGGGGAGGGGTGGGGAAGATATATAAAGCGGGCTGATACATGACTTGTGAAACGGGTCGAATGGGCTGGCCTAAAAGCCCAAAATATTGGTCCAATGCTCGTCCTCAAATTTGAAGATTGGATCAATGGGTCGGTTCAAAGCCCAAGAGACTGGTGAGTCACAGACCCAATAACGAGGCTGCGTCAACGGAGACTCATATATATCAAAGCTCGATAATCTCTTTATCCCTTTCGAACAATCGCAATTAGGGTTTTCTGGATAATACTCAAATCCCCAAATTTTCAGTCTTTCCTTCTCCTTCAGAGAGTCGAAGCTGCCTTGGAATTCAAATCGCCGCAACCATGTACGGATCGAGAGGGTAAGCACAGTTCGATTTTGTATGCATCTGTTTGTTTCTCGGGAAATTGTTTTGCTGCGTTTGCATATCTGAAATCTGTGATTGTTTACCTTAGAACATAATTGATGTTTTTAGTCAGGGTTTTGTAGAAAATCAATCGAGTTAAGAAAATTGATCAAGAAAATCTTTATATCTGGTAACATGATTGGGATTTTTTCGAATTCAAGAATTTAGTAGAACACCTAGAGCTTGATTAGTTATTGACTTATTTGTGTAATTCATCGAACAAGTAGAGAGGCAAAATTGAAACTTGAACTATCTTTTCGAGGAAGAAAAGATAGAGGTTATCGAAAAAGTTGCTGAGTTTGTGATTTTCATGAGCAATGTGTCACATGTTCAAATAGTTCACATATTAGGCGGTGGTGTGAATTATTTAAAATCGTAGAGTATGTATGAGATATTTGATTGCGTGAATGAGAACCCGATATTTCTGCTTGTGAACTCTCATATGAAAAAAGGTGTTTTCTTTTTTGTATGCTTTGCTATGCATCTGGGTTTATTTCTGTTTTTATTTGTTTGATATGGGGTTGGTGGATATGATTATTATTTATGTTAGAATATTAAATCTAGGGTTTTAGACATTAGGTGTCAGGGAAGTGTGTGGGTTGGGTTTGGTTTTATTAACAGGTTGAGTGGGGGATTTTCTCTCTTTGGGTATTTAAGGGCAATGTTGGGAAGCGGGGGGGTTTCGGACGGGTACGAGGTCGGCTCAAAGAGACCAAGAATGATGGATCCCTACTTCGCAGTGAGCAGCGGCGCAAGTGGCTTTCAACCTTATGGCTATGGTGGGAATTTTCAGCCCCCGGTTTTTCCTGTGGCCCGTCTCAGGGGACTTCCATTCAACTGCACGGATATTGACATCTTCAAGTTCTTTGCTGGACTGGATATTGTTGATGTGTTGCTGGTCAACAAGGGTGGACGGTTCTCAGGCGAGGCCTTTGTTGTTTTTGCTGGACCCATGCAGGTTGAGCTTGCTCTACAGAGAGATAGGCAGAACATGGGTCGTAGGTATGTTGAAGTTTTCCGGTGCAAGAGGCAGGAGTACTACAAGGCTGTTGCAGTGGAGGTAAACTATGAAGGAATTTATGATAATGACTATCAAGCAAGCCCTCCTCCATCTAAATCAAAGAGGTTCAGCGACAAGGAGAAGATGGACTACACTGAAATATTGAAGATGCGCGGTCTCCCCTTCTCAGCAAAAAAATCTGAAATTCTGGAGTTTTTTGGAGAATTCAAGGTTGTAGAAGATAGGGTGCATATTGCTTGCCGCCCTGACGGAAAAGCCACTGGAGAGGCATATGTAGAGTTTGTTTCTGCAGAAGAGGCGAAAAAGGCAATGTGCAAGGACAAGATGACAATTGGGTCGAGGTACGTGGAGCTGTTTCCATCGACACCAGATGAAGCTAGGCGGGCTGAATCCAGATCAAGGCAGTGATGATGAACCGCTATGGTCGTGGAGTTAAGGTTTAGATCTATATGTGAAATTTCCATTGTGTTTCTTGGGATAAAACATTTTTCTTTTTAGTTTATATACAAACAATAATTGTTGGTTAAATTGAAGTCCTTATGTGGACAAAAGGAAATATGAGGTTTTCTTTAGTAGCTTCTCCTGCTTCAATTGTTGGGTTGTGTTTTCTGTCTTTTGTACTTAATTTTTTGTGCTTGGTTATCAAACTGCCGGCTTAAGCCATACACAGCAAATTTGCTTAATGAAATTGGATGAATATGATTTCACCGACGCGCACAAAACATCTTCGCGAAATCTAAATTCGCGAACATAAAATCTATTTTCTTGGAATTTATTGAATTTATTAATTTGTATAAATGATATTTTTTTTACTTAATAAATTGCAAGACGGATGACAACATTTTCTTTATTGCACAAGCAAAAAATCATGTGAAATCTCAATAATCCCATTTTTTACAAAACTAACTATTCACGATTTCTATTCGGTGTAGAAGTAGTTGGGGTTAATTACAATTTCGTATTTTACAAACTTATCTTAGGTTCGATTTTTGGCGCTGATCAATCACATGATGGTGGTTAGAGGCGGCTAAAATAATTATGTGAGTTTTCGATTTTTGAAAGAGTTGACTGATGTGACTTAGCCATCAATTGATCTCTTTTATACAAAAAAAAAAAAAAAATTATAATTTTTAATCAGTGTTGCAAAATTCTACAAAAACCATCATAAACCTCTTTGGTACACCTAATCATAAACATCAGGAAGAGTATTACGCAGATGTCTTGGCCGACGGCATTCCATTGTAGCTAAGTTCTAGGCCTCCCTAATATTTATGTGAAGCAATAATTGATAAGACCGCTTTCAAATGACATATATATATATATATATATATATATATAATTTTACTGCGTTGGACAGAATGTTTGTGAAAACTCAACAATCTCATTTCTCATAAAAACAAAAACTCAACACTTTTTAATTGGTTATGCAAAATTCGACAAAAGTCATCGTATTACGTATTCTTTTGGAATTTGTCACGGCATAAGCATCTTAAAATTCATCCGCCACCATTCTTCTCGCCCAAAAATCACTATCCTTTCCGGCAACATTGGAGCTTTGCTTGCACATTTTAAACCCAGAGAAGGTTGAGTTTTCTGGTGAGTTCTCCTCTAATTAGGCTTTGAATTTTCCATCTGTTCATCTCATTCTCTCCCGACTCTCACTCTCTTCGCGACTGACACCAGGTTTTCCGGTGAATTTCCAGTCGAATCTGGGCACGGCGTGGGTCGAGATCACCACCAATCGATTTCTATTGAACTCAGGTACATACTACAACAATAGATCTTTGAGAAATTTGAATTTTTTTTCTGTATTTGGCAGATTTTTTTAGTGATTTTTTCTGGGGTTTTGATTGTTGTTGCGAGCATTTGATAGGTTTTTCTTTAATTTCAGTGATTACCCAGTATTAATTGGTTGTAGATAAATAAAAACTAAAGATTCGATTTTTTTGTTAGGATTTTATGGGTTTTTTTGTTTATTTGGTTGTTTGAAGTAGATATTGAAGTGGTGTTAGTGGTTTTTTGGCTCATTTAGGTTTCTGGGTTTTATTTGTTTGCTGGGTTTAATTCGATTCGAGTCTAAAACACACACATTCAACCCTCTGGCATTTGCAAACTACTTCCAAAGTTGTCTAATTTTCGTTCACTTTTTTAGTTTTATTTTAATTTTTCTTGGTGTTCTATTTTATTCCCTTTTTGTTATTGGCTGATGGTTTTTTCTGTTTAAGAATTGAAATAAAGCAGCATATTTGATAGATTCAGGTATTGCATGTTCAATTTCTGTTCATTTTAAGGTGAATCAAAGGAAACCTTAACCTCTGAAATATTTCAGCGAGTTTTCAGTAATCCGACGAGTTTCCATAAAATTGCATGTTGTGTTTTTATGAGAAATTATGCAGTTTGGTTCAAATTTTAAGCTAAAATTCTATATTTTAGTTCTAATTTTCACTCTAAACCTAATTAGTCTGAACATGCACTGGATACTAGATGATATTTATAGTATATCTATTTACAATAAGATTTTTCCGTACAAAAATAGTTTTATTTTCTCATCAGGAACTCCATATCATTACATTTATATGAGAGCTTTATATGCAAGTAAGAATGCGATGACTATTAGCACACCTTTTGCATGAAAAGTAGCAACAAAATAACCATTAGCTAGTACACCTGTAGGATGAAAATAAAGAAAAACATCTAGAGATATGAGAGACTTGCAAAGAAAAAAAAAGTTTAACAATACATGATTCAATAACTTTTGTAATTACATAAAATGAAATATTGAAAGAAACTAATAATATATAATGAGATGAATTGAATTGAAAGATCATCAGATCTAGTGAGAATGTCGATGAGCAAGTTATTTCTTCACCAGGAGTAGTCAGGAGAAGCTTTCTTCTTCCTCTGAATTTGCTGTTCTGCGAGCTCTTTCGCTGCGACTCTTTGTCTTCTTTCCGGATTCCCCGGTAAGTTCTAATGACCTTCAATCCACAGTCTTCCTAAAACCGATTTGCTTTTATTTTTCCATTTTTCGGTTCCGGCTTCTTTAATTCCATTAATCACAGCTGTCCTTTTGCTCTGTAATCTGTGCTTCTTATCTTCCGATTGGTTATTGCTTAAATTGCACTTACAAATCTGAATTGATAATTTAGTACATATAAAGATCTAATCTTTAGTTTCAGTAGCTAATCAGTTTACTTGCTTTTGATAAACCCATGTTTGTTTCACTGAGAATTTGAGATCCTTTACTCTTTTCGGCATGATTTGAATTGCTAGTGATTTAATTCCGATAGCGAAACGGGCTTCAAATGGATAATCTGCTGTAATAATTTTTCTTCGAACGTTCGATATTTGTGCTTAATTTTGTATAAGTATTGTATTAACATTGAGTTTCTTGTTTACTTGCTTTGTTTTCTTATAGGTTGATTTCAATTGTGCGTATTGGCGTGCCGGGCTTGTTAGTTTTAAGTAAATTTCTAGTCTTTGACCTTGCAAAGGCAGGGTCTTTAACTGATACTTGCAGCCATTCCCACCCAGTGCCATGAGTGACTCCTCTTTGTACGATCCAATCGAACTCGAAACCACTACCTTTGACCTTATTGTTGTTGGGACAGGCCTCCCTGCAACAGTAATTGCTGCTGCGGCCTCTGCTGCAGGAAAAACTGTCCTCCACCTTGACCGGAACCATTTTTATGGCGGCCAGTTTGCCTCTGTTCACCTTGATGAGCTCACCTATTTCATAAATTCGCATGCTACCCCTCCCTCCACTATCGTCGGTACCACCGCTACAAGTAGTAGCCATGATTACGCTGCCTTAGACGTCACCCTCCGATCAGTATACTCCAACATTGAGACTGCCAACTATGCCCCAGAAATCCTTGCAAACCAGTCATCAAAGTTCCTTATTGACCTTGGTGGGCCTAGGGTTTTGTTTTGTGCTGACAAAGCCATTGACCTTATTGTTAAATCGGGTGTGGACTCGTATTTGACCTTCAAGAGCATTGATGTGAGCTTCGTTTGTGATGAGAGTGGGGGGTTATCCAATGTGCCAGACTCTCGATCAGCAATATTTAAAGACAAGAGCCTGAGTCTTCTGGAGAAGAATCAGTTGATGAGGTTCTTCAAGCTTGTTCAGCAGCATTTGGCAGCCTCTGCTGGCGATGATGGAGGGAGTGAAAGTTCAAAGATTTCAGAGGAGGATTTGGAGAGTCCCTTTGCTGACTTCTTAAAGAGGATGCGGTTGCCACCCAAGATTAAATCGTACAGATCACATTGCCTTTCTCTATCTGTTAGTGACAGTAATTTGTTCCCTTGTCTCACTTGCCTTGTTGAGATTACTCTACTTTACCGTGTTTTTAGATGTTTCCATTGCTTCAGCAGGCTGTTATTGTATTCTGGCTATTGAACCATTTATAGGATACCCCATTAGTATTCTCTGCTGCTTGTTACATTATTCATGTAAAGAAGAAAAAGAATTGAGTTTTTATTTTTTAATATGTTGTTTTCCCAACAAACTAAGCACGATTAGTCTTTCTAGTAGACCACATCAGGAAAGCAGCCAGCCCTTTGTTATCCTGAAAACTGTTTCACAAAATTAGTTATTGCTCTTCCTTATTCTGAAAACTGTTTCTTCACTGCCTTGGATAGTTTTTCTCTTCATTATTCTGAGAACTTGCGTCATTTTCTTCCCTATAGGATTATTCTGTATGCCATTTCCCTGGCAGATGACGATCAGGACAACTCGGAAGTCTGTAAAACTGTACTTAAGACAAGAGAAGGGATGGAGCGTTTAGATCTCTACCAAAAATCGGTTGGAAGGTCAGTTGTCTCATTTTGTTTTGTACTTAACATTGATTCTATGATGTTTTTGTTTCTGTGAAGTACTATTGTAATGATGCTCAACCTCGTACCTATACAGTATTGATACTATTACTATATATCAAACGTGTTTGATTTGTTTATCATCCAGGGACAATTTGAAGATTGCTAAGAATTATGTTTTTTAGTAAAACAATTTAAAGAAATCGTACAATGTTTGACAGCCATGGTTTATGATTATGGAAAGTAAGTGCATCTGTGTCGAAGGGGAAACAAGAAGAAAGTAGAAATGGGTAGTATCCTGTTGATTTCATTGAAACTTATATGTAAGAATAGAGACTGTTGAGGTGTAGTGTTTTCCTTATTTGAACCTAATGATTTCTGTGTGTCCCTTGACTCAAAATTACGAGCCTCAAATTTATACCAAAGAAGATATTTAAATCTGTATGCCACAAGTAGGTTCTTTATCATTCTTTCTTCTTAGGTTTCCAAATGTGCCTGGGGCTTTTCTTTATCCGCTTTATGGTCATGGTGAGATATCACAAGGCTTTTCCCGTCGTGCTGCTGTTAAAGGTTGCATCCAAGTAAGTTCAAGTTGAAGTATCTGCTTCTTAATTTCGAGGAAAAGTATCCTAAACTGTTATTGGCCTATCCATACTTCTTCGTATCTATCTGCCTTAATTATTTATTTATTGTTGGGCCAACATGTGCTCTCTTATTTAACTTGTTTTTACTTTCTTGAAAATTTTTGGTTTGTCTCTGACTCTGTATTTTCCAAACTTGTGAATCATGTTAATTTTTTGAAAGAACATGAAATGGGTTGGAGTTGTTTGTGTGCATTAATTCCTGCTAAAATGAGTCTTAATCCACAACATTTGCTGGAAGTATATATGCACAAACATACATCTAATACCGCTGTATTGCTTATATGTTTCTGAAACAACTTTCATCCAGGTTCTGCGAATGCCAGTGACTGCCCTGCTTATGGAAAAGGTATTGGAATGAGTGTACTAATGGTTGTTCTTAATATAACACATTTACTGAAATAAACTAATTTTTACCAGAAAGTTGCAAATAGTTGATGTTTATCATGCTTTGAGCTTTTGCAGGAAAATGGGCAATATAAGGGCGTTAGATTAGCTTCAGGCGAGGAAGTGTTTAGTCATCAGCTGGTTTTGGATCCAACCTTGACAGTCCCATTTCCACCTGCTTCATCTTCACCAAATTTGAAAGAAACTCTTCAAGGTTTAAGTCTGAAAGATGATAAAAGAAAGGTGGCCAGGGGAATATGTATTACAACCAGTTCCTTGAAGCCAGATATATCAAATTTATTGCTTGTGTATCCTCCTAGATGTAAGACTTAACTCTGGTTAGGTTATTGGGCTTCTTTGAAAATGAGTACTACAACTAAAATTTCTTGTCTCAACTCCTCCCCCCTTCCCCCCAGCTTTGTTTCCTGAGCAGGATACTTCAATCCGGGCTATCCAGATAGGTGGCGGTTCGGAAAAATTGGCTGTTTGTCCATCAGGGATGTATGTATGCTAAATCTTTGACGATAATAATTCTTCCCTTCTCTCTGCCATTGTTTATGTATTGCTATTCTTATGATGGATTAGATACTTGGCAAAACAGTTTAACTCCACTCACTCGTTTGAGGAATTTGTTACATTTGATTTTGTTTACCTTCTCTACTTCAGGTTTGTACTGTACTTCTCTGGTTTATGTGATGATGCTGAACATGGAAAAAGGTTGCTACATGCGGCAATGAATGCACTTCTCACACTTCCTGTTTCTGCAAATCCTGAAAGTGGTTCCGCAGCTCAAAGTGAAGATGCAGAAGTAAAACCGACACTACTTTGGAGCGCGTTATACATTCAGGAGCTCACAACAGTGCACAAAGTATTGTCTTGCACTTGTGTGAAGTTTTTTTTGTTCTTGGTGTCGTTTCATATCGAGCTATACACTGATTTCAGGGTGAATATGAAAACATCTCCTCCACTCCCGTGCCAGATGGAAATCTCAACTACGATGATCTCATAGATTCAACTGTGGCGGTATATTTTTGTTTCATACTGTCAGTATGCTTAATTACTTGCTACCCTTCACCCCTAATGTTGACCCTTATAAAACTTGGTGTTGTTGCTGGTACTCGACAGCTTTTCCAGAAGATGTATCCAGATGAGGTATTCTTTCCGGAGACACCCTCCTTGCCCGAGGAGCCGGAGGATGACACAGAGCTTAGTCTGGATAATTAATGGCCGTCTGTTGGACTCGAGCCAGTGTATACTGTATACCGGGGGGCACAAATTCACCCCCACAACAACGCATTGCCAAATGAATTTGCAGCTGTGGAAATAGAGAAATTTTTTAAAGTGTCCGATTTTCAATTGGGTACTCCATATGTCATAATACAAGTGGGAGGGCACGTAAAAATATATTATTTTCTCTATTTATATTATGACATGTGTAGTACCCTTTGAAAACCGAGTACTTAGAAAAATATGTTGTGGAAATAGAACTTCTAGCATCTTGTACCCTAGAAACAATTAAAAATATTTCTTTGTTGCTTCCAAGAAACTTGCAAAACCCTACTGACATTTTGTGTCAAGATTTTGTTTTCAAGACATTTTGGCTATCAATTTTGATGACAGCATGATATCGGTTGCTCTCTTTATTTCGAAAATGAAAACGTATATAGGAAATTTCTGGGTCGGAAAAATCTTGGGTCAGGCTGGTTGTTCATGTGGTATGACTAAATATCAAAAAGCATATAGGCTGGTTATTGAGCATCGACATGTTGTTCGTAACTAATGATGTTGCATCATCTTATTGGTGACCGGATTAGTCATCTGAAGAGGCGGTCTCACCCAAGTAGAATTTGGAATTTAGAGAAAAAGAAAGGACTTATACGCAAAATACAAAAGAAACACAGAACTCCCGGTAAGTCCAACCGTCCCAACCATCCAATCGCATCAAAAGATGTGCATCAATGGCAGTTTCTGCTTCAGTGGAAGTTGCAAACGTATTGAACAAGGTAAAATTAATTAATTAATTAATTATTATTTCCAGCTACCTTTTTTGCCACTTCTCAAACATGCCCAAAGGTGGTTGCTACGGTCCTACGGATTTCGTGACCAAATTTTATTTTTATTTGACAAAAATCGAAATTTTTTCCATATCCATTGTTTTGGAAGATATGAGTTCCATGAATTCAAACCATCCAATGCTTATAATATTTGATATTACGTAGTATGAAAGTTAGACCCGACAAAAATCTCCTGCCACTTTTTCAAAACTATTCGATCACCCCACATTTTGTGGCAGATATTCTTGGGGGATCGATTGAAGGTTACTTTGGTAATAAGTTCGTGTTTCGATGGCATGAATAGGTAATTTAAGGGATGAATTAATGCACTTTATTGTCAATTTCGTGGGTCAGAAGAGAACGGAGGTTGGATTCGTTGGAATGGCAGTCCGCGTGTATTAAGTAGCTACATGACAAGTAGGACCAAAAAAAAGAAAAAAAAGTAGCCACATGACAAAATTCATAACCTCGGATGCCCCATTTATTCGAAACTAATTTTTATTTATGTCTTACAATAACTAGGAACAATAAGTCTCATTTTTTCGCAAATATATTTTATGTGAGCTAAATAACTGTCAAATAAAATTACATTTAGGAAGAAGATAACAATTTTTCCTAAAATAAAAAACAATTTTTACAATGAACTGTTAAGCGTACATGCTGATCATATTTGAACGAAATATTCCGTCGAAAAAACATTAGTATAATTAACGCCTTTTTATTAGAGCATTAAGTTTTTTTAGCACTTAAGTTACTTTAATAACTATTAATGTGAAAAAAGACAATTTAAAAGTGTGTTGTTTAATTAGCAGAAAATGAAGATACGAACTTGAATCTTTTCTAAATTTGGAAAGACAAGTATCACATTTAACACAATTTAAAACTTTATATTTAATTCAAGAGGTTTCTAGATTTGAGAACCCTAACTTTTATAGTCAGTTATGCGATGTTTTGATCGAAGCCGTTTTTAATTTGATTTCAGATTGGAGAGAAAAAAAACCCTGGAATTATGAAATAGGAAGGAAAAAATAAAATTGGTAATCTCTATCCAAAAATGAAAAAAGAAAAAGTTTTTGTTGGTAATGTAGTTTGGCTATATATATTATATAGGAAAAAGCCAACAAAAAAGAAAGTATGAGAAAAAGGAAAAAAAAACTTGGGCTTGGCAGGACTCTCTCAAAAAAATTAAAAGTTAAAAACTTGTACCAAAATTCAAAGCCTGGGTTTTTGCATTCATTCGTTCATTCGTTCCATTCCTTCTCTCTCTGCTCACCGTTTTGAGCTGTCACTACTAGCAGCAATGCACTAGTCCTCCTTCCTACTTTTTCCACCCCCACAACACCATGATCTTCTTCTCTCCCTTGTCATGGATTCCTGTGACTGTGACTGTGACCCCCATTTGCTGAGATCTCTCCTGGTCTTCAAGAACACCATCAACCACGGTGAGTTTATCAAAACCCACCTTCCCCATTTTTCAATTCTTCCCTTTTCTCTCCAAGGATTGAATCTTTCTGCTCTTCTGGTTGTTTTTTTTATTTTTTTGAAAAAAAAAAGGTTTTTTTTGTTTGTTTGGCAGAGTTGATCAGGAGCTTGCATGTGTACGGATTGGATGAGGGGAAGAGAAATGAGGTGGAGAGGGAGTTTGTGTTCAGAGAAAATGGGTTGTATGTGGAGCTGCCAGCTGAGCCGCTTCTGAGATTGATGAAATTTCCAGCTTCCCAAGTGCTCCAAGGGCATGACAATGGCTGCTGGGTCTGCATTTTAGCATTTCATGAAAATTCACCTCCTGATTTTACATGCATTCCCTCTATACTTTCAGTCTCCAGGTACCCTTTTCAGTCTAATGGATTTAGTCTTATGTTGTCTCTCTGTTTTTGATGTTTTTCACGGTCTTGGTTTTTTGGTTGGGGGTTGTCATTGTCTGTGTTTGAGATGGACTAATTGCAGTATTACCCGATTACGGATTTGTAAGCATGCCATGAGTATGATTAGCTTGATGTTTAGGCCTGTAAATGTAGAGGAGATGTTGGTTAGATAAGAAATTCATGGTGGTAGTCTCCTCATTTCTCCGTTGGAAGAGTTGGTGGCTTGTTGGAATCTCTTTGGTTTTGTGCAGCTTTATCTTCCTTTTCCAGGCATTGCCAATCCTAGTTAACTAGGTACTGACAAATGAGTAAAGATGCCCGTTTTATCGGGTTTCAGTGCCCGAGAAATTCTTACAGGAGCGGGTGTGTGAAACGCCCCTATTGTATTTGCCCCTTGCCCCTTGCGTGCTTTACAAGGGGTGCGTAGAACGCCCCTTTCAGATTTGCTCGTGTTGGTCAGGTAATCAGTTATTATGAGTAGCGTCACGCACTGGTCATGTTTACCGGTTTTATGTTAGAATTTGTCCAGCTTGGCTTGAAGAGATTGAATGATAGTTAAGTGGGCTACTTCATTAGTGTTGAAATATGCTCGTAACGTCTATGCTCTTTCAAACTTAAATCAGGAGGGTTTACTGTAGAATGTGATGTGCATCCCCTGAGGTATTAGCAGTTCAATATGGAAATATTTGAAATTTACCTAAAAGAGTCTTGGATTTCATCGAGTGGCCTCTTCCTCCTTTTCTCTAGTAATTGACTTGTGTGTTGAAACTGATTTTAACAGAATAACTTAGCCGTTATCATAGGATATGAAAACATGTTTGGAAAATATCTCGGTTTTCCATTTTTTACGTTTCCCTATCTTTGCTGAAGATGTAACCTTAATTGCTCTGAACCTAATCCCAAACTCAGCTCCAGACACCCACCTCTTTCTAAAGTTTTGATTGTTTCAAACCTCTTTTTTATCTCCAACTTATTCATAATTCTAACAATATTTTCTCCTAATCGTTCAGAAATCCTAAGTTGAAGACAATTCCAAGATTGTCTAATGATCTTCAGATGATTTTCGAGTTGAGCTGCAAAACGGATGACAATAAAGCATTGCAAAGGTCACGGGAGGAAACAAGCCAAGGGAGTAATGACAGTCCCCACAAATCAAGAAGGTCGCCGGTACTTGATCTGGATCTGAACTCTCTTCCTAGCCCTGTCACAATGTCAGAATCGTCTGAGGATCAAGAAAGTGGAAGAAGTTCACCAGGTTAGATGCCTTTGCTTTCTATTATTGTTGCCACACATTGCTTTCTGTTCTTCAGATTCAAATTTCTATGCAGTATGCATCTGTCGGTGTGTTTTTTCTGTGGCATTGATGTATATGGAACTGAAGCTAGAGTTTCTCATAGCAGCAGCTTACTTAAGAATGCTACTACGTAAAAGTTTCATTTATTACCATAACCTAAGACAACTATCAAATGATGCGTATCTTGTAATTCTGACTGTCATTTGTTAATGTATGCGGGAGTAAAATACTGGACCTTTCATAGAAATCGATGTTCAATAGAAAAATCATTTTTCTTCAATGTTTCTCCCCCCATTAAAATACTTCTGCATTATTTGAATTTGATATCTCATAGGTTAGGTGCAAGGTTGCAGGTATTACAGAGAAGAAGAAAAGAAGGGCGCCAAGTGGACGCATAGCAAGTATCGCTTTATCAGATCTGGCAAAGTATTTTGATCTACCAATTGTGGAGGCTTCGAGAAATCTGAATGTTGGACTCACCGTACTTAAAAAGAAATGCAGAGAATTTGGTATTCCTCGGTGGCCACATAGGAAGATTAAATCACTTGACAGTCTCATTCGTGATCTTCAGGTCCGTCCTCATTTCCCATTCCTGATATGTTCACTCACTTTCCTTTTTAGTGAACATCGACATGATTGTACTAAATGGAAAAATCTATCTCCCAAACTCAAAGATTACTATAATAACTGGTAATTTCCCGACAATGAGCGCCAATAAGTTAACGTAAAATAGATGAAAGATCTTGAATACACCAGAGGTATAATGCATGTATAGATGTATTTGCGAATGCACAGAGTCACATATACTGGCACCTATTACGTATGTGCAGTTGTTTATAGATATGAATGTGCAGGAAGAGACAGAGATCCAACAGAAGGAGAACAAAGCCGCAGCCTTGGCAGTTCTAAAGAGGCAAAGGATGCTGGAGACGGAAAGAGAAAGTATAGAGAGGAGACCCTTCTTGGAGATGAAGACCGAGACCAAAAGATTCCGGCAAGATGTTTTCAAGAGAAGGCACAGAGCTAGAGCTCTTAGAAGCCAGGGTCTATCAACCTCTGCCAATTAAAGCATCTGTATAAAATATTAGGAGAGCTTTTGAACTCATTTCAAAATTATAAGAACTTCCAACTTCTGAATTTCTTGCATTGGGGTTCAAGGCTTAAAGCTCTCCCCTTTAGTTTCTGATGTTACTTTTGGTAAACCAATAAATTACATCCGTAGTTTCTGGTATTGCTTTTGGGTTTGATCACAGTTTATGACATGTTCACTTACTTGGAACAAGATAGAATGAATATTGGAATTATTAGCGCACGGGTATTGGAATTATTTTGATTCATGACTTCCTATGTAAGCGAACATGTTAGTTAATCGATTTCCATTTTAGGTTTTGGAGCTCACTACATCTTCCAGTCAATAGTTTCTTGTTTTACATGCCATAGCTTCATGCGCGCTTCCATGTAGACACCGTAGACTCTGTGCTCTGTGATCTAAGCCTGAAATCAAACCTTCATCACCCCTTGACGATACTTCGTAATAATTCAATACCTGAAAAACCAGTACTCGTAACTTTTTCGATTCACGACTTTTCATTTTGAGTAAGTAAACATGCTAGTTATGAATTTTCATTCATCTTCCAGTCAAACAGATTAATGTATATATGCTTCCATGTAAACGCTCTAAAATCTCAGCTTTCCGTCATCCAAGCATGGAACATGCCTTCAGCCCCCCTGGACGATCCTCAACTCATCTGCACTTTTTGCTTTGCCCTAGATGTCAAAACAGAGACTGCGGCTGACACGAATTCATACCTGAAACTTTTGTTGTCCCATGGCTACGTAGGTCAACGTCTGGTCAACCGGTGAAGCATGGAGGTTTACCTTTTCCTGCAGAAACCCTTTTTCTGCAAACTTGCAAAGAGAGATCATCAGATCTATCATCTCTCCTGTTTTTGTAAAATAAAAACTTCATGTTTTTGACCGTTAGATTTTCATTTTTTGTGTTTTCGACAAAAGATCTAACTCTTAAAAAGCTCGTAATATCTTATACCACCAAATGTCTGTTTTAGTTTAATGCTTTGGACAATTTGTTGATGTTTGGCATCGTGTTTTGGCCAGGGACTGTGTGCTAGCGTATGGTTTTACCATGTTTCACGCCCCGGTTACCTTAACGTGTGTAAAACGTGACAATTGCGGCTGTATGTTATTTCAGCTTTTGCTTTGGTTTTAATGGTGATTGGTGAGTCGGTTTGACTCACTCGGTCTCAGGATGTTTCTGTCGCTTTTCTTCTTTCATGAGCAAAAGTAAGCAGTCTCATTTTAGGAAACTCAAAAAGGACAATGATCAACTGTTATTTTTCTTCAAAAAATTGGACATATTGCAAGTTACAGAGAAAAATCTTCAGTCCTATATAATGTTTAACAATACGAGTTCTACATGGCTGAGATTGCAAGTTAATACAAGTAGGAATCATAGCCGCTCATAACTCTTACTTTTTTTTGTTTGTATAACTTGCAATCTCAGCCATGCAGAAATCTTCAGTCCTACCCTTTCTTTATTTGTATAACTTAAATGGTTAATAGATTGAAATAACCTTTTTCAATTATAGTATGAAATTTGCATTCACAATTCAGTCACAACAACTTAATACATTTATAGGATATACTACAATGTTTACAAACATTTCAAGTTTACACGAATCTAACCATTAACTATTAAACTCTCATATAGAAGACACTCACGCAACAAATTAAGAATAAGTTGTTGCAATTTATTCTGGCTTAGAGCTAGTTGAACTCAAAAATAATAATTTCAACAAATATAGGACCCTAGGAGAACTACTACTCATTTTCGCTTAGGCGGAGTCAACTTACAAATCCCATTGATCGAACATTATTACCTGAGTTCGTTTAAATCTACAAAATTTAACCGTCATCGCTCAAATCACATATAAATTGCATTACCCGCACATACATGTTACATGCATGGTTGAGACTGCTTGGTGATGGGCTACAAATGCTTTCTAACTACCAAAAGTGTTTCAAACTACGTTCGGTAGAAAAACTTAAAAACGCTTACGGATCATAGAAGGATATTTTGGAGAAGCACTTAATAAAAGTTTCTACATGTTTATAAGTTCTAGCATAAGCGCTTAAGACAACCAAAGTAATTTTTACTATATATAATTGGCAAAAAAACTTAGAAGTGTTTGAGTCTAGAAGCACTTACAAGCAGAAATGCTTTCGAGTTCCAAATCAGCACTAAAGCCATGATTAATCAGATTGTATAAAGTGAGGTCCGGGTGTGTGTCCTCCGTCGAGTAAGATTGTTGTGTTGTAAGCCACCTTCATAAGTTGAGTGGCCATGTATGCAAAATCTTGAAAAAATGGAGGAGAATGACTTATATGGAAATGGTTTATTGCCACATGGCATCTCATATCTAATAATATATTGTTAAGTGCAAATTTTTCTCTATATGACAATGTGACGCCACATGATGGTGAACCCGATTCATGTAAGTTGCTCTCAATGTGGTGGAGACTAGCAAAAATAATTTTAATCTCTTTTTTCTGGGGCTAAAGTTGAAGACTAGCAGTTGGTGAAACCCTGTTTTAATTTTAATTTCTTATTTTCGTTTTGACTCCATGGTTAGCTTAGGACATGGTTGTAACAATATTTTATTTTTTGGTCGAATGTAACGATGTAAATATATAAAAAGCCGATGAGAAAAAATGCCTGCATGCATATGTAAAATTTTGCTGTCACAGAACGTCGATGATAACAGGGAGTTGACTGCTACAATCGGTTAAATATCCGTTGCTACAGTTGATGCCAAGCAAGTGAAAAAAAAGGGTTTGGAACTTTGGATAAAAGAAACAGTTGACCAAATGGAATTAAGGATACAAAAAATTACATACAGTTAAAAAAAATGAAATGAATTAATCCATGTGTTTTGGAGTTAAATATGAATAATCCAAAATAAGTCTGATTTAGAAATTAAAAATGAAGCAACCAAGTGGGTTCATGGCAACTCCCCCAATTGAGAAGAAAGTCCAACACTCCAACTATATAAAATGCCAACCAACCACATAAATTGCACTTCCATATATTCTCCTCCTTCAAGATTTCTCCTTTTGTCTCCCCACCTTTGCAAAATTACACCAATCTTTTCTCTAGTTGACAAAATTGAATTATGGGGAATTGCTGGACATCTCCTGATCCTCATCCCAACAAATACATACCTTCAACTCCAGGTAGAGTTTGCTCCAACATTAGACCACATATAACAAAAAAGGGTCATTAAAAATTTCACAAATTCATCTCAATTCTTCAAGTAGAACGCTTGGATCATAATCATTTGGCATGCCCTTACATGGGTTGTTTGTTTTTTTTTCATTAATATTCAATCATCAAAGTTTATATCTAGATGCATGTTAGGTCAGTTGGCCATAGCAGTTTACCAGCTTTGCTGCCCTGGTATTCCAAGTTCAAATCATCCTCTCGAATATCTAGAATATCGTATTGTCAAAGAAAACAGTCATTGAATTTCATACATGATCCATGCATATTAATCATGTGTTATGGTTTTCTAGGGACATCTGGAAATCACAGCAGGAACATATCCTCAAACACAAGCAGCAATACAGGAAGAAGTCAATTTTCAGAAGCATCAAGCCCAAGAATTGAAGAATTACAATCACAACAACCCAATGGGCAGATTTTGGAGTCACCAAACTTGAGAGTCTTCACTTTTGCAGAGATGAAGGCAGCCGCCAGAAATTTCAAGTCAGATTCAATTCTTGGTGAGGGAGGATTTGGGAGAGTTTTCAAAGGTTGGGTGGATGAGAAAACACTTCAGCCTTCAAAAGTTGGCACTGGAATGATGGTTGCTATCAAGAAATTGAACCCAGAAAGTGTGCAAGGATTTCAAGAGTGGCAGGTATTTTATTCATTTTTATCTATTTTTTTCAACCTTGATCGCATTATATTGGAAAATTTTAATTAATTAGGACCATTTGTGTTTTATCCTACTATTTCTTTATAAAGACGGCATCTTTTTGAATATTAATCATAACATGTCATGATTTGGCAAGCCTGCGGCCTCACATTTTTTTTTAGTTTTTTAATTCCACTGGAGTTCAGCTGGAGAGGATGTGGGTCCCACTGTAGAAGAAATATCTGTCATTTTATTGTCATTATTCATGATTTGGCAAGTCATGGGGTAAAGGAATAGTTCAATCGTGCAAAGATCAAGTCATGCATTGAATTCGTAAGAACTTACGACGTTTACTTTTGTCAACAGCATTTGAATGAAAAATTTGTCAAAAATGTCCCTAACTTGCATTTATCATCTGCACTGCAGATTAGGGTTTTATTACGAAAATGTCTCGATGCATTAAGTAGTATTAGAATAATTCATTATATAACTCCTTTATTATGCATTGATCATTGTATATTTTATTTTGTCGAGCGGCATTCTAATTTAAAACTATGGTAAAATATATTCAAATTTGAGTACAGAAAGTTGAGAAATTTGAACTTTGGAAAACACTTTTGTCTTGAGATCGTATTAGTTGGAGGTCATATCATTCTTTAAAATCCCAATCCAAGTATGGTGTGGTTTAAATGCCAAATTGTGATTGTTATCCTAGTTATAAATTTGGTTCAGTCTGTCATGTGCAACTCATAACCCTTCTTCTTACATAATTTTTCAGCATTAATTTTTCTTTTAGAAATTAATTATGTTTGGGTTTATATCACGAATGGTCCCTGAGATTGACAGTAGTCATCAAAATGGTCCCTAACATTCCAAATCGATCAATCTCGTCCCTGACATTTGGTATCACACATCAATGTGGTCCTTCTGTCAATAATCCGTCAATTTGCTCGTTAAAAATGCACGTGACACTCACACATGTGTGGGGCCAAAATGACGAAAAAACCCTTCAAATTGACGGATTATTGACGGAAGGACCAGATTGATGTGCAATACCAAATGCCAGGGACGAGATTGATCGATTTGGAATGTTAGGGACTATTTTGATGACTATTGTCAATCTCAGGGACCATTCGTGATATAAACCCATTATGTTTTCACATTTCTTGATCATATTCGACAATGCAGTCAGAAGTGAATTTTTTAGGACGGCTTTCGCATCCGAACCTCGTGAAGCTATTAGGTTACTGTTGGGAAGACACAGAACTACTCCTTGTTTATGAGTTTATGCAGAAAGGAAGTTTGGAGAATCATCTTTTCAGAAGTAAGAAGCCAATGTGAAAACATGGAGCTTAAAATTTAGATTTTTTTGCTTGTATCGTTAACTCTAGAACTTTTGTTTCGAGTAGGGAGCACGGGCATTGAACCGCTTTCTTGGGACAGAAGACTAAAAATAGCTATCGGAGCAGCTCGGGGCCTGGCTTTCTTACACAGTTCAGAAAAAAAAATCATCTACAGAGATTTTAAGGCCTCAAATATATTGCTTGATGGGGTTTGTACTTCTATTTAAGCCTTTTATTTCTCATTAATTAGCATATATTATGTATGCTCCATTATCTTTCTAAGAACTAACAATTGTACTCATAAATGTGATGTAATTTTGTTGATACAAGTGATATTATACTTTATACTAATCTAAACGGCTGAGAGAGGTAACCGGAACTGAGTGCATGGGGACGAGAACATCCATTCTAGCTAATGTGGCTACAACCACGTCTACATGTTCGTGATATAATTAAACCGTCTTCTTTGTTAATTTCCCCTTTTATTTCTGCAGAGTTTCAATGCAAAAATCTCCGATTTTGGCTTGGCGAAATCGGGGCCATCTGGTGGAGAATCACATGTTTCGACTAGGATCATGGGAACATATGGTTATGCTGCTCCAGAATACATTGCAACAGGTGATCAATCTCTTAACAAAAATGGAAGATTTTTTGGAATTTAGATATAAACATTCCCTTTGTTGATTTTCACAAATCAGCTGATACATATTCCTGACACGTATACCCTAAACCAACAGGCCATTTGTACGTGAAGAGCGATGTGTATGGATTCGGCGTTGTGTTGCTTGAAATTCTGACAGGGTTACGAGCACTCGATTTGAAACGTCTCAAGGAACAACAACAACTTGTAGAATGGGCTAAACCACTTCTACTGAACAGAAGAAAGCTGAAAAATATTTTGGATGTGCGGATGGAAGGCCAATATGCCTTCAAGGCAGCAATGCAGACAGCACAGATTACTCAAAAATGCCTAGCGCCGGACCCTAAAAGCCGGCCTTCCATGAAAGAAGTAGTGGAGCAATTGGAACAAATTCAAGCAATCCAGGAACAACCAAAGCAATCCAAACTTACATCTGTGCAAGCCACTTTTAATTTTGGAGCCAACAAACATTCGATTCATCGTTCATCGTATCACTCTAGGTTTCATAGCTCTCAATGAGATAAAATGTGATGGTGATACTACAAGGTGTATTTGATGTTCAAACATCAAATTGAGAATGTTTGAACATTAACATTTTTTTGCCAATTTCCATATTGATTTTTTATTTAATTGTAGCAGTTATATATATTGAAATTCACACCAAAATTTGTTCTTGTAATCACCATTTGTGCTGAGTTAAAGGATAGTTCATTAAACCATACTATCAGCAAAGCAATTTATAATGTGGGTTTAGATGGTTTTTTCCAGAGCATAATTACAATGATCTTGAATCTTAAGCACAGAACAAATCTGTCAAGCTCCACGTGTCGATCAATTATATTCGTTACACACATGTTAATCATAATTAACAACCGCATAATATAATACATGGAAATATTAAGCAGATTGTGATAATAATCACATGTCCTGTGCAGTCAGCCACCAGATCAAATAGTATACTGAAAAGGAGGGGGGAGAGGGCAGCTCATGCCAATTGCATGCTGCATACGAAATTAATATATTGAGTTTTAATTTGTTGAAAAATGGCAGATATTGTGACTTTTATAACAGAAAAGGGAGTCTTTAACTGATCAGCTGCACAAATGAGAGCATTTTACGCATGTGTACAAAGAAGATGTACAAGGTTCTTTAATATCACTCATCATGTTATTTTGATACCTAGTTGTGGCTAGCTTATTGCCGTGATGTAGTTTGTGCGTGTATTAGCTTATTGCAAAAGTAACTTCATAAATATCTTACATTTGTAAATACACAATAAAGTAATTTTTACATATTTTTTTCTCCAACATAACGTTGTTATTTTTTTAACTTTTGAAGTGAATAAATAAAAAAAGAAATAAGCTAAAGGAGACTAAAGTGTTCGAAATCATTTTTCAAGAAGTTACCCAGGTCCACTTTTGAGCAGAAAGCTAAGGAACAGCTGGGACAAAGTCAGCTACAAGAATAATGAAAACAAATGACTCACGAGATCGTTGTATAGAAGTTTTTGTAATTACATTATTTGTATTGTTAAAGGAGGTCTTGAGTACAATTCTCATGAAATTTTTTGGGGTGTTATTGAATTAAAATACATGACGCGGTTGTTTATGAATACTTGTATATAAACTATTTTAACAAAATGTAACACATCAATCATTATATCATATGGTACATTTTTATGTGCAGTTGGATAGTTGAAGGTCGAGTTCAAACCCACAAACACTATTTCCATAAGTTCTTCATTGCTAGATGTTGTGAGTTTTATGACATAGCGGCTTCGATTCATGGTGGCGGTCAAGGTTTAGTCAGAGTTTTTGTTGTTTCAAATTTTTTTGGGCTTATAGTTAAGAGTTCTACTTAAATTTGGTGAGATAGGTTTTGTAGTAGTTAATTAGTGCCCACGTTGTCAGTTTTAGTTGTGCGACTTTATTACACTTTAGATTATTTAGAATTAATACTTTTACTATTAGTATTTTTGTATGTGTTAATAGACGTTTTTGATGTACAGTTAAAGTTTACCCCATGAATAGCATTTTCCTATAAACATCAATCATTATGCCATATGGTTAGAAATGTGACCTCTAGTGGCACTAATGTTTCTTTTAAATTAAAAAATAAAATGTAGAAAAAGAGTCATTTTCTTTGCAAGAAAGAAAGACAGAGGAAGCCTCCTTAAAAAAAGTACCCCACAAATCGCAGAAGAAAATGATAAAAAAGGGGGTGACGACGTGAAATGCAGGGAGCGCATCTTTCCTTTTCAATATTTTTTTGTAACTTTGCAGACTGTTGTTAATTATACGACTCTGTATGGCTATTTTCTTTTGGTTTCTCACCTTCATACCAAAAAAAACCCCAAACATCACTTTCTTCTAAACTCTTCTAATTTTTTCACATTCGTATATTTTACGTGGCTTTTGTGTTCTTCTCAATTATCTTCCATTTTCTGCGATCACTGTTTTTCTCTTAATCTCATATTTTTCAAAAAATAATTTCATGTTTTTGTGGTTCAGTACTCACTAAGCACTCTTATATATAGCCCTTAATTAACTATCTTGCTTCTTCAGTCTTCATTGGGTCGCCAGTGCTCGACGTTTGATTGACTCGTTGATCAATATATTCATGTAAGTCTTTCACACTTTATATCATGAGAAATGATTTGTACACATTTTTTTTTCTGCCCCTGCAAACTCATGTTTATTTTTAGTTTGGATTGAATAAACAAAGGAGAATCGATAGACAATTTTAAACAGAGTGTGTAGAAAGAGAAAAAAAGTGTGTAGAAAATATTTTGCGTATATAATTATATTCATTTGTGTATATATATATATATATATATTTTATTTAGTTTCTTGTGTTGTGCGTTGTGATTTGTCTTCAAGAATTTTCTTTTGTGTTCATTACCTGAATTTCTTTTTGGGTTTTTGGTGTTCTTGACTTGGAGCCCAAAATTATTTTTGACTGCTGAAAATAAAGTTCAGTGCTTTAATGGTAATTTTTTTGCTTGGTTGGGGTGGGGTTTTTTTTTCTGTTTTTATGCACAAAATACAGTACTTGATATATAATCTTTGACATTCTGTCAATACTTAATATAGTTTTGTTGTTTAAGCTATTCCTTTCAACATGGAATTGATGAGAGAGAAAATTTGATGTATAATTTGACTTGAGGGTCTTGCAATCCATTTATATAATTGGGGTGGCCTCTCTTGTGTTTGACAAATTGCTTCATCTATTAGGAGTAGGCTACGGTGCTCGCAAGCATTGGATACTCACACCGATCTCACCGTTAAAAGGAGAGAGGAGTGAGGAGAGAGGAGGGAAGGAGGGTGAGATCGGTGTGAGCATCCAATGCTTGCGAGCACTGTAGCCAGTCCCCATCTATTAATAGTTACTTTTGTTTGTGGACTTTTATGTGTGTGTATATATATCTTTGCCTTCTTTCTTATTTTGACATTCTCACGAACACTGCTCGACTCCTTACAGTTAAGAAGTCATTTTTTCTTATTTGTAAATCTCGTACTGAAATATACGCATAAATAACTTATTAAATGCGCGTTTTTGCGCACATGTCAAACTGTGATTGATCTGTAAATGAGGAATGAATTCTTTTCTTTATTTCCATTTGTAGAGACTGTTTAAGGTTTGTTGTTCACTGATGTTTCACTTGTTTTCAGCAGGGACCATATGATGGAGAAAAACATTGCTGTTGGTGCAAGCCAAACGTTGGGAGGTATAGGCACTTTTCTGAGGAAATGCTTGTTCAGTGTTGTGTCTGTGGGCCCCATTCCTGATCACATAGCCTTCATCATGGATGGGAACAGAAGGTATGCAAAGAGGAGGAACTTGCCTGTTGGGGAAGGCCACAAAGCCGGATTTCTATCTCTCATGTCGATTCTCCGGTACTGTTACGAGTTGGGAGTAAAGTATGTGACAGTTTATGCCTTCAGCATTGACAATTTCAAGCGGCGGCCAGACGAGGTGCAGATTCTGATGGATTTGTTGCAGGAGAAGATTGAGGGGTTGCTTGAGAAAGAAAGCATTGTAAACCAGTATGGCATTCGGGTATATTTTATTGGTAACTTGAAGCTTTTGAATGAGTCTGTGAGGGTTGCTGCTGAGAAGGCAATGAAGGCCACTGCCAATAATTCCAAGGCTGTGCTTTTAATCTGTGTGGCTTACACTTCTTGTGATGAGATTGTGCATGCTGTTCAAGAATCCTGCAACGAGAAAAGGAACGAAATTTCAGCACAGATAAAAGGAACAAAGGGTGGCAATGGTGTGATTGATGGAGACGCATCCTGCAATGGCGGTTTGGACGGAGAAGCAGGACTAGATGCTAGTGAAGCTTGCAATGAGAGAGCTGAGGGGGAGGAGAAAGAAAATACAACGGTTAATCATGTCGAAAAAGATGAAGGGGAAGTTCAAGAGAGTGAGAAGCAGCTGCAAAATGTTCCTGTTGTGAAGGTAGTGGATGTTGAGAGGCACTTGTACATGGCAGTGGCACCTGATCCAGACATTATGATTCGAACTTCGGGTGAGACACGCCTAAGCAATTTTCTGCTTTGGCAAACTTCTAACTGCCCGTTGTACTCCCCTGCTGCGCTGTGGCCGGATTTGGGTTTGTGGCACTTGGTTTGGGCAATTCTGAGCTTCCAGAGAAACCACTACTATTTGGAGAAGAAAAGGAAGCAGATGTAACGATTCTAAAGCCGCGGAGATTTTGTAAATCGTGTGATCATGCTTACAATTCCCCTGGAAGCTTGGAAATGTTGAACAAACAGCTTATATTTTCCAGAATTCTTAACTTAAATTTGGTAGCAGAACTGTATGTTACCTATTTATATGCTACTTAGATTAATTTTATTATGTATAACAGTGTCAATATTTGGTGATGTTAATTAATAATATATGCATCTTACCTACCAAACCATTCATGTTATAACACGTGTATAACAATCTTCTATTGCTCGGTTTAGAAGAACTGAGACTTAGTAGAACATTGGGCCGCGGTGATTTTATTATTGTGATTTTGGTTTTCACACTCAATGCAACAATATATACAGTCGAAGGCGGCTATAGCTTTTGAAAATGATGCAGCAACCAAATCAACTTTTTAATCAATGTTGCTGCATGAAAATTCACAGCAGTGATAAGGGCCACTTTTCTGGATAATCAACCTAACCCCCCTTTGGACGGTCTTGATCAAAACCCCAAAGTTTGTGTTTGTGGATCGGACGGCAGATATTGAGACAAGAATCACCTACCAAATGCAACTTTAGCTCTCCCATTGTATAAGACTCCACACCAGAACTAGACTTTCATGTAAATTCAGTGTTCTCCAAGTTCCTCATGCTAAAACTGTCATGGCTCTCGCTCTGCGATTCGATATAGTTCTTCTTCCGGCTCTACTTTCTGCCCTCCTCCTAACCAAAGCCGCCTCTACCTCTCATCACCACCACCATCTCAAGTCCCTCCACTTCTCGCTCTTTCAACACGAAACCATAAACAGAACCGGATATATTGTAGTGAATGGTGTAGCAGGAACACGAATCAGTCAAACCACGACGCCTTTTGGCACCGTGTTTGTCTTCCAGGATCTGATGACTGTCACAGCCAATCGATCTTCGAAGGCAGTTGGAATAGCTCAAGGAACTTCTGTCACCTCCAGCTTGGATGGGCTTCAGAGCATTTCAGTAGCTAAGATCACTTTGCGCTTGAAGAACCACGCTGGTTCAGTTTCCCTAGTCGGAGGCACGCATAATGTGAAGCCCGCCGATCATCCAGTTGTGGGAGGCACCGGCGATTTCCTGTTTGTTCAAGGCTACGTGACATCGTCCCCAGTCGATCTCAGGGGCCTAACAGTTGTCTACAAGATTGCATTTCACCTTTACTGGCCTCCATATGCAACTCAAGCTTCTTAAGTGTTTTGATTTTGTATCTCCACTTTTTCTTTAATGTTTTCTCTATCTAAGATTGAAATGTAATTTGATCAAATCATCGATTAACTCCACGATGAAAACCGAAAATAGATGAATCAAGCTGATGTAAAAATAAATAAATGTGATTTCCGGAAACAGGAATCAAAATTTCAATCCTCTAATTAATCGTCATAGCGAAGATACAGAATTTCAAGTTACAACTTTTAAACCATGTCCATGAAAAGCTTGAACAAGGTGCAAGCATTTACATGAAAAAGAATGATGATAAAAATATGTCGTTATCAAAAGCAGGGCGTGTTTACATGTCGTATTAACTTTGGCGTATAACTGATCAAGAATTCAAGACTATTTGGTCTACTAATCAAAGAATCAAATACCATGAAGCAATCAGTAAAAGCTTCACAGGAAATTGAATCGCCCACAATGTTCTGAATCCAGAATCAAGACCGAGGTTTGTGTAGACGAGGTCTGTTGCAGAAGATACGCCCATTGGCCCTCACGAATGCAGCTATAGCAATACTTAGACCTGCCCATATAATTGAGAAGAACAAGTGCCGTAGATCGTACCTAACTGCAAAAGAATTGAAGACAAAATCATCAGTTGATTGCAGATTTGCAAAGATGTTTACAATCCGATATTGTTTCTCTCTAGAAAATGAACCAACAATATCCCGGTCCCATCCCACCCTTTCACCACCGAAGCCATGATTTCTGCAAATCTTATTTAGTCATAACATGCCATGTTTATATTTACCTTGCCTCAATGACAATGTCGCAAAAAAGAACCCCGTCAAAACAAAAAACAAAGCCAGTGGAAATGACTGCACACAACAAAATAATGTGAATAAGACACCGATAAAGGTTAGGAGTTGGGAAATAAAAAAAACAAACTAAGTTAACTTGAATAGACATCTAGCTTCGACTTACAGCAACAGCCTCAAGTCCTCCTTTTTGTGATGACGGTGTCATGTCTCTGCTGACGGAGACAATGTAATGTCCTTGCAGGAGGTCAATTGCATCCTTCAGGCATTTCCACCCAAAAACAAATAAAAGTATTCAATACGTAAATAGTTGCAGAAGCTATGGTATTGCCTTCATACAAAGAGATCCAACATTGGAGAGATGCCATAAAAGGAAGCCAACCAACCTGTTTTGTTCCATCGCAAAAGTTATTATAATAATATCGTAGAAGGGCACTGACTCCATCCTTAGCGATCCCTTGCATTGTCCGCTGTCCACATCTAAGATCCAGCCACATAGACAAAAAATTAACACACCAAAAAACTATAACTTTGTATCTTATTCTTATGTCAGTAGTATACTGCTGTCCTGTCATAAATATAGCTGCATGCAAAAAATAAATATGCTCTGAAACCTTCCAAAGATTTTTCCCCGCCTTCCTAAATCGAATCACATTTTCTAGGGTAAGAATGCATTAAGATGTGCGAGTAGATCCATGTATAGTACCTTACAAAATCCCCCTTCAAAGCAGGAGTTCCAGAATACTGAAGGCTTACATCATCCCCATGATTAGCCCACACTGGGAAAACAGACAAATAAACAAGTAAATAAATAAATAAAATCAGAAGCAATACACACCCACAGATATGGTAAGCACCCTAAGCATTATCTCTATATGCTAGAAGAAAAGCGAAAATGATGTACTCACGGACTCTAAAGCATTCATCTAAATTGGGATGTGAGCTAATAGTTTCTTCAGCAGCAAAAATTCCAAGCCTTCTAAGTTGGCATTCCAACATATTTCGGGCTATCATGCTCTGCAGCAAATACTACTCGTTTAGGGAACAAACAAAATAAAAATCTGCTTTCTGTGGAACAAATCTAAAGAAGTTAAAACAATATGCAAATTATTAAAGTACCTGGGTAACATTTGTACGATCTAGGCAATCAATGCAATTGGTCCTTACAACTCCTAGTTGCTCCTTCATTTTCTCACCCTTTTCATTCAATAGAAGATACCTATATTTCAATCACGGTGAATAAGCAAAAATTAAATCTATCCTTGTTACATACCATCACAGAATACATCATATGAAAAAGCTATAAGTGCCTAAACTCCAATTAATGAGAAAAGGTTACCAATGCCAATACATTTCTCTGCGTGATGCAACATAATCTATTTCTGCCGAACTCACCCTCAATAAGTAGACAACATTTGAAAGGGGCAAATGATTAATGAAGCGACACATACTCAAGTGCATGTCAGGGAAATAAACATTTATGACAATTTGATGGAAAACATACCCATTTCTGTCGAGGAAGTCTACAATCTGCTCATAAAGGATAGAAAGACGCTCAAAATGGACGTGTCCACAGATATGGTGGAAATCGAAGTGCCAATATCTACAATATTCAGCAGGTCTCAACATAAAACAGATCCATACCAAAGAAGAAGAAAAGAAGGGTAAAAAGGATTAGGTGAAAGGTAATTCCACCTCAGATCATCACTAACAATATGCTGCATTGCATTTGCAAATTTCTCGCTCAAGCGTCCTTCACCTCCATGCTGACAAGATAATAAAGTATCATGAGACATAACACCCAAAATTGTGTGCACGCCCACATATATGAATGTCAAAGAATGAAAAGTTTTATAGTGTGCACACCTAAGAATACACTGACCCGTGCACATTACACAATCTATACATATACATGCATTTGTGTGGATAGTACACAAGCAAGCCTATTGGATGTGTATTATCAGAAAAATTATTCCACAAAGTTTGGGATAGAAAGTTCGCACCGTGTTGACAAGATCAACAGCTAATACAGCCCCATACTTTTTTCTTAAATCCAGAAAATGCCGCTCTGCCACTCGAGGCTGCATAACATGAAGTACACCAGCAGTCAGATGGAGATAGAATGCAATAGAAAGAATCTTAGAATTTAAAAACAAGTAACCACCAACTCACAGCTTCCTCAAGTTGCACAATTTCAAACTTGGGCTTATATGTTAAATCAACAATTTGGTCCCAAAGCAACGGAATTGACCCCCTAACCTGCAATAAACCATTAATGATGCTGTAAACCATTTAGGACAGTTAATCAGGGAAAATAAATAAATAAAACCATGTAAACAAAAAATCCATAACATAATTACATATGCACAGCTATACAATTTTACCTGGACAAATGATGAAGTAAACCCATTCAAGTGCATAATCTGCTCAGTTTCCACAAAGTTTGCTACATACCCATCAGAATCAGCTCCTCTTCTCCACATCCGAGTGCCTTCCAAGAAATGCAAATTACTATTGACTAGAGTAACAAAGACAAAATTCCTATTCCAATGGATATAGTGCCCCTAACTGCATAAGATATTACAACCTCTACATTCCCAAAATTAGCATGAATATAATTCTGCTGGAAATGCATAAACTATGCACACCAGAAATCATTGGACCTTTTACTTCCTGCTGCACTGAACGCAACAGAGTTTTAGTTAAGCAAATCACTCTAGATGTTATAGTACTTTATACTTGTACCATTCAACCGTCCTATTTCAGTGTTACTTATTGAAATGAAGGGTAGTTGGTTGACAGCTCAAACACTTTAACGTCCATGCAAATATAATTTTTTTCAAATAGCCAAATCATTAAATCTCCTTGTAGATGGTATAGTACTAGAATCAACATCTGTATTATCCACATATCTGCAATTGTATGATAACCGTAAAATACAGAGCATGGTAATAAATAAACAACTGAAAAAGCAGGGCAAGATTTGAATACCATTTCTCCTAGTGCATCTCCTTGCAATCAGAGTAACATCAATAATATCTTTGCCAATGGCTGCTTGAAAGTGATGAAAGCGTGATGATCAATTAAGGAGAAACTTTCAATGGAAAAATAGTTTATAAACCTAACACCACCATACACAAATGAAACTAAACAAACTAAACAATATACAAGTACGAAATGTATGCATGTATGCAGGCACACAAGCACGCATGAGAAACGGCAATAAACTGAAAGGAAGAACAAAATAAGGATATTCCCTTGAACAATAGGAAGTAGGTACGGATCAAGCTGCAATCAAAGACCATATAATTGCTCAGAAGTTAGTAAACGGAAATTAATAATTCATCAGAGAACAGAAAAGGTAAAACTAAAAAGTTGGCAAAGACCCGACCTTGTTATCTATCATCCCTTCCAACATATAATTGTTCCAAAGAAATCTAGGCTCTGCCTGTGGAATAGCATTTGGAGACATGAGATTGAAACCATGAAGATAAAACATAAAACATGGATATTTGAATTTATTCATGACTTTGGGAACAAGAAAATATAGTAAACAATTTCAGTCTTCAATTGTCAGCCAACTTCATTGAAAAAACAATAAAAGTCAGTCAGTTACTACAAAATCAAGGGATACCTGTCTCCAAAGTGGAAGCAATTTAGATTCATCACCTAAATCATGCAATCGCTGCGCACTGCAATAACACAAATTTTTTATCATAATGAATAACACAAGTTCGCCTCAAATATGAAATGAAACCTTCTTCTTCTTGCTTCTCATGGGGACTTGTGTAGGGGGACAAATGGATATGGAAAACACTTCACCTCAGTGTTAAATTGGTCTCATATGAGAAATATAGACCAGGAGTCTTCTCTGCTATATTTAGCAGCCCAGAAAACTCAGTCTCCATCTTTTTCTGCCAAAAAGGTACAACAATATAGAGTTTAAGTCAGTAGCCACTCCTCGATTAAGGAAAAGAGTAAAGAGTCAATAAGTTATCATATAAGGGGAGACTAAAGAAGGGGTAAAAGGTAGAGCAACAAAAGGATTTACCTGTTCTGCAGGGGAATTCTTCAAAGAATGGTCACATGGAAAAACCTTCAAGGATGAAACTTTGAAGATATGATGACCCAAGTAAGAACCGACATGTTCACGGTCGGTTATAACCATCAAATATGACCCTGAAACATAATGAATTAACAACATCAACGAATTGGACAAGCTGTAATTCCAGGGCCACAAAGAATTGCACAATTTCTCATCCAATACTTTAAAATTTAAACAGCATTAGTATGTATTATTATCCTACAACGCTTCTCAAATAGTAGAACTGGTAAATCTAAGACCTAGCATCAGCTTCCACATTATGAAATGCATTGGTTTGTGTATGATGTCGATTACGAAAAGGTTCCAAATATAAAGTATCACAAATCAAAGATTCCAAATCACAAAATGAAGCGTGAAGGTTTGATTGGTTTGAATAAGGCAATGTTACCTGCTAAAAGCTTTAGCATCCCAACCACACCAAAAATAGTTCGAATCTTAGGGACCCGAACGGAGCTGGAATCTGGCAGCTTATCTGCAAAACCAGAAAACCCAAATACACAAACAGTAAAATATCAGTAAAATCTGTAGCATTTAACCCAAGAACTGAATTCAAGATTGTTACTTTTACACAAAGAAAACCCACCAATGAGCTGCATAGACCCATCAACCCTACTGACTGCCAAAGAGGAACCCTGAGAGCCATCAGTGGGCTCGATCACATACTGATCCGGAAACTCCCATAGCCTCATTCGTGTGTACAGCTTCTGCCCAGAGTCTGCCTTCTCCATCATATTACTTGGGTAAAAATCCAAATCACTGAAAAATTAACCAATCCAAACACAACCTAAAATTTCAATTTCATAAATTTCAAATATTTTGTCCAAGAACAGCATTAAAATTAGATAAAAAGAGAACCCAATATTTCAAATTGCATAAATTTCAAATCTTGTGTCCAAAAAGTAAGGAATAGTCAACAAATGAACATTGAACAGCATTGTAATTTGATAAAGAATTACCTTTTCAGAGATCACCACGTGAAAGTGGCGTGGTAAAAGTTAAAGGGTAAAAATTGAGATCCAAATCTCTCTCGAAATTCTTGTGAAAAATGAAAAGCGATGAGCAAAGCTAGAGCCTTTTGGGGTTGGTTTGAGAATTTGACAAAGTAAAAGAAAGAAGGGGTTGTGAGGGTAAGGCCGTGTTTGCCTGCGTGTATAATAAAACGCATAAGCCGGTAACGGACTCTCTCTCTCTCTCTCTCTCTGCTCTCTTCCGAAGGTTTAACGATATTTTGGGCGGAAACTACCAACTGTTTTTGCCCAAAACAGTGCTGGAGGAAGGAACTTTGCCCAAGAAATTAATCAGAATATTAATAAAAAAATGAAGATAAAACGAACGTGGAAGATGGTGATTGGGCGGTCGCTCTAGTACTTGGGGACCCAGAGACGTTGTCGTTTTTTTTTTTCTTTTTGGGGCAAACGTGGTCGTTTGTTGAAGTTGGATCTGCATACTATTTGCTGAACTTATATTTAATGGGTTTTGAGTCTAAGATATATATATGGGGACTGGCTACAGTGCTCGCAAGCAGAGCCGGTCCAGACTCAAGGCGAGCAAGGTTCAAGCCTTGGGCCACATCTTGGAGTAAGGCCTCAAATTTTCATAAGTGTTTATATAGAACATAAAATAATTATAAAAAAAAATTGAATTGAGAATTTTCACGTGAGACCTCTAATTCCTTGACTCTTCGGCGTCCTCACTCTGTCAAACAAAACAAAAAAGTTCCTTTCTTGGCTTAAATTTGGTGTGAAAACAAGGAAACCCAAAATGTTTTGCAGGTTTTTCTTCATCAATCTCCTATGATGTACCCTCTTAAGTCTCAATCGAGTCAATCCTACCGTTGGTGTGCCTGTAGCCTGCTATTTTTTAGGTAATTTTTCTTTATATTCCGTTTTTCAATTTCATACTCTCTCTACTCCATCTGCTTATCTTTGACTCTCTCTCTGTTCAGTTCTTGACTTTGCAATTCTAAATTTCCTCTTATACTCAATCTGTATTTTTAATTTATATTCTCATATATCAAAAAGTTATATCTATTTTGGAATCAATTGGATTCTGGAGATTGAATCAGTCTAGTAAGACTTGGATTCTCAACCTTTACCAAATCAGGTTTTATCTTTCATTTTTCCATATTTTCAGTTTAAATTATTTGATTGAAGCTTTGATTTGTTTGTAATTTTTACTGTAATAATTATGTCAACTAGGAAATTCGAATATGGGTATGAAAAGCTTAAGAAAAAAAAAATTGAAAAACTAATTCAGTCTCAAAGAGGTCTTGATAAATTTGTTATTAAGAATACATAAAATATTGTGGAAAATAGGGTAGAAGAAGTTTTTCAAAATTGAAACTAATAGAATCTTATTTACGAACAACAATGTCATAAGAAAGGTTGAATGGATTAGCCATGCTATCTATTGAAAAACGTATGTTAAAAAAGCTTAAATACTAAGACATAATCGATAAATTTGCATCTCAAAAAGCAAGAAGATTGATTTTCCAATGAGAACTAAAAAGAACTTAGTAATTGATATCTACATTTTAAATTAAGAGTTGGCCGCACATTAACAACCAACTTCTTGCTTAAAAGGGTTACGTTGGGGGCTTCATGGTAGCTCTACTACTCTAGTTATTGCAGCAAGAGCGATCTTTTTGCCGTACATATCAATTTTTTTTTATTTGATAAAAGAAATTATAATAAGGCCTCATTTTTTATTTTTGTCTTAGGCCTCAATCTCTATTGGACCGGCTCTGCTCGCAAGCATTGGATGCTCACACCGATCTCACCCTCCTTCCCCCCCCCCCCTCTCTCCTCCCTCCTCCCTCCTTTTAACGGTGAGATCGGTGTGAGCATCAAATGCTTGCGAGCACCGTAGCCTACTCCATATATATGGGCATATTTTTCTGTGTTTTGAGTCTAGAGAAATATAAGCATTTTTTACAAATAAAAAAAAAAAAGAGAAATATAAGCATTTAATTGAATGGAAGTAGTTTTGAACAATACATCAACAAAAGATTTGGATTCAGGCTTGATTAAAGATTCGAATTCGGATTTGATCCTAGTCTTCCGTACACCATGTATAAATAAGGGTAAATTATAATTTACACCACAAGGTTTGGGAGTGATTTGCAAAATGAATCACAAAGTTTCAATTTTTGCATTTTACACTATGTGGTTTCCGAATTGCACCAATTTAACATCACCGTCAATTTCATCATCTAATTAGACGTTAAGTGGTGATATGACATAAACTTGACTCACATTTTAAGCACTCATTGACCATCAATTTCTTAAAATGATTAAAAGAGTAAAGTACTAAACATTGAAATTGACGGTCAACGAATGCTTAAAATGTGAGTGAAGTCTATGCCACATCACCACTTAATGTCTAATTAGATTATAAAATTAATGAAGACGTTAAATTGATGTAATTCAAAAACCACGTGGTGTAAAATGAAAAAATTAAAATCTTATGGCTCATTTTGCAAATCACCCTCAAATCTTGTGGTGTAAAATACAGTTTACCCTATAAATAATCAAGTACTTTGAGTTAAAGATTTTGTACCGAATTATCTCAACTTCTATACATGTTAATTTATCCAAAACTCGAAGTAATAAAATTAGATGAACGTACGTAACATGCATTATATTAACAAAAGATGGAGAAACAACATAATATATCAACAAAAATTCGAACTTCCTTTTGTAACACATGAATCGAACTTTCATACTTATCATTTAGGGTTACTTAAAACACTTAATATCGAATCTCGTACTTCCTGTCTTACTAAGGGCATATCCATTCTATATATCTTATGATCCGAATTTGCAAACAATAAAATTACCAGCCGATAATGTGATTCTATACGCATCTAATCAAAACAAAACAAATAATAAAGGGAATAGAGAAGTAATTAAGAGACTTATAACATAAATATAGAGTAATACTCATGCTGTCATTCATATATATATATATCCGGCCGGTCTACACCGATTAACTGAACCAGGGATTTAAAGTCACTCATGAAACTACTCAAAGATACTAAAATTACTGAGAATAAACTAGAATTAATTACACGCTTATTCACGTACAACTACAACCCTTGTATACGGACTGCAGCAATACGATCCATGCCAGATGCGCGTATTTGCATACTTCTACTATAATTGATGTTTTAATCCTCGGCAGCACCACCACCACCATCACCACCGTCCATGTTATCATCAGTAACATCATCATCATCCGCCGCGGGCATGTTCAGGTCGAATCCACCACCGCCTTCATTGTCCTCCTCCACATCACTTGCCTCATTCAGGTCAAATCCACGCACATTTGCAGCAGTACTTGCTTCCCCTATACACAACATAAAAAAAAGTTAACATAAAACAAGATTATCATCAATGATACAAGCAAATTAAAAAGAAAAATAATAATTTAATTGCGCATACATTGCATTGCATTGCATTTGCATGCAGTACTAGACTTATTAGATTTAGGGTAATTAATTACCTTGTTGCTGTCCTGGGGGTGGGAAGGCTCCCCTATAGCGACGCTCCGGGTGGCTACGCAGATGCCCAAACAACGCTTTCCACGAACTGAAATCCGATCGTTTGCACACGGAGCAAGTCGGGGTCATTCCTTCCGGGGCATTGACCTCAGCTTTGCGCTTGCCCGGCTGGCCACCTTCGGCCATGCTCCCCGCTGCGGCAAGTCCCCCTCCTAAAGAGATTTCAACGCTGACGGGAGTGAAACTACTCCCACCAATTTGAGTGATGTTTCCCGCTGCAGAAGGAGAGGTCGAGGACGACCCTCTTCCTAAAGAAGAGGGCGATCCTCTCCCGCTAGGAGGAGATTTTCCGCCAGAGGGTGATCCCCTGCCAGGAGTCCTCCGGCCACCAGAGGGTGAGCCCCTTCTTGGTGTGGATGTCCTCCTACTAGGAGAGAGTGACCCACGACAGGGAGGTCCTCTGTTGGGCCCAGAAGGAGTCACAGAGGACCCTCCGGTAGCAAACCCACCAAACCCTCCTCCCACATTGAATTGACCAGTGGTAAGAGGAGTACGAACAGGAGGAGATCCAGAGGACCCTCCGACAGCGAACCCTCCAAACCCTCCTCCCACATTAACTTGACCAGTGCTAGGAGGAGCAGGAGGGTTTGGTGGCCCAGTAGGAGCAGCCCCAGTAACGTCGGAAGTAACGTTCTCGTTACGGGGTTGCTGTCCCTCGGCGGAGGAGCCCTGGTTGGTGGTGTCCTTGGGGTTAGTCATATTGATATTCGTCACTTGGGAGAGATAAAAACACACTGCGTCCGAACAGCAAAGTGTTCATGATACCCTGCGGAGTCAGTTTATATAATTAGGGTTTCTTGGCAACCAGATTGGCACTGTTCTGTACAAAAAGATGCACTGCATCTGCAATGCATGCGACTCTTCGTCTGTGAAAAATGCTGGGAATCATATGCAGCGCGCCATTTCTCCAAGGGTTGTGTTCTTCCAATATCGGCCGTTGATGTTCGCGTGTAAACCCATCAGACGGTGCTCGGTGGTTTTCATGAATGAAGACACCGCCACATTGCAAATCACGATTAGGTGGCTTTTCGAGGAGCAGGGAAATGAACCGGTTGGTGTGAGAGGGAACGAAGCTTGGGTGAATGAAATGACGATTGTGACCTTGAGGTCCAACGCGTAAATTTATTTATTGACATTAGGGGAAATATGGTATGACAACATGCAAGAGAAAACCTGAAATTTTAATCATGCAGCGGCTTCCATATTTGTTCATATGTGAGTCAATGTCTAAGCTGGATTATTTGTTTCTAACAATCTGGGATACAATGTACCTCTAATTCAAATTTGGGAGGTCAGTGAGCATGTAATTGTTTATTTGAATACAATATTTATAGAATAAACTACTATAATTTATGGGATGAAGATTCGAATTTGAGTGTAAGACGCTGGTCACACTACCTTGATCAAAGCGGAACCCATATTTGCTAGCCAACATTGTAATTAAGTACAACTTTTCATATTATACAACTTGTAAACTTATCTAATCAGGTTTAACCAAATACGAAACGTAATCCCTATGTACTTATATTTTCGTTGTAGTAGGACTGAAAAATAAAAATAAAAAACGTACATTAACTCTTTAAATTATGAGGTGTCTAAATTCAAATACAATGTACAATACGACTAATCTACTGCATGTCATTTCTTGAAAAAGAAAAATATAAAATTTACTACAACTCATGTTTGGTTGAATTGGATTAGGTCATTAACAATTGGACTACTTAACTAATTAGGATTAAGTAAATATGGGAAGTTGTTGAATTAATTCATTGTATTTCTTATAAGAAAGAGTAATGTTATTTAGAACCCTAAGCAAAATGTTAGGGAGACCACATTTTTGTACCACATTGGTGTAATATTTGATGTGGTAAGTAATGTACCACGTCAATTAATTAATTAATTTGATTGGATGTTGATTGTATACATCACTTGCTACATAAAATAGTACGTACACAAATATAATTTCTCTAACATTACTCTTATTTTAAACACACCATAACAAAATTGGATTACACATACAGTGACATGGCCTACCAAAATATATGGTAATATTCGAAATAGCATACTCTATAGAGAATTAGTGAATATGGTAATTCTCTAGCAAGAGATCATCGAGAGTACGTAGAGCTGGCCAAATTGAACGATAAACTAACTCAACGACATGTCGCATTTGTTACGACTCATTTCCTTTAAACTTAATTTAACCATTACGGGAGGCAGCTCAAATACTTCAGTTTTATTTATTTATTTGAAAAGGCACAAATACTTCATGTTAACAGACCTATTGTATTAAAAAATTGGGCTAACTAAATTTTACACTCTCAAAGTTCGAGGTAATTTTGAAAATAGATCACGAGGTTTCAATTTTCTCATATTGTCCTCTAAGGTTTTAAAATTGTATCAATTTACACATTTTGTATATTTGAATGTCTAATTATCTATTAAATTGATAAGTTTTTTAGACTATTTAGTATAAATGTGGTTTACATGTCAACCAAGTTACAAATTTCATGCTCACTGTGCAATCAATTTAATAAAAATTCAAATAATTTATTAGACAAAAAGTGTAAATTAATACAATTTCAAAACCTTGAGGTGGCAATGTGAGAAAATTAAAACACCATAGTCCATTTTGAAAATCACCTCAAACCTTGAGGATGTAAAATGTAATTAGCCCTAAAAAATATTAGGATAAATTACATTTTGCACCCTTAAGTTTGGGTGCAATTGCAATCTCATACATTATCTTTAAAACATTGCAATGTCATACACCGACTTGTGTTTTGGTTGCAATTTTATACATCCGTTAGTCAAACCGTTAATTTGACCGTTAAATGATGACGTGGCAAATGTGGGGCCCACATTTTTGCTGATGTGGATGTCAATTTTGAGCCATGTGGATAAAAAAAGGATAAATTACATTTTACCCCCTCAACTTTTCGTCCAATTTCAACTTCATACAACATCTTGCAATTTTTTTTTCAGTTTCATACAATGACTCTATTTCATACCAAGTTCAAACAACGGTCTTTTTCTGTCAATACCTTTGTTAACTGCCTACGTGGTCGTATCGGGCCCCAAAAATTTTGTGCCACGTGGATAAAAATTATTTAAAAAATGAATATTCATTATAAAAAAAAATTTTGAAAAATAAAGTTAAAATACTAAAATGGGGCCTGCACTTTCCTTCTTCTCCAGCAAGTGGCGAAGTTGCTCATTACGACATTGAAGAAAAGATTGAGGCGGGGTTTCCGTTGGTGAGGTAGGTGGCGAACTTGTTCTCTGTCAAGCCCATAGGGATCTAGGTCCCTTAAAGGGTGGGCCCCATTTTAGTATTTTAACTTTATTTTTTCAAATTTATTTTCTTTTATAATGAATATTCATTTTTGAAATTATTTTTGATCCACGTGGCACAAAATTTTTGGGGCCCGATACGACCACGCAGGCAATTAACAGAGGAATTGACAGAAAAAAGACCGTTGTATGAACTTGGTATGAAATAAAGAGTCATTGTATGAAACTGAAAAAAATTGCAAGATGTTGTATGAAGGTGATATTGGACGAAAAGTTGAGGGAGTAAAATGTAATTTATCTTTTTTTTATCCGCATGGCTCAAAATTGACATCCACATCAGCAAAAATGTGGGCCCCACATTTGCCATGTCATCATTTAACAGTCAAATTAACAGTTTGACTAACGGATGTATAAAATTGCAACCAAAACACAAGTTGGTGTATGACATTGCAATGTTTTAAAGATGATGTATGAGATTGCAATTGCACCCAAACTTGAGGGTGCAAAATGTAATTTACCCAAAATATTAATATTTCGTTAATTATTTGAAAATAATATGAGTAAAAATTAATACATTTATAAACTGAAATAAAATGCAGAGGAAAAATATAAACAAATTTAAGAATTTTTTCCACCATTTTCTGCTTGGTCTGAAGAATTTAAAGTTTTTTGCTAAAAAATCTCTGGCATCATGATCCTGTGTAAGTAATCAACAATTTTTGCAAAACTTTAGAGGGGGGAAAACAGAGAAATTTAAACAGTTAATCTAGTAGTACTTGAAAAATGTAAGAAATATCTCCAAACTACACAACTTTGCCAAACCATTCATGAGATGAATTTCTCTTGTTCTTAAGTATGTACACTCGGGACTGCCAGGCCTCCGAGGAAGGAGACCAGAATCCGATGACCATAGATTTGCACCGCCACTAACATAGGGCTCGTATTGTCAGAATGTCAGCTTATTCACCCGATATGGGCACTCAAATACATCTTAGGTCTAACATTGACTAATCCCGGCAGCCACCACATGGACACAACCAGATATATTGGAAATATAACCTACTGACCCAAATTCCCCAGAAGCCGCTCGACTGCTGCGTGGACATTTCCTGCTGTGGCCATCAGAGCCCGTATGTTCTCTTGTCGATCAAAGAAACCCATCTCCTGAAGTTGCGAAAGCTGCGCAGCATAGAGTTCTTCTGGTGGCACTGAAATACACGGGATAGAATTAGTACAACACAAACAAAAGAAATCCTTCTATGAGAAACGAAGGGGTAAGTAGTAACCATCAGGCCGATTGGGAACAGCCAAGCTGCCAGTGCCAAGCCCGCCAAACATGTTCATCAGCGAGTCTAACCCCGTGTTATTGAATAATCCTGTTTCAATGAAAACATTAACATGTGACCGATTACCACAATGAATATCCTTAAAACAGAATATGCATGTGTGTCTACTCTTTTAGATTAGGCAAATGACTCGGATTTTCAAAATGAGGGGCTTATTACCATGACCTTTTTCTGGAATCTCACTTCCAACATGTTTTTCATTCATCGAAAATTAGAAACAATAACCCACTCTGTCCCAAACTTTCACCAAACCCATAGTACCAATCGTTCGAAATAAAGACAAATAGAAAATGGATATTGACTTGGATACCTGTGCCTGCACCAGTCTGACCTGGTTCCCTGCAAGAAAACACTGATTTGTTAAACACTCTACGAGAAAAAACCAGTAATGACAGCTGATCAACACGAGCAATGCAAAAACGAAAGCCTAAGCAATGAACATGCACAGTTATGTTCTTATTTCCAATAGGAGTTAATTCAATGACCCTGCGCCAATATTTCTAAGCTAGTGACTGCATATAGTATTGTCCAACCAACGAACCAATGAACATTACCCAACTTGTTTAACAACGACATCCAAGCCAGGACAAACCAAACGACAGTAGCAATACAACACTTAGTAAAGGAAGAAATTAAATAGTCTAACTCAACTGGCCAAGAACTCTTGACATACAGTTTCAAACTTCAATCAAGTTGCATAAATAATCCATAGTGGTTATGGAATCCGCAGGCAGCTAAGGGAGAAATATCAATTCAGGCTATATCTATCAGACATATCAAATAAAAAATTATGTCACTTCTTACTGGGTTGACTGTTGCTGTTGCCGACCAAGTTGCGACAGAAGTGATTGCTGCAAAGTCAAGAGCGTCTGCAAGATAGAAAAGAATAAAAAAAGGCAATACAGAAGCAAAAATTAAATAGGTACCACTAATCATTAAGACATCCAACGCCACCTCTTTACTCATGCAAACATTAAGGACATTGTCTCCTAGATTAAATTCATTGAGAACCACAATGATAAGAATTACTATTGATTCCTATTGACAAGATTTGACTGAATTGGGCAGCTTAGACAAACCAAAACTTCAAAATTCAAAACCGTAGGTACCCTAAATAAATATACCTGCATAGTCTCAGGGGAAGCCAACTGACGAAGAAATTCCGGGTTTTGCATCATTTCTCTGAAATAAGAGTTGGAATCAAGCATGCTGCGTAACTGGGGGTTGGAACCTAGAATCTGCAGTCAAATACTGTTAAGAAAGAATAAATTTCATCCTCAAGCTTATTCTGTTAATAGAGAATAAAATGATACCTCGTTCATATACTGAGGGTTAGAGAGGAGGCTTTGCATTACTTGAGAAACAGCTGGATTTTGCATCAACTGATTCAGTAAATTGCTATCCTGCGGCATGGCACCAAATGCTCCTTCCAACTCTGGATAGCTAATTCCAGCTAGGCTACTTCTAGCTGTGCCAGTCGGTGTCTGTAGCATAGCATCCCCAAAAGGATTCGACCATGCGGAGTTAGTTTGACCAACTCCAGCTGCTAAATTTGGATCTAGTCAACAACTGAATGGTAATGTATAAAAACAAAACAGGAACACAAAATCTTGACCTTAACCAGAGGAAGCAAGGTTAAAAAGTTTCATTGTATTGTGGCTAATATTGTTACAACTAACTACTACTAATGCTATTTTAGAAAAGGCGAAACTAGCTCAACTATAAAAAGAGATGATGCATGCTAGCTTAAGTGGTATTATCTCTTCCGCTTCATCAAGGATGAGAAAATCCTAACACCTCTTATCTAGTTCACAAGCCCAACTTGCCTCCGATAAAACAAAAGTGCTAGAAAAGCAGAGCATATTTCTTCCCCTTCAAACTTTGTGCCATTGACTGATAGACGAAATACCACATCTCTATCCGAACAACATAAAATGATATAAAAATAAATTATGCCATAAGATTGTGCACTATGTCCCAACAACATAAGGGACTCAAAGCAAACAAAGTTTAAGCTGTACTGCTCGAAAACAAAAATATTGCAGAATAGAAGCAAGTGAGCAAGAGCTTACTGCCTGCAGAGGACCATGGGTTGGGAAGTGGGTTAGTATTTGGAGCAGGAGAACCAGTTGCCGAATCAGAACTATTTGACTGGTTAGTGGACTGAGCTCTGGTTTGGTTGCCACCTTGGGCCCCCAAAAGAGCTGCAAATGGGTTTGAACTGTCACTCCCAGCATCTCCAGCCATAGTTGTTGCATTCATAAGCGGCTCTTGTACGTTCTCATACATGCGTCTGAGCATATTAAATCCCTCAGGAGTGGCTTCAATGTTGCTCATGGCTCGGTCAGTGTTGCGCATCATCTCACGCATAAGCTCAGGGTTTCTTGCTGCTTCAAGTGTCTGACGGAGAGTGCTAGGATCATTAAGTACGTGTGCTAGCTCAGGATTTCGATCCATAATTTCACGCATTTGAGGGTTGTTCATAATCAAGTTCCGCATTATGTCCGGGTTATTCATAATATTTTGAATGGCAGGCATGTTCATTATGTCTCTCATCGCGTTAGGGTTCTGAGTCATTTGTTGCTGCATTTGATCAAGGTCAGGAAAACCAGCTCCGAAAAGACCACCAACGCCACCCATCCCATTGTCATTAAGTCCAAGTCCAAGGAATGGCGAGGCTCCAAAACCAGACCCTCCCAATGTCCCACTGCCTTCGCTAGATCTAACACCCCTTGCTTGGGTAGAATTTGCAGCTCCGGCATTGGTTGTAACACCTGTGTTGGTTGAAGCAGGTGGTGCAAAACCACGAACCAAGTGAAGAGTGTGATCCGCCTCCAAACCTATTTAAATAAAAAATAATAATGTTACATTTGAGCAAGACTTATCTGAATAACAAGACATCTTTAAAGCTGTAAATGAATCCAATATTGCTCCAATGAAATCTTAACCTTCATTTAACAAAGCATCCAAGCCTAAATCGTCATTTTCTACAAGAAACACAAATTTCTTTGCTGGGAATTGTCGAATGTCTAAACAAATAACTTTAGAGCACGCACCTCAAGCAGCACTACCAACGACTACAAGAGAAATAAAACAAGCAGGGTTCCCACAAAGTCTTCTTTAAATGAGACACTTGCATACAAACGTTTTTCAAAGAGAATAAAGAATCAAAGCTATAAGAAATTAACAAAACAGTTAAAAAAAATTAAAGCACGGAAACTTCGGATCAAAGCTTCATAGTCAAAAGCCTTTGAGGGAGCCGAGAGGCAACCGGATTCTATGTCTATGAGATAACGAAAGCTTTCTGCTCCTACCGATGCCTGCCCTATTATTTGATAACGAAAGCTCTCTGCTCCTAACGACACCTGCCCTCTATCATTCAATTTTGAAGTCCTGCTTTCTCTAATTCTCTCAACCATAATATCGGAGTTAATTACCGAACGAACAAACCTAAAACTACACATTCCAGTATCTGTATAATCCAACATTCCAAACAGGACGAAGATTGAACTTCAACTATATTACCGTGGCTGCAATTTTTTTACCAACAAGCTATGCAACAATGCAAGGTGAATTACCGCCATAACAGTAATCACTAAATGCATCTAAATTCGAAAGAAAAAACAACAAAAATGGATCCGCAGACACATTGATTCAATCACAACAGTAAAAATCCTTCTCAATATTTACCACAAAACAAACACCGTGAAAAAATTAAATAAGAACAATGTCAGGAAATAAGAAATTAGATAGTACCGTAGCTTTGGAGTGTTTGATCGTCCTTCAAGATCCGGCCCTTGTAAATCAGCCGCTGCTGATTGGCCGGAATGTCGCATTTTGGAGAGAGAGCTTCCTTGAACGATCCAACGGTGGATTCAAGGCCAATCTGAACGGTGAACTTGGAGCCATTGGAGCACTTGACGTTGACGTTGACCTTGACTCCATCTCCGCCGTCGGATTGGGCGGCGTCGTCCACAGAGCCCTCACCTCCTCCTCCCATAGTCGGAGGTGTCCGTACACTCAGAAATTGAGAGCAGAAAAACTCAGTGATGGAAGTAGACGGATCGGAGCGGTAGTGGAAACCCTAGCGGAAGTAGTAGTGGACGAGAATTTGGGTCGGATTGTGAAGGGATTGGAGAGAGAGAGAGCAGAGAGAGCGTTGAGCTGATGAATGGGGAGAAGGTAAAGAAAAATAAAAGAAAATTGAATTTGATAACGAAATAAAATATATATTTGGTGGAATCTGAGGTGACTAGCCCACCTAAGCCAAGGAAGGTATTTATAAAACATAAATTAAAAAAATAAAAAATTACGCCTGGATTTTGCACAAAACGGGGAAATGAAAAACAAGTGAACTAGATTTGACAAAAAAAAATAGCATTAAAATCACACTATTTTTTTATATATAAAACAACTTGATATGAAAATATATTCATTATTTGATTATTTTGATTTTGTGATCTCAAGTCGTGTACTATTTCAATCTTTGTCTCTTATAAAATTATTGGTTTTTAACAATGTGAGATAGAATTGATCTATGAGTCAAGATTTAATTTATTTTTTCAATCAATTTTCCTAAAAAAATGACTAAGTTTGAATAATACCGATGAAATCAATATATCAATTGAGATTATGTGTATCTCTTTTAATCTTTGTCTTTAAAAAAATTATTGATTCTAAACAATGCTAATATAGACACGAGTCGAGACCTCGTGTTTTTGTTCAATGTTGGTACTTTAAAATTTACTGATTTTGAGCACATGTTTTATAACCCAAAGTATTTACCAATTTTTCTTTTTTCTAACCTAAGTTGGTTCCTAATATGTGATGGTATGGTGTGTGTGACCTTATTAATGTGACATGTAGGCTATGTAGCTGGAAAAGGAAAAACCAAAACAAAATTAAGACATGTAAGCATTTTTGTATCTACAAAATTCAAAGTGGGACCCCGCTCAAATCAACAGTTCAAGATGAGGCGGTGACTGCACACGGTCACAGTTAGGTGACCTTATCACTAGGGGTTTATAAGAAAAGCGAAAGAAAATTGCAGGAAAAAAATTGGTGCTGCTACTGCAACGCACAAAAAAAGGTGCCAGAAAGCGCGCCATGATATTCATCTTCCATGGCGACAATATCTCCGCGAGGCGCCAACAAGTTCTTGCTATCTCGTCTCGGAGCCCTATTCAAGCAACAGGTCCCTCTCTCTCTAGGCTTTTATTTTCGTTGAGGCATTTCGTCGAACAGTTGGTGAGTGTTTTTTCTCAATGCGCAGAGACTCGTCCACGCATTGTCTGAGGGAGGATTGCAAGCTCAGGTTCACCCTAAAATGGGTCCGGAATCGGTGCCGGACCAAGGTATGTGCATTAAAGTGTATACATTTGTGTAATTTGGAAAGAAAAGGTTGAATTTTGTCATAGCTATTAGTCATTGGCGTTGCGTAAATGATGCGTTTTTGTTAATTTATGAATTGGGTAGGTTTCATTGATATGTCTAAGTGGAAAAAGGTCGACGCGAGGGTCCTCGGGATAAAACCCTCCATGGTTTCCCATCCCTCTTGGATTGTCTTGAAACTTCTTCAGGCTGAAGGTAACATTTTCTTCCACTTTTGCTGGCATTGTCGATGTATGTGTGTATGTATGTTGGCGTTGTTATGTGCTTGTGTAGAGCTGAGCGTTGATGCATGTCTGAAGTCCATTAATCGTCGGTCCAGATTATTCAGTTAAAGTGGTTATCTTGACTTGGCTGAATTGGATGGTTTGCTTATCTTTTAAAGTATGCAGGGTTTGAGGCCTACTTAGTGGGTGGATGTGTTAGAGACTTAATCCTCAAAAGAGTACCTAAAGATTTCGATGTGATCACTACAGCTAATCTTAAAGAGGTTCGTAACACTGTGTTTTACAGTTTTCTTATCAACTCCTGTAGATTGTGATAAATTGCGTATGCGGGGAAATTCAGACATCTTTGGTTGTTTAACGCTATTACAGATCAAGAAGAAATTCTATCGTGCAGATATTGTTGGGCAACGGTTTCCCATATGCAGGGTGCATGTTAAAGGCACTGTCATTGAGGTTGGTTGGTGAATTTTTTAATTATAGTATCTTCTTGTGTGACTATTTGTATTGTTTGAGATATCGTTTTCTTATTCAAACAGTATGCAGCTGTTGCAACTTGCATTTGGTATCCTATCTTGATTTTCTTTTGTTCTTCCTCTGATCCCTGTAACAGGTATCAAGTTTTGAAACAGTGGCAAGACATGCAGGAAAAAAGAAAGAGAAAGAGAAAGATAATTTATCTTTTAGGCCACCTGGCTGTGATAAGAAAGATTTCATCCGTTGGAAAAACAGCATGCATCGGGACTTCACTATTAACAGGTAACTCTTATCTTCCATTTTTCAATTTACCCGTGTGCTATGCTAGCAATTTAAATACTCTCTATTCATTTGAACTGTGTAAATTCAATTTGATTTGACAAGACAAATTGTGAAATTGTGCAAGCAGTTTATTCTTTGATCCTTTTACGAATAAGATCTATGATTATGCCAATGGAATGGTGGACTTGAGGCACTTAAAGGTAACTCTCAATTTCCCTTTGTTTATGGAAATCTTCACCTCCCTATAAAATAATTTTTTTTCAATATGTCATTTGAAGTTTATTAAGATGAATTATTTGTTGGGTGACATGAACTTAGCTACGGACGCTAGGCTCTGCCAAGTTGTCATTTGAAGAGGATTGTGGTAGGTGTTCCCATCTTTTATGCAAACTTTTGATACCATTTGGATGCAACAGCTGAGTGAGTGTATTAGATTAACATAACTGGTTCATATGCAAACTCTCTGATGCAGCAAGAATCTTGCGGGGCTTAAGAATTGCTGCTCGTCTTGGCTTGTCAATTTCAAGAGAAACTGAGACTGCAATGCATAAGCTTTCTTCATCCATTTTGAGTTTGAGTAAGGTACCTCTGAAAGAACTTTATTTGCATAAGATTACATGCTGGCTCGGTTATTTTCTGTACTACTCTTTTTCCAATTGTCTGTGGGAGGGATAATGTCCGATACCACTTGTTCAAACTGACATTCTTTGTCCATTCAGTCCAGAAAAATGATGGAGATGGACTATATGCTTTCTTATGGAGCAGCTGAGGCGTCACTATGTTTGCTGTGGAGGTTTGATCTAATCAGAATTCTGTTTCCCTTTCATGTACGTGTTCGTTCAGATCTTGACCGCCCTTATTATAAATTAATCCTTTATCTTAAAGAAAAATATATTACAAATAAATCCATAGTCAATAGGTGTATATCTGACACAAACTGATACCATTGCAGGCAGCATACCTTGATCAACAGAGTGAAAACTTGAATGGTGCTCAGAGTTCCACGATGTTGATGGTAAGTGAAGCAGTACAAAAGGTTTCGTCAATATTAATTTTTAACCAAAAGAGATTTCTTAAATTCATAATCCTGGGAACTTAGGATTGTGCAAGAAAAAAAAATAAAGGATTTATAAAAAGCAATACATTGAAAGCTACAGAAAGATCTCTTTGCATCCCAAATCAAGTATGGTTTGATTCAGTAACTTTGCAAGAGTTTGAAGAGGAATCAATTACAGAGATACTTCTATGTTGGATTCTTCAATAAATATGATCTAGAAGGGTCTCAGTCTTCTCAAATCCAAAATTGAAATTTTATTTTTTAATATGTTAATAATATTAGAACTTTTATCACGTCTCTCAAATAGAATTTATGGAACAAGAGCTGTTGAGAGTTTTCTAATTTTTCTTCCACGACAATTTTGTGTGTGTTTGTGGTATTTGTTTTTGTATTACTCAAATTGTAGGTCTCTAGTCTATGACTCTTTTTCATTTCATGTGGAGCCAAATTAATTTATGCCCAACCCAGCAATTTAATTAGATTTTGATTTTTCTTTCTTTTTCAACAGAAACTATTCTCGAATATGGATAAAGTGATTCGCTGTGATCGGCCTGGTCACTGCTCTTTATGGTGAGATAAATTGTTTATTATTTCTGTTAGATTATAACAGCCAACACATCATGGCATTTCATTTTATTTATTTATATAAACTTGGTCCTGGGCACTAGTTTAAATTTTTTCAACCAATTTATATGACAATAAGTCTATGCTAGCTGTGCCTCACGTCTAATTCAGTTTTTTATACAATAGTTGGGTTTCTATATGTACTGCAGATGTCACTGCTGATTAATTGTCTTTATAACAGGGTCGGACTGTTGGCATTTCACCTGGCACTAGTCAATAACCCACAAGATGCTCTTGTAGTGTTGACTTTTGCTTCCGTACTGTATCATGAAGAATGGGAAGAAGGTGTTAAATTTTCCAGAGACAATGCTGCATCGATAGTCAACTATGTACCTGAGATCTCAGGCTCATGTGAATTTAAATCAGAGGAAGAACTTGCAAAACAAGTGTCCCAATTAGCTTCTTATGTGCTAGATTATATTGCAGCTTTAACTGCAACAAAAGATCCTGATGAATCAATGTCCAGATATCCTGTTTTTCCATGCTCTGGGTTGGTAAGTACGTCTAATTGATATTCAATTCCTGAGCTGGAACTTGACGTGTCTCTCATGTCACTTATCTGCATTTTTCAATGCTGTTGTTATGGAACTTGGTATTAATATTCAACCACATTGCAAAAAAAAATTCTGAACTTTTGTTCCCTTTTACAGTTTTACCGTATCATGCCTTGATTTTGTATCAAAGGAGTTGTCACAAATCCTTGGACTATAGACTAAGTGTTACCTTTTACAGTTTTACCGTATCATACCTACTATGTGCTGTTACTGTCAAATGCCATCCCTGCTGTGGTGGTAGCCCTTGGGGCAGCTCTAAAATATTTGTTGCTGTGCTTGTATAAAGTTTTTCTTTGGTTGGAGTACTTATATGTTGTTTCATATGTGATTATTTCAGGCATTTTTACCAAAGAATATGGCTAAACAAGTTGCTGCAATTGTTGAAGTGCTGGTCAACGACATCGAATATTACAATCAAGGAAGGAAGAATTTTGAGATTGATTACCACTCACTTGGGAAAGGTCATATGCGCGAGATTAGGTTTGTTTTAGGAAAAGTTATTCTAGAAACCATGGACAGTGGGATTTTGAGAGGGAAGGAAGTTGTTCGGGAGAAGAAGGACGACTACCACCTGCAGCAGGAGAGCATTGACGAAAATTTCAGTAAGGGTAGAAAACGTGGCCTTACAACTGATACCCCTGAACTAAAACAAGAGTTGTCCAAGAAACATAAGGTGAAAGAAGTTATTGATCCAGATATTGCTATCGATAATCAAGAGGTTGTTGAAACAACTCAATCACCCAAGGAGTTGATTTCAGTTCTGGGAAATATGTTAGAGAAGAAAAAACGTCAGTTACCAGAAGCGGTGATTGAGAAAAAGCAAGAGCTTTCTGAGAATGATAAGAACGATAAGTTCCAGAATAAGGGGAAGAAGAAAGCTAAGAAACGTAATTCAAGCCAGGAGGAGACTATTAGGCTGGAAAATATGTTAGAGCAGAGAGGGTATCCTGTAACACAGAAAGTGATCCGTGAGAAGATTACGGAACTCAGACAAGAAACAGACGAGGAGAGAGGCAGTCCACCTCCACTATCTAGTATTTTCAGCAGCGGGGCTGAGGAGATTCAGAAACGCAAACAAGTAGCAGAAAAGCCAATATCCAGTCTCCGTCGACTATCTAGTCTCTTCAAGTGAAATGTCGTAAACTAACAAAATGACATGTGTGTATATTGTGCCTTCTCCTCTCTCTCTCTCTCTCTCTCTCATATGAATGATTCATCATTTTCTCTCTGCACTGCAGGTGTATCCTTAAAAAGTCGTAGGAGCTGGAGGAAAAATCCTCAGATACACCCCAGGTTTTGCACATTGTAACATTTTGCTTCCCCGTCCTCCTTTCCCCTTTATTTATCGGTTTTAACAATTTTGGTAGGCTTAGCTATTACAAAATTATGTTGGTTACGGAGCATTGTGAAATAGTTTTGTATTACAAAATTTGTATTTATTTAATGATCCATTCGATGATCGTCTTTTGAACGAGTATGGGTGATCCCTTAACAATTTTGGTTTGCTTTAGGTATTCAACACATCTTTTTTCTACTCTTACATGGCTGTGTTTATTTTTTGTCATTAGATTGAATGAATCAAACGAGAATCAACAGACAAAAATAAACATGGGTGTGTAAAAATAATTTCCCTTTTGAAATATAACTTCAAGTGGTTGGATCTCATGTTTGCAAATTGAGTAACATTAGAGGTATCGAAATAAATGTTCAACTTTGGATATTGACTTGTGTAGTTATTTTGCACTCGCTGTGATTTGACTTTTTCACGTTGTGCCCCTGCAAATTAATGTTTTATTTTATTTTTTATTTACTAGTCTATACTAAACTAATCTAAATTATTTGAAGAGTTTTTTTTATACGACGACACATATTTACATCAAGGAGTGAGAATAAATTGGAGTTGGACTCGTTATCCACAAAATTCAAATTTAAGATTTTACTTACAAGCGAAAATAAATATCACTAAATTAGTAGTGTAATAAGTGGCTATGGGAAGAAAATTTTAAACTTACTTGCACGAGTAAAAAGTACTAGTACTTAGTTAACTTCATGTCTTCTTTTTACTGTTCAATTTTGGCAAAATTTATATTAGTGGCCATGTGGGCCCACGAGTACACTAATACGGGGCCACATGGAATAATAAAAAAACCAGTATGGACATGATTCCATGCTCTTGATCTCTTTTTCCAAGATTATGGCAATATATCATTTTTGTTTTGGTTAATATTGTTTTAGTTCTAGTCTATTTATAACGCTTTCGCTATTATGTTATCTCGTTAACTTTTCCTTTCCCTATTTTGTCTTGGATTTCATATTAATGGAAAGTATTTAATGTGCCACCAAAAAGCTGATATGATAATTTCTTCATACCTTCTCAAATAAATTGATTCATTCATTTATATTAAATTTTGTGTATTGGTATTAAAGGATTGCTATATTTGAGTAAACACACACAATTAACGTCACTAGTGACACACTCTCTAATACAAGTGGGTCTCATATGCGATAGTAGAGTCCACTTGCATCAGTCTCGTGTGTCACCAATGATGTCAATCATATTCAAACTTTCTTTAAAGAATTTTGTTTACCAACTCAATATTATGTTAGTTTTTTTTATAAATAAATGCATTAGAAAATATCGTTAATGTTTTTACAAGAATTTATCGCGGTCTCTCGAGTTTTTCAGCTCCTACAAACCTTCCCGCAATTCTTCAAACTCTCCCACGCTTTGGTGCGATAGTACATTGGCAGCGTAAACAACGTTCTAATAAAAGAAACACTCGCATTCGTTGCTTAGCATCGTAAATTTCATAATCACATAAACACAATTACGTTACTATCGCAATTAGAAACTTTTGCTCATTAGACATTCAGCAACGCTAAATAATTCTAATTTGTGAATAAATACAATAATATCCCCTTAATTTCTACATATTTTTAAAGAGATTGAACTCTTATGCTTAATTTAAAATTTAAACATGAAAATATTTTGTTCTCTCAACAAATAAGAAGGTACACATAAATTTGGTTAGATGCTAAAATATCCAAAATATATTAATCTTCTAAATATGACCATTCTAATTAGGTAACAATTATCGTAATTTGTTTTAATATTACCAAAAACAAAAATAGAAGGCTCCGGTGGGCAGGAGCGCATAGGATTTGTGAGTCCAGCTCCCAATCATTGGATAAACGATTAAAAAAAAAGTGAAATTTTTTACTTTTTGGGACATAAAATTTTGATTAATTTGAAATCCCACAGGCCAACGACCACATGCGATTGCCAACCCAGGTGACCGTTGTTAGGACATAGGGGCATTACATAGAAAGTCATCTCAATCCGCATGATCCAACGGTCAGATTTCACTAGCCGTTGTATTTGAAAAAGTAGAAGGGTATTTTTTGGGGGTCCTCTCTCTCTCTTGAGGCAAAATACCCACTGATTTCTGTCACTTTATTATGCAGCTGTCTTTATTTCTACTACTACTCACTGTATTTTGCAGAGATTTCAGTCCCTCTCTCTCTTCTCTCTCTCTCTCTAGATGCTCTCTTGGGGAGAAGAAATTTAGGGCGACCGAGAATTCTTAGTCTCTTTGTTCACTTGGGTTTGATTTGGATTGATTGATTGTTCCTTCAGGAAATCATAAACTTCAAAAAAATGGTTTTTTCTGATGAGAACCGTTCTAATCTGACCAGACCCACAAATATGCAAGGTGACTTAAATCACTGAAATGGGGTTAATTTTTTGCAATCTGGGCATTTGGATTTTGAGATTTTGAGAGTGAAAAATTTCCAAAGATTCTGACTTTTTTCGGTTTTCGAATGAAATGTAGGAGGACTAGAGATGGGTAACGGCAAGCTTGGACAGCAGCAGATTAGGCAGACCAGGAGGGCTTTAGGAGTCATTAATCAGAGTTTGTTAGGAGCTCCAGCATACCCTTGTGTTGTTAACAAGAGACCCTTTTCACAGTAATTTTCAGAACTTTTCGCTTTTCGAATTTTTCATCTTTAACAGGCACATTTCTTGAATTTATTTTTATTTATTTATGTTTTTTTGTTTATGTTCTAATCTCAGAAAACATGAAGTTTATGAGAAGAAGCAGGCAGATCCAGCGCACAGACCAATCACAAGGTTTGAATTTGACCCTTTTTTTTTATTTTCATTTTTATTTCAAAATTTTGATCTTTAGATCTTTAAACAAAATGAACCATAAGTTAATCTGTTTTTTCACCAGAATTTGAATTTGATTTGCATTTTTTTACAGGAAGTTTGCTGCACAAATTAGCACTCAGCAATCTTGTTTCGAGGTACCGCTATCTGCCCCCAGATTCATTTTTTTAAATTTGCTTATCTGTTTTACCTTATTTGATTGATGGGGTTGGTGTGATTTATATCTGCAGGAAATTAAGATCCCCAAGGTGCCAAACAAAGCAGATGAAACCACCAACTCAACTGGTTTTGGAGATTGTATTAGTATATTCGTAGACGACGAATGCAAGTCCCCTGAAGATCAAGCAGAAGCAATGCCGGAGGAAGCAGAGCCCATGTTTTTAGAACAAGAAGAAGCAATGCCGGAGGAAGCAAACGATATGGTATATTTTTTTCTTTCCGTAAAACATGTCAAGTTTTTTAATTGTTTGTTACTTGTTGGAAAACCCCAATTTGCTGATTTGTTTAAAAATTTGATCTTTCAGAAGGAGGTTGAAATGGAGGACATTGTGGAAGAGCCGATTGTGAACATTGATGATGGCGATTTGAAGAATCCGCTTGCAGTTGTAGACTATGTTGAGGATCTCTATGGTTACTATAGGAGAATGGAGGTAAAAATTGCTCATTGTTTTAATAAACATTAGAATTTTAGCAATTTTATTTTCAAATGAACATAGATTTGAAATTCTTCAAATTACTCGAGATACATGATTTGAATGATTCGCGCGAAAGCGCTCTGAAGAACTTTTTCGCGCGCCGTGAAGACCTCGCTATGTGCCTGGACTAATTTAGTAAATTACCTGTCACATTTAGAATTGCATATCTGGAATGACAAGTAAATCTGTTGTGGATTTCTTTCTAATGCCATAACAGAATAGCAATATCTGCATATGGGAAGCATTTATGTCAGGTCTTAAATTTTCGTCTAACAATTGTCCGGCATTACATTTTAATCGAAATCAAAACATTTTCTGTAAAACGTTTGTACATTTTTGTCACGGAGGAATTTGATTTGCTTTCTATTTCAGCAACAACTATAAATGAAGTTTCCTTTTTTGACCGAAAAAATGTAAGAAAACAAAACATCAATGTCAACCAAAGTGTGATGACTAACTTAACCAACATTCATATGTGCAGGGTTTTAGCTGTGTCCCACCTAACTATTTGGAGCGACAATGTGACATCAATGAGAAGATGAGGGCTATACTAATTGACTGGCTTATTGAGGTGTACTTTTCTTTCCTAAATCGATCAAATTTCCGAAAATGGCAAATGGTTTCTCTCGCATTTATCATCAGTGCAGATTGTTTTAATCCGCCTCATTTGCGAATGACTAATCTGTTTATCCGAATCAACAGGTGCACGACAAGTTTGAGCTACTGAAGGAGACATTGTTTCTAACTGTGAATCTCATCGACAGATTTTTATCCCAGCATACGGTTGTAAGAAAGAAACTTCAGTTGGTTGGTCTGGTTGCCATGCTTTTAGCATGCAAATATGAGGAAGTTTCTGTTCCTATCGTCGGGGATTTGATTCTTATATCGGACAAGGCTTACACAAGGCAGGAAGTCCTGCAAATGGTAATTCGTTGTTCTTTCTTTGGGCGATCATCGTTAATGGTTTTGCAGCGTAGTTTGGAAATAAAGTTACTTCTTGAAGTGGTAGTTCTAATTGAACTTCCCTCTCTGCAGGAGAACTTGATGCTCAACACATTGCAATTCAACATGTCAGTTCCAACACCGTATGTTTTCATGAATAGATTCCTCAAGGCTGCTCAATCCGACAAGAAGGTAAGCAGTGATTCATCGAAGATCAATTTAGTTTTCTCACGCCAACGAGATTCTGATTCTTTTTTGTTTTAAATGTCATCAAAACAGCTTGAACTGCTATCGTTCTTCTTGATCGAGCTCTCTCTCGTGGAGTACCAAATGCTGAAGTTTCCACCATCTCTGTTAGCTGCTGCTGCAGTCTACACTGCTCAATGCACTCTTTTCGGGTTCAAGCAATGGAGCAGAACCTGCGAGTGGCACACAAACTACTCAGAAGATCAGCTTCTGTGAGTGTTTTTTCCCATCTACGAAAAATTAAATAAAACACCACTAATTGAAGAATTTACTAATAACTAATTAATCTCTTGGATTGCTTGCTGACAGGGAATGCTCAAGTTTGATGGTCGGATTCCACCAGAAGGCGTCGGCGGGGAGGCTGACAGGGGTGCACAGGAAGTATTCTACATCCAAGTTCGGCTACACTGCAAATTCAGAACCAGCAAAGTGTCTGCTGCAGACTCAACAACTATAGCAGGCCCATATACTTACTAACAAACATTACATATGATGACTTTGTTAATCGGGGGTTAATTGGGTAATTTGGGAAGAAGAAGAAGATTAATGCACATAATAATTCAGCAACTGTGGTTGCACCTGGGAAAATTGGATTACTCTAGATTTCTAGGGTTTTGCAGCCTCAAATTGTTTGCTTGAGAAAGCAGCCATGGTGGATTAGTGATGTTCTAATTGAACATGCTCCATTTTTAATTTCATAATTTTTACTTTGAGAAACTTCCTTCCTTGGAGAATAAATAAAGTGATGATACAAATTGCTTCATTTTTTCAATTGTTGTTGTTCATGGTTATGTTTGATAAGTGCCGATATAGAAAGAGTATTTATTGGGACTCCTCGAAAGTCATCATGAATTTTGTCTCGGTGAAAATGTAATTATGAGAAAAGTGCATGATGACTATTTTAGAGTGCTAATTAGTAGTTACAGTTTCGTTATACTATAAATATATAGAGCAAAATACCAATTTTGCTTTGTAAAGGGTTAAAATATCCAAACAATTCTACATCACTGACATTAACCATTTGGGAAAGTACTTGTGCTACAAGTGCTTGTGTCTTCCAAAACTAACCTACCTTACTTATGAACCGCCGCCCAAGTCTAGTACTTGCAAACGACGTCGTATAATTAAAACGACGTCGTATAATTAAAACGACGTCATTCTGTTCATTCCAAAATTTTCAACATTTTTTTCACCAACCACACTGATTTGGGCAGTATCACTTCCATGCTTCGAATATTCAACTACAAATTTCCCCTAATTTTTAAATTATATAAATACCCCCAACAAGTTTCAGATCTTTGCCACCACCAACCCCGCTCTCTCTCCTCTCTCTCTCTCTCTCTCTAGCTTGCTCTGAAGCATCAACACCGCCACCATGGCAATGGCAACCACACCTCACTCCCTCCTCCTCCAAAACCCAAACACCAATTTTCTCAAAAACCTCAAAACGCCCTTCGCCACCATCCCCATGACCTCCACCCGCCTCACCACCACCACCACCACCTCCACCTCCCTAAACCCCGCCAAACCCATCTCCGTCAAATGCTCAGCCACCACCACCACCCACGTCCAAGATCGCTCGCCGGTCCAGTCCGAATCCCAAGATCGGGTCTTCAACTTCGCCGCCGGACCTGCCATTCTCCCCGAACACGTCCTCCGCAAGGCCCAATCGGAGCTCTACAACTGGCGCGGATCTGGGATGAGCGTCATGGAAATGAGCCACCGAGGCAAAGAGTTCCTCTCCATAATCCAGAAGGCCGAGTCCGACCTCCGAACCCTCCTCAACATCCCGGCCGAATATTCCGTCCTCTTCCTCCAAGGCGGCGCCACCACGCAGTTCGCGGCCATCCCTCTCAACCTCTGCAAACCCGACGACGAAGTCGATTACTTGGTAACCGGGTCGTGGGGCGACAAGGCCGTCAAGGAGGCGCAGAAGTATTCGAGCCCGAAAGTGATCTGGTCTGGGAAATCCGAAAAGTACACAAAGATTCCAGCTTTTGAGGAATTGGAGCAGAGCGCGCACGCCAAGTACTTGCATATATGCGCCAACGAAACAATCCATGGCGTCGAGTTCAAAACCTACCCGAATCCGAAAAACGGCCTCCTGATCGCCGATATGTCCTCCAATTTCTGCTCCAAGCCGGTGGACGTTTCCAAATTCGGGATAATCTACGCCGGGGCACAGAAGAATGTGGGCCCATCTGGGGTCACCATTGTGATCATCAGGAAGGATCTGATCGGAAATGCTCAGCCGGTGACGCCGGTGATGCTGGACTACAAGATTCACGACGAGAACAAGTCGTTGTACAACACGCCGCCGTGCTACGGCATTTACATGTGCGGATTGGTGTTCGAGGATTTGCTGGAGCAGGGCGGGTTGGTCGAGATTGAGAGGAAGAACAAGAGGAAGGCTGACATTCTGTACAATGCCATTGATGAGAGCAAGGGGTTTTACAGGTGCCCGGTGGAGAAGTCGGTGAGGTCGCTGATGAACGTGCCGTTTACGCTGGAGAAGGCGGAGTTGGAGGCGGAGTTCGTGAAGGAGGCGGCAAAGGAGAAGATGGTGCAGCTGAAGGGGCATAGGTCGGTGGGAGGGATGAGAGCTTCGATTTACAATGCAATGCCTTTGGCTGGGGTGGAGAAGTTGGTTGCTTTCATGAAGGAGTTCCAGGCAAAGCATGTTTGAAACATTGATTTTACCCTGTTTTGAAACGCATTAATTTCTAGTAGATTTGATAGAATCTTTGTTTTGTTTTTGTTTGCTGTGTTTTTGTTTTTTTTTCCGAAGTGTTTGTTGTTTGATGTTTATGAAGTTGTTGTCGTATGGGATGAAGTCAATGTGCTACAAGTTTTAGGAATTTAGGTCAATTTCCGATGTTTAATTTTTGTTGTCATAAGCTTGAGAGTAATGAATAATACAATTTTTCAGTGAGTAAAGTTTGTGAATTGTTTTTATTGTTCGAGTGATGTTCTAAATTAATTTAATCTTAGGTACGAGAAGATGGGTTCGAATTTAGATGCAGAGAAAACACACTACCCTAACTAACTAACTCGTTTGTTCGGCGGGTTAGACCTACTTTTCAAGAGTGTTTGGTAGTCTTACCCTTTGTAACCAATCTTTGGTTTTTTCTTGTTCTTACGCAGCTTTTCATCTTAGTTCAACTGTTGACTTTTTATCTTTGCTATTTGAAGAAAAAATCTAACACTGGGAAAATTGCAAAAATCTTTGGGCAAGATACACCGATAAGGCATTGCACATGGCTGATCTTGTCCTGTCAGATACTCTTCTAGTGGAAAAAATTACTGCAAGACCCCACCCGTCGAGCATGGACGAAAGTCGGCATTATCAGTGATCCGACGGTGATCTTAATATCCTGTTAGATATTAAGATTGTTTAAGAGCGTTTATTCTTGCATCAGTAACCGTATCACGTGATAGAGACTGCATATTTATTGTGGACAAGGGCCCAACCTCACCCACCTGCCGAACCACCAGATGGTGAAATGGATGGTCACAACTCACAAATTGATTCACAACCATGGAAACAAAAACAAAGAAATAATCACTTGGGTGCTTAAAAAATAAATGACATGCAATTGCTGTGTACAAAGGTGCGAACAGAGTCAAAAACACAACCAGCTGACGGTTGATGCTACTATCTCGCTACCATGTTTTCGTGCAAGTAATCAGATTACGCGTGATATCAGATGTCGCGTAAAACTGCAACTTCAACTTTCCAATATAATCTCCAAAATCATGCCTTTGCTTCTGTTACACTCTACAATAAATCAATGGAGAAGAGGGGCTTCCTTCCCGATGGAATAACCAAGCACGGCCAAAAACTGTTCACTCTCTCTCTCTCTCTCTCTCTCTCTCTCTCTCTCGGTATCTCTTCACGATGTATATGGTTCTGTCGTACTTTACATTTAATGTTCAATGTTACAAAAGAATACAAGATATACTATGGCCGCACCTCCACCGCCTCTGAATCTGGAGGCAAGCAGTTGGTTAGCTGTCGCAGCTAGTTTCCGTGCAAAGAATTCTCTACAATCTTCATGTCTACGGCTATGAAAATGAGAATCTTGAGAAAAGAGAAACACCGGATCCTGAAGTATCACTAGCAGGGCTAGGAGGAACATCTGCCGATGTGCGGTAGGCTTGCTGACACTTCTGCAACTGAATTAGTATATAAATGCAAAAATTAGAGTGTGATTGATATCTAGTAAAACCACACAGGAACCCTAATACTGCCATAGACAACTAACTATACAGCGTCAAGCAGGAGATAAGAAGTTTACCTCGTCCGGACTAAATTGAAGAAGCATGGCAACGACAGGTAATAGAGCCTCCACTTCACCTATTTGAATAATAAAAACATTCAGACTTTCCAACGCCACTTGTATGTTCACGTCTCACTAAGTGATTGTTTGAATGTAGCAAAAACAAAATTACATAACAAAACATATGTACTTCGGTTGTAACATGAGCCTTTCATAAAAATACCTGTTTCAAGAAGCTTTAAGATTACATTTTTCAGGTAGGTCATATCTACTCCTTCCCTCTTCTGCGATCTTTCCATGTTCCGAAGCTCAGCCTTCAACATGGATTCCTACATATGTGTCATAACATTCATCTAATCAATATATATTAAGAAAAGCAAACAAATATTTTTGGTGACACCAGCATTTTCCTTTTGAATATGCTCCATTCATGATAAACCTACCGACTGCCTGCATTCTATAAATTTAATAAAATTACAAAAACAATTCCCGAACAACTTGAAATCAACCAAGCCAAACGAATAGGGGCATAAATTTGCAAAAACCAGGCTACTCAGTACCTGTTGGCTGTGCAAACGATTCTCACGCTCCAGCTCCTCAATTTCCTCCTGAGTTGAAACAATAAACATATATCAGAACTACACTACAGAGAAGTAGCAATCAAGATGGGGGATTACACACTTGAAGCGCTAAAATGTGCCGTTGTGACTGTGCTAGCTCTTCCTCTCTTTGGGCTTGCTGCCTTGCCAAAATCTGAAATTCATATTACGCCAGCACATGATCATTTGGATGCACAGCATGAAAAAGGAGAAAAACAGTTTACAAGTCTTCAATAGTAATAACTCATATATCATCACAACAAAAAATGAATCACATGGACATTCTAATTTGTTCCAATCCACTTGTCTTAGTTTGAGAGCACAAATACAAATCACTCGCATGACGAGCCATGCTAATAAGGTACAATGAAATACCCAAGTTCTCCCTTTAGAATGCCCCAAAAAAATTCGTGGTAAAAAATAATCAGAGTATATAATTACCAGAATCTGCTGTTCTGCAGCAGCGGTGCTTATACTTGCTGCGTCCTGTTTATACATGCCTGATTACACAATGTCAAAAAAGAAATTGATACGTTAGAACTCCACTAAGCATCCTCATAAGGTTAAAAACGCCAGTAATACAGCAACTCTTCATCTAATTGGAACAGATTAAAAGAAATTGTACTCCAGATCCACCTACCTGTGTTATAGTTATCATTGCGATCAGCCTGAGGTCATATCGAATTAACATCATCAGAACAGTGAAGTGTAAAGATAAAGTTGGGATGTCAGTCGAGAAAAAGGAACCTACTCGTGGTCTTGACTCCAATGATTGATGAAGATTCTTATTATCATCTACAAGTCTAGAAATTTCATTGTCCTTCTCCTCAATCATTCTATCAGCAAGATCACGAAATGAACTGTGCTCCTCCTACAAATGATGAACACAATTAAGAGAAAACAAATACTAACATTGTATCAGGACAAAAATATGAAAGATTAACGCAACTTACCTTCAGCTTTTTATACCGTAATTTGAGCTCTTCCAATTCTTTTTTGATATCTTCTCCAGAAGATGATTCATTTTGAGCTCTCAGTGTGTCGCATCTTACTGAAAAAATAATTATTCCATGAATAACTGCTCTCAAACTTTGAAAAATAAGTATTTCCTAGACCAAGGAATAGGATAAACATAGAAAGGGAAATAAAACAGAAAAAATATATGTAAGTAGATAAGCATGGAGATATTACCCCGCCACGTTTCTTCCAAACTATTAAGGTTTGCTTCCCATGCTTCTTTCGCTGATCGGTAATGGGCATTAGCAGATTCAAGCTTTGATTCTAAGCTCTTGATCTGCTGCATGGCATTGTACAGAGCAGCATCTCTGTAACAAGTAAGGAACTGAAAGATCAAGATCATTGCTTAACACTTCACAGAAGTTTATAAAAACAAGGTTCAAAGTTCAAACTACATTGGGAAGGAACCGCCACCATGATTAAAATAATTCGGGTCATGAAAATGGCGAAAAATTGGCTACAAGTTTAAGACACCGAAATGTCGAAATTGGTTGCATCAGAGCAGTAGTATGTACTCCTGGTTAAGCACACAGTGCTTTATTTATTCACTTTATACTTGCATTGGTCTTATTAGGAAACTTTGAAAACAATCCCAAATTTGGCAAGCTCACTGTAGCAGATTCTAACTTTACCTTTCTGCTATTTCTTTATCATGATTCTTCAAAGCTTCCTTAAGATCTTGAAGGGCCTTATATTTTTCAGCACTCACAAACGATACTTCTTTTTCAGCTTCCTACAGAAAAAAATAATAACAATTCTCAGATGAGTGTGTCAGATCATAATTTTTCTTCATGCTATTAATTGCAAGCACACACTTTCAGTGCTTCCTCAAGAGCTTTGACTTGTTCTGAGTCTTTAGCGCCAGCTAGCTCCGCATCCTTCTTTTGGAGAAGCGCATGAGCACGGCTTTTGTAAGAAGAAAACTCACGTTCAAGACGGTTGATCTGCGGAAAATAATAGGTCAAACATATGAGAACAGAAGACAGATTAAGAGATATTTAAAAGTAAGCAACTTCATTTTCAACAATACCAGCATTCAAGTAACTGCTGTCAGCTCTAAACTAAATGTGTCCCCAAACAACCAGTGGTTATCCTACTTCTGTAAATAAGTGCTATGTACTAAAACTGTTATTATTACCATCAATATATTCACTAAGTTTAACCCCATTGAAAATAAAGGGAGACGGGGAAGGATAAAAACATATAATCTCTGCACACTTCCACAGTCATCAAATGTTAAGGGAAGAGGGGCGGATTCCAAAAGAGTAAATTCAAACCTCGTCCTTGAGGGCTGCAAGTTCAGCATCCCTTGCATCAAGCTTTTGTGTTTGTGCAGACACCTCTGATTCCAGCTGGCCTGTTCAATAAGAAAAGCATGTGACACTGATATTAATACATACACACAGATATCTTATCTAAACAGATGAAACTTCAACAAGGAATAGAGATATACTTCTCATTTTGGCTACTTCAATATCAGCACATATCCGGTTGCTCTCAGAAATTTCTAGCTTTGTTTTCAGTGCCCGGGTGGCAGCTTCCCAGCTCTCTTTTTCTTTCTCCTGAAATAATAACAAAAATTTTATGAAATAATAACAAAAATTTTAGGATATAAAAAATTAGAAGCAGCATATCCCAAAAGTCAGAAGCTAAAAAGTAACGGAAGGCAAGGCTGATAGTCAAGAAAATCAAATCAGGAACACGTCATGGTCTTCCAATAAGATTTTTTCTTTTTTTTTTCACAAAAAAATAAACAAAATTCTTATCCTGGCAGCCATAATGCAATAATCCATCCGCAAAAGTTTTTACTTATGCTATAAGTTCGAGTTGTACGTGTTCATGTTTCAGGTGAGCGAGCTCTCCTTTAACAGTTTCCAACGTGGCTCTAAGCCTTGCTGCCTCACCCGTCGATGCTGCTTCCATTTCTGCAATCTTAGATTCTTTCTCAGCAACTAGAATCTGGAAAATTACATTTGCTAGTTAGTCTGATCCCTTTACAAATTACAGAAACATTCAGTCAAACTATGCAATGGAGTAAAACTATTATCCCAAATTGAAGCAAAGATAAAGGATACAGCAGCCAGTAATCCACTTCTATTTTATTGTTTTTGATGCTAACTTTCCAGCTCCTTGTATATTAAGTGGGCTTTTATACCTTTCGATTATAATGATAATAATAAAGGGCTGCAATTGAAAGGAGTGGAAGACTCGAGCTTGACTTAACGTGTTTATTGTTATTTATTTTAGCCACAATCTAAGGTTCAGCATGTTAATCTGTTCCTAGAAGACTTATGAACAGAATTAGTTTTCAAAAAGAAATTTCACCCCTATCTATATAAGTTGTCAAAGATGGAGTGAACATTATGATTAAAGCTCTCACCTGCAGTGAAGAAATAGTTTCAGTTGCTTTATTTCTATCAGATGAAGCTTCAGCAAGCTGGGCTTCGTAACTCTCCAAATTCTGAAGAAACAAGAGACAAAGGGTATTAAAACACAATTCATTGGTGAACGGAATAGCATGGACTTTAATTATAAACAAAGAGGACTGCTAATTAGGCATACGAATGTAAATACACCTTTTGATGTTTAGCAGAGAGTTCAGCTAATGAAGCTTGCCTTTTTTCTTCAGCAGCCTGAAGCATCCCTCTCATGTCTTCCAACATCTGAAATAAATGCAAGATAGCAATAACATATATATTCTTTTTAGTTTCTTTTTTATCAATACTCTTACACAAATGAATAATCCAGATTGAATTTGTAATAAGAGCCTAGATGTATTCAGTGTTCACAAAATAATCAATTAGAACAGCCTGATATATGTTTGTATAAGCATTTGTAGTTGTGAAATACACTGAAGTTCTAAACCTAGGAGATATTCAGTGCATCGACAGTTAGGTATCGCATGGACATTATCATACGCAAACATCCACAGACGGAAAACAAACAAATAGTAGGTTATATCTGAATAGGTACACAAGAGGATGAGTGGACTTCTTGATCGATCAACCGAAAAGTTTTGAAAAGCAGAAACTGAACATCCCAAAGGATAAGCACAAACAGTCATACCTGCTCCTTATCTGAAACTGTTTGTTGTAATGTCTCAAGAGCAATCTCCTTTGGTTGCAACTGGTTCCGCAATTCCTCAAGGTTGTCTCGTAGTCTGAATGTCAGCAGCATAATTACAGTTAAGATAATAAACGGTTAAAAAAAGAAACAGTTATGATTTTCTCAAAGACATCCGCAAATTGGTCACAGTAGAAAGTTAACTGGAGATTTACTTGTTGTTTGCACTTCTTAGCTGTTGCCTCTCTGCATCAATTGCTTTCAATGCGTCATTCGCTTGTTGCCTGGTTCTGTCCAGCTCTTGCTGCAATGCCGTCTGCTGAGACAATGCACGCTCAGCCGCTTCATTTACTACACGAAATCGAGCCTCAAGGTCATCTTTTTCCTGAGAAAAAAAGAAGACAATATCAAACCAACATAGCTTAATTCAAACCGCAGTTAACACAAGAAGAAAAAGTTTGATCGAAATAATCTAGATAATTTACCTTTTGAACATCTTGAATGCGCTGCTTAGCTCGTTTGTGCAACCTGGTGAATTTCGAGTCGAGATCGGAGTACTTCTCTTCCCGCTCTTTTATTTCTTGATCCAACTTCTGTTGAGCTACACAGAAACAACAGCAAACAATTCTACGTATTCAAACTCCAAAGATTGGGAATTTCGCAATTAGCAAACCTTTCCAACAAAAACAAAGAAATGTACAAATGAAGAGGCATAATCTGACCTTCAGCGAGCTTTGCAGCAAGCTCTTGAGCTCTAGAATCTGCTTCCGAGAATGATTCCTGAAGATGCTTAAGAGCCACTTCGGCCGCAGCTCGCGTTTGCTTCTCTTCCAAAAGCTCCACATTCAGCGATTCAATCGTTTGCCGCAGCTGCTTCACCTCCTCCGATCCGCGGCCTTCCGTCTCGCTCGGCTCCGGCGGTTGAAGATTCCGAAATCCTTCGAACTGAGACTTGAGGAATTCGTTCTGCAATTTGAGTTCCATAACCGTCTGGACGAGCTGATCGTGAGTGTCGCTCGAGTCCGGACCGCCATTCTCCTGCGCGAGATCTCTATTGCTGTCGCTTCCGCGCTTCAGCGGTTTCGAATCCGAATCCGAATTCTCTTCCATTTGGCCGTCGACCTCCGCCGTCGACATTACTAAACAGTTCGTTTCAACCTGAGAGAGACAATCGTATCAGATCCCAACCGAAACAAACAGCGATGCCAATTCAGCTATATCGACAGTGCTGGAATCCGAAGCGGTAGTAAACCGTACCGTTTTGGTGGCCGGAGAATTGGAGATCTCTCGGCGCAGGGCGGAGAGCGGAAATGGAGATCGCCGGTGTTGCTCGGCTGGAGGTCTGACGCTAGCCAAGCCAAGCACAGAGAGTCGCAAACAGACACAGCGCGGGACCGAGAAACGGTGCCGTTTTTGGAAGGACTTGCATCTGCTGTAGCCTATGTCTCTGACGGTGGACCGGGAGGACGTGGCCGATGTCATCGTCGTGAGAGACGTAATAATTTAAGCTGGTAAGGGTTTTTAGTAATTAGACAATATAGCCCAAAATACTCGTAACCGAACTTTGGGTGGGAATCTTAACCGAATTCCAACTGGGTATTTTCATACCAACTATCAGGCCCAAGCTCTCAAATTTAAAGGCCCAGAGCCCAGCAACCTTCTCTTCTTCTTTGGTTTTTTTTTTGGTTTTGTCTCGTGTACTCTACACGAAATCTCACTTTCCTCATTTTGTCTCACTTTACCTTTTGTGCTCATCATTTGTGTCCCATATTACCCACTTTTGTCTCACTTCACTGCCACGCCTTGTTTATAGTACTAGTATTTTGGTTGTCATCAATCGTTTCTATAGTATATCCATTGTATTTGTATAAAATATCGTGGCGACACTCAAGTTAAACACAAGAATAACATATATTTGGTGATGTGGAGTACATGTTATACTTGTTATACGTGGAGTACATGTTATACTTGTTATACGTGGAGTACATGTTATACGTGGCGAGTACATGTTATTCTTGTTATTCTTGTTATTCGTGGCGAGTACATGTTATACTTTACTCGTACCAACTCAAATACAATGAAGAAAATTGATGTTTTATTAAAGTTGCCCAATCCCTATAAGTTCTTATAAAATTTCATATAATTGTTTGATGTGGGATATTTCATCACATCGTTAAAATATATTGGGTGCAAGACAATTTTTGTTCGTAAGAATATGTCAATTATATTGGGTGTAGTATGTCTAGATAGATAGATAGCCTAACTTCCATGTCAATTATATTTTGATTTAAAACCAATTGGAGAAAACCCTTACCAACAAGAAAAGAAGAGGGAAAGATGGTAGATTCGTAGTAAAGAAATCAGAAGTCTTCTATCGATCCGTCTACATACGGCATCATAATGACCCTTGTGCATGAGTATGGCCTCATATAGCCACATGGTATGCTTGTCGAACGGTAGAATTTCTCCTCAAACAGGCATATTGCAATTGAGGTTTATGCATCAACAAATTGTATAACAGTCGTCACACGTACCTAGTTGTGGCGTCAAATAAATTCACAATTAAAAATCAATTAGATTATACCTCTAAAAAGATCAACTAGATTATGACTTGTGAACACCTATGAAATAAGTGTAGATAGATAAACTAACTTATAATGTCTTTTATGGGTTTTTTGCACAATGAAATAATTTGAAAATAAATTATAAGTGAAGTGTTGAGTGAATTAAGGGGTCCAACTTCAGTGGTACGTACCATTAAATGGTACGTACTGTTAAATGGTTAAGATTCATTTGGGGCCCATTGCAAATTAATCTGAACCATTCAATAGTCGTATCATTCAATGGTACGTACCACTCAAGATTTTTCCTGAATTAAGACCGAGTGTGAGGTTTAAATATAAAAAGCCTTGTTTTAAGGTTGGAGTCGGACATGATCTGTTTTCGCTATAGCTTTTGAACTTGTATGCGAATTAATCACGAAAAGCAATAGTATTTTGTTGGGTTGACATGTAAGACAAAACTGTAAGCTTCAGTTTAGTTCCACTACTCACGAGTGGTGATATCATTAATACTATTGGGCTCGTTTGTTGTCTAAGATTATATTTTAAAAGAATATAAAAATTAAAACGCAGATCGGTAGCCTATATACAGGTACATTAATTGAGAAGTAGAAATGTCAAAAGTCTTTGTATAAGAGTCGATGTAGATGGTATATATAGTGGTGTAGTCTTCTGTCCATCCGATCCTATACGGCATCAGAAACAATCAGGTAGAACCCAGCTTTGAGTGGGTGAGAGCAAATACAGTATGTTTTTCCGTTTTGGTGCTTGATGTGTTGTCCAGGCTGTAGGTAGGGTTGGTTATCGACATGCTTGGAAATTCGATATGTATGCGTACTGCATGAGAGCCTTTCTTTTTTATGAATAAATTGGTTTTTTTTCGGCTTCATTACACGTGCGATAAATGGATATCAGACTAATACTATCAGTGAGTTGTTTTGCTTTTGATTAACTAAAATGGTTCGAGAGCATTTTAGAGCATTTCCACCCTTTAGAGGAGGACAAGGGCGTTAACTTGTTACTCTAAAACAATACTTACTTTTGTGCAACTCCACCTATTAGAGCAAGAGCAAGGACAAGGGCAATGGCAAATTTTTATTTTTTTATTTTTTTTATGCCTTGTAAGTGTGTTTAAGTGTGAACTTTGTAAGTTTGTTCTTTGAAAATAAAACTCTCTCTTTAACTCCAATAATTTAATTTCAAATACAAGCCTCAAGCAATGCAACATCTTCCCCAATCGACCAATTTGGCTTATCACTCATTTTTCTTTTGGTAATAAAAGAATTTGGAAAGTTAAAAATAAATATAATAAATTGTAGGAAAAATAAATATTGAGTTGTGATGTGAGGAATTAAGAAAATGGTTGAGTATTTATAAAATAAAAAAATAAATATCGCTCATATAAAAATAAGATAAATTTTTCACCTCAAATGTTACATCCCGTCCCTAAAAATATTGTATTTTATTTCCCGACTTTGTAAATTGACGAAAATGCCCTTAGTGGCCACGTATGTCCTGTGTGGACAATTATTTCTTATCGACTTAATTTCGTACTTTTTGAGTAGTACATTTCACCACGAACCCGTAGGCGCGAACGGGATAAATTTCGGACTTGTAACGGACAAGTTACGATAATTGGGAAAAGTTTTACTGTGCGGTATTTCTTTTCTGTGGGTTGTACGCCCGTAGTTTTCATCCAAACCGGGTGCTCTGCACCCTTACTGTATTCTGACTGCACTCCTGCATGCGTTTTGATTGCATATTCTTCAGTTGAATTTTTACAGCGTTAAAATGGAGCAGCTGCGTATTGATTTTCATCACATTGCAGCTATCACTTCAGTTACCTCACTCTGTCTGATTTCTGTCTCCCCAACATATCCCACAAATCAAGCCGTGATTTGTGGTTTTGCTTGTAGAAAGTCACACACACCTTCATTTCTCAAGCCACCCCGTGGCTTCTCCAGTGCATTTCCTAACCTTCCTCTCATCAAACCAAAACCACAACTCACTCCCAGGTTCATCACTCTCTTCTCTGAAACAAATTCCCAGGTCTTCAGTGCCCAGAAACCGAGCAGCATTTACCCAGGTAAAATTACCTAAGCCACCCGTGGCCATCTCTCTCTCTTTCTCGGTTTTCTTCTTCCAAACTGAACTCATTTTTCATTCTCGACAAATCCCAGGTCACTAGGAGCAAGGCTAGCCACCCAGATCACCAAGAACACAAACCCAGAATTTCTGGAAGTTTTTCCGTCGGTGTTCGAAATTTTTCCCGACGAAGAACACATCGATTTGGACCTCGAATCAACTCAAACTCATCACCAAACATCTTCTGGGAACCTTAGGAACCCAACCCAAGGCCTACAAGTGGAGAAATCGGCGAGATCGACAACGTGGACTTTTGGCAGGTTATTTCGAGCCATTTTTCGGCCACTTCCGACCACCTTTTGAGGTGTTGGTAAGCATTTTTGAACTCTACTCGTCTCTAGCTTCATTTTGATATATAGATCGTAAAATTTGGCTTAGAAACGAAGTAGTTAGGAAGCTTTGAAAAAAAAATTCCAGAAATTCCGGCCAAAAACCCAGATTCCGGGGACCGAAAAAAGGTCAGGGATGACCGGCGCTGACGTCAGCAAACTCGGTTCAGACCGCCCTGCTGACGTCAGCAAACCGGTTCAGACCGACCGGCTGACGTTAGCAAATCGGTTCGGACCGACCTTGCTGACGTCAACGATGACGTCCGCGTTGTCTTGACCGTTGACTTTGACCGGCGCGCGTGGGGGTGCGTGAGCCATCTTTTTCCAATTCCGTCTTCGTGAGGCGACTCGTGACGACGCGTACTACCTAGGGGTGGTACGTATGGTAATTTTTGAGGTGTTTTAAACCTCCAATTCAGAGCAAACAGAGGAGATTTCGAGTCGTTTTCTTATTTATATTTGGATAGACTTGTATAATGATTAGTATAGTGACTTCTCATATAGGTGAGACCTATCCCGAGGAACTCCGTGGTCAGGCTAGGTACGGCGGCTACGACCCGACGACATACCAGTGAGTGGGCCCTTTCTTATTAAAATATTATTATTTCTAGGATGTGTTCAAATGTGATTTTATGAACTAGTATAGCATGTCATATCTTATTAAACTCGTTAAATGTTTTACTTATCATATTATGATGTGTTCATCATGCTTTTTAGCGTATTTGATTAAATGTTGGCATGTCTATACGTTTTAGAGATTTATTACTTATCACGCATATTGCACGGTGTTAGCACTGTCTGTGAGTAGACCAGCTTCACGTGTATGTTCACACGCACCGACACGCTCACTTTGGATCCATCGTAGGTGCCAGCTTGTTCTAGGTCGCCTTGGCGACTCTAACTCGTTGTGATGCGCTTAGCGCCAGCTTCACGTGTATGTAGTGCTAGAGCGTAAATTTGTAAACACCCAACCTGTCATGTAGCTACTTTCTGCATGACTTGTGTGCTATGATTATGCGATAAGTAATGTGTTGTTTTTACTGCTGTTGATTTATATCTCACCCGTATCCTTGTGGGCGCTGTCCCAAGTATTGATAATTGTTGTTTATTGTTATTAAACTTATATTTTGGCAAACTACGGGTTTTACAGCGAGGGGTTATATCCACACTTTTGGAAAGGTTTTATAAAACTGTACTTGGCCCACTCACCTTTGTTTTTCGCCCATCCAGGTCCTAGATATTAGTTGGCAGACGAGTTCGGTGGCTGTTGCTGATATTACCATTTTACCCTCCATGGAAGTATGTATTTGCACTTCAGTTGTGTTTATATCCTTCCTACGGGAATGGAATATTCTTTTAAATTCACCGCATCCTAGCTCTGATATTTGTGTAATAATGGGTCTTATCCCACACTACGCACTTTCGCACTCTTTTATTCAAATTATCTCAGAATTCATTTTATTTCACTATTTAAATTCCCAATTATTTCATCATGACTTCGTCACTCCTCTAGGATGACGGTCAGCACGCCTCGATATCCGGTGTCCACCTGAATATTCGGGTCGGGGTGTGTCATCAAAATAAATATCAAGTATAATCTTGTTTTTTTTTTTGTTGGATAGTGCTTAGTAAGCAAATTGTATAACAGTTGTCCGAATACCTATTTGTATGGCGTAAAAAGAATTCACAACTAAGAATCAATTAAGAATTAAACTAAACAGGAAATCTAACTTGTACTTATTATAAAAGTGTTTTTAGTAATTTTAAAAGCACTTTTAAACAAGTCAAATTTTAGTAATTTTGTAATTTACCAAATATAGTCTTCCTAACATTTTTCTTAACCACCTATTTTGTATTGAGTATGTAAGACAACACTGGAAGCTTCAGTTTAGTTTCACGTCACTAGTGGTGTTGTCATTAAAACACCAATTGGTGAATCAGATTTGTATTTCTCTGTAGAAAATATGTCCACGCGCTTGGGAAGAGTCTAGAATTAAACTATAAACAGGAAAGATCTAACTTGTACTTGTACGTCTTCAACAAGAAAAGAGAAGGAAAGAAGATGGTACATTACCAACAATTTTCTCCATCAAACTTCCAAATTTGTCCTTAAATAAATAAAAAAGAAAAAGAAAATAAAGATTGGTGTTTTTATCTCTACACCCAATAACCATAAACCCACCACTCCAGTACACCTCTCCATTATTTCCGACTAACCCAAATCAAACGTCAGCAAAATTTTCCCTCGCATTCTTCAACTACGGTTATCTCCTTTCATTCTTTTCCTTATCCTTCTCTTCTTCCCTCTTGTCATACCCTTGAGAAGAATAGAAACCACCATACTCTACTGACGTCGGTGTTTGGGTTGGTGTCGGTGTTAGTGTCAGCATCGAACATGTCTCCACATTATGCTCCCATCAACTCCACTTCATACCGGCCTCTCTTTTCCAATTGATTGAATCCATGTTCGCATAGAGAAACAAGAAAGAGAGAAAGGAGAGCATCGATAATCACCGGAGCTTTGATTTTTTTTTTTTGCCGGAAAAAAATGAAGAGGTGCAGTGGTGAAAACCTCCCTTTCCTCTGTTTTCCCCGATGGTGGCTAGAGCCATCCTACAAATTCTAATTTTTTAAAATTTTTTTTATTTGTTTAAGGGCAAAGTTAGAATTTCATTAAAAACATGTGTAAGTTGGGGGTAGAGATCAAAACAAATGGGTTCAAATAATATTTCCCATATATTTTTCAGTGTTCCACCACTAATATTATGACACGTTGTGTATTGACTCGTGTTCGGATACACTAAAAATTCTCCCCATATTGTCAATGTATTGACTCTAGTGCTTGTCCATAAAACTATACGCGATTTTATTTTTCTATTTCAAGTACAAAGTTTACTAAAGTGTTATTCGATCAGATCAATTACACAGTTTATTTTCATTATCCAATAAGGAACGAAAGAATGGCTGGACTAGTAGGGGAACTTGCGGGAGGAGGAGTTGTAGGAACAATATGTTCCGAGTTGTACAAGTCCGTTGTCACTCTGATCAACAAGACTCGGAAGTTCAATTCCCTACTCGAAGGGATCAAAGACACGGTCGGAGCTTTGGAGCCACTGATCCAACAAATAGAAGACCATAACAAGAAACTGGAAATCTCAAACGAAGATACAAACAGGTTGAAGAAGAAGATCACCGATGGCGTAAAACTGGTTCGCGACTGCGGTGAAAATCCAAAGTGGTACAGGAAGTCCAAATATACAGAAAAACTCACCGTTTTGGACGAGTCTCTCAGGAGGGAGTTAGAGATACTGCAGGCTCATGCAGCGAGGGATACGAAGGAGGCGTTGGCTTTGGCGAGGAAGACGTTGGATACGGTAAAAGCGATAAAAAAGGTAATCGACCGATTTTTACCCTCATGGTTGTTACTGGCGATCGTGTTTATCGTTACCTGGGTAATTATGGTCGAATTAGCGTTACTCGACTTTGTAAATGTAACAGTGTCCCGCTGCATGTATATTTTGTCATGGATTAGGTTCATATATTTTGTGGTCCGAACATGTCTGGAGTTACTTGCTTATGCGTCCTATGTGTTCTACATTTGCCTCAGCATTTGGATGTTCACGGGTAACGTCGCTCTTATTGTTCAACAGTATGAACAAGGTTTCTACTGGCAGGACGGCCGCCTATTGGTTGCCACGATTGCATGGAATTGTACTTACGTCCTTATGTCGAAACTTGGTTCAGTGTTCATGTGGTGGATTGTCTTCTGAAGGTTTTGTTTCTCTTTACGTTAAAATTTGATGTCTAGATAGCTTCGAAAGGGAATGGAGTTAAGCAATTGACTAATCGGTGGAATATAGAAGTATCGAAGGCGACGAAAGGAGACTAGGATTTCTATTCCATACTACTAGTAGAATGTAAAATTACAACAAGTACCCTCCCACAACTCCGTCATTTAACTAGATGATTTAAAGTTGTCACTAATACCACGATTTAATAATAGTACTCTTCTACAGTTAACTCAATGTTGTCATATCAACTATCAAGCCCAAGCTCTCAAATTTACAGGCCCAGAGACCAAAAATTCATTTTTGTTTGTTTATGCTAAGCATAGCTATCGTATTCATATAAAAAGGTGTGGCGACAAGCCAATCACATGTGGTGACACTCAAACTAAATACGTGGATAATACATATATCAAGTGACGTGGCGCAACAACCACATGTAACAAACTCTGATATAATGAAAAAAATAAAAGTTTTATTCAATTAGTCATACACTCTTACAAAGTTTTTTAAGTTAGATATTTCTTCACATGAAAGGTGCAACAGAATTGTTGACATCTTTCATGTGAAGAAATATCTAACTTAAAAAACTGGTTGGCAACTGATCAAACGATCCAAAGTGATTCAAGAAGGCTAAATACACAGACAAACTTACCGCTTTGGACGAGTCTCTCAGACGGGAGTTAGAGATACTAACAGCGCATGCAGCGAGGGATACGGAAGAGACCTTGCTTTTGGCGAGGAAACACGACGACCAACTTGCTGAATCGGCAAGGGATGGGAGGGAGACGTTGGAAAAGGCGTGGAAACACGGCGATCAACTAGTAGAATCGGCAAGGGATGGGAGGGCCGGAGACGTTGGATGCAGTACAGGAAATAAAGAAGGTGATCGACAATTACTAGGCTCATGGATATTGTGCGTGATCATAATTATTGTTGTCTGGGTAATTCAGCTCGTATTTAGTCTTCCTGGAGAGAGAAGCGGATTGCAACAGCAGTACCGGACGGAATAATATTGTCCCGCTGTAAATTCTGCAAATCGGTTGTGGAGTGGGCGACGTTATACATCTCCTCCTGCATTGCAACCGTCCTTGATTACATTGTTCACATTCATTATCAGTATCACCGAGGTTTCTCCGGCTCGGAGGCTCGTGTTTTCGTTGTATGTTTGTTCGGAGTTCATCTGGTGAATTGCTTTCTGAAGTTAATTGGTTGATCACCTGGGTTATAGCAGCAAAAATGACAACCTATTTATTACATAAGGAAAGATTACATTGTTCACCCGCCAACGGGGAAAAATAAAATGACCGACTCAAAACTCCTACCAATTTCTATTCTTCTGATGCATTCAACACATTAATGCAGTTCAGTTTGACTACAAGAAGATAAATAACGAGGGTCGATCCCGAACTAGCTTCAACTTCTCCTCATCCGATCTGGGGTTTTCATTCTTTCTGGATCATGGGTGCTTCGAAAGAAACCTGCTGCTGGTTCTCCCAATTTGTTATGGTAGAAAAAATGAAGAAAATCGGGTTCTTAGATTATAATCTCCAGTACTTGAAACCGCTGGTACGAGAACCTCAGCATCAGCATAGGTAGCAGAAGAGTGAACATGGTTAAGGAAATTGTATAATTCAAGCTGATAGAATAAGTCAAATTCTCCTCCGAAGACCACAAACTGACTTCACGCTAGCAATTTTAGGAACGGAGATCTACGCCTACCTACATATCTCAAGTGCTCCCATCACTTCTTCCTGAGCTCTGACCTCCTGAAAACAATTAGCAGATCTTGAGCGGCAAAGAATAAATAAAGTGCTGGGAGCAGTTTCTTGAGAGCCTATGAAATGAAAATTAACGACCACACCAACCAGCAGGTCTTGTATCTCTACACCGCACAGCTACATGTTCGAAAAAATCTTTGGTAGCATCTGCAGATTCATAACAAGAAATTTTGCATGTGAGACGTGATAATGATGAATATGTGATTTCCTTTGCCTTCATCTCAGTATCCTAATTCTAAATAAAATGTAGACAACAAACGCAAGACCTAAGCTGAATGCGAACAATTATTAATTGCATCCCAACCATATGACATACCGTGCTTCATTGTTAACGAAGGATCTATTTCGTCTACATATCCAATCACCTTTGCTGGTATTCCCGCCACCATGCTTGAGTACCAGAGAAAGAAATGTCACTTTCATATGATTGTAAATACAGTAAATATTACATATTCAGGAAACATTAGTTACATTACTGTACTGAAAAAAACCGAAATAACTTTCTACCTGTGTGGAGGGACATCTTTCAGCACAAGGGAACCAGCAGCTATCATTGCTCCGCGACCTATTTTGATATTCCCAAGTATAGTTGCACTGGCTCCAATTAGTGCACTATCACCTACTTTTGGATGACGATCACCAATTTCCTTCCCAGTTCCCCCCAAAGTCACGCCCTGTTAATAAGAGCAGAGTACATAGTTCTTCGTTATCAACAAGTACTTTTCAGCACCACACATATGAACCCATAAATTGAAACAGAAACTAATTATGAAACTGACTTACGTGCATCAGTGAAACTCTGTTTCCTACAACGGCAGTTTCGCCAATAACCACACCAGTACCATGATCCAACAGTATTCCCTCTCCAATTTTTGCAGCTTTAGAAAAACCATCAAAGAGAATGTTAGTTTTACATCATAGCCAGAGCTCCTTCACTCTCCTATCAACGCTAATTCCACAGAAAACAACCGTTTTCAGCAAAGAAAACCTCGTTTCGTACTTAAATCTTCAATTACTCCGTGTTCTTGTCAAACTTAATATCATGATGTCAACAGATTGCAGAGCAGAAATGAGCATACCTGGGTGAATGTCCACTCCAAAGACCTATAATAATATGGTTTTAAGATTAGAAGGAGAACCGAAAACCACAAACCTATAAAACAGCTAGTAATGCTCAACAAGGATACCAAAAAAGGAAACTACCTCACTAATTCGGCTTTGCAATGCCAAGGCCAATACTTTGCGTCCTTGACTCCACAACGAATGAGCTACTCGATGTACTTGCAAAGAATGGTAGCCCTGCAAAAGTAGAAGGCAAAAAAGATGATCAGAAATTAGAATGACGGATGCTTGATTATATTATTCATTTTCATCTTCTTCGACGACATAACTAAAGAGCAAGAGCAGGATACCTTGAGATACAATAGGGCCGAACAATATGACAAGCAGGCCGGATCACGGTCTTTAAATGCCTGATGAAACAAAATTGTAAAACAATACAACAGAGTTTCCATTAGCCATCCAAACGGAAACATAGTCAACCATAACATTTTCGAAACAAATTTGAAGTTACCTGCACATCTAAGCGAATGGATCGTTGAATGTCTCTATCATGCAGCATCACATCATAAAATATATCCATCAGTTGAGTTGCCAAAAGCGTCGGGTTTTGCAGTCTGTTTGCAAGAACAAACCCCAACGCCTGCTCTAAACAATCATGTGCCAAGATGCTGGCATACAAGAAGCTACTCAAAATTGGCTCCTTTTCTGCCTGCAGTGTTTAAAATCCACAAAACCACTAAAAACCCACCAAACAAAACTAAATTTGAAAACAAAATAGTTGATGTATTCCATTAATAACTTAAAAGCTTCAATCTTTCCTGTTTGGGACTGTTTTTGGGAAAGCTAAAAGCGCTTTCTACAAAAAGCGTTTTTGAGGGAGTGTGAACGAAAAAGTTAGAAGTGCTTTGAGTCATAGAAACGCTTTTCAAAAAAGCACATGAGATATGCTCATTCAGAAAACATTTTTAATTGCTTTTTCAGGAAGCACTTAAATTTCAAAGTGTTTTCACGCTTATGAGCAAGTGTTTTCCTGTTTGGCATTGGCAGAGAAGTGCTTGTTTCATAGAAAGGCTTTCTGAAAAAGCACCTGACATATGATTATTCAGAAAACACTACTAATTGCTTTTTTTTGGGAAAGTACTTGAATTTCAAATTGTTTTCAATAAAGCACTTATGAGCAAAAAGTGCTTCCAAAAACAAACTAATTGTCAAGTTAAACTAAAAAACCAAAAAATTCTGGCAAAGAAATTGCATTGTAATTTGTATTACCTCCAACTTGGCCTCTTCCCTTACGGCATCCCAAATCAGGTCCCCCGAAACGGAAGCGGGTCCAACAACGGGGTCGGAGTCGGGCTTCGGAATCCCCAATGCGTAGACGGGAAATACCTTCTCCAACCGGTACTCTGTGGACTCGGACCCAAAAAACCCGGGCTGGTTGTCGTCGTCGTCGCGGCAGTCGTCTTCCCGGAGAGAGAGGCGGTCGGAGAGCATTTTGGGAAGGGAGACCCAGCTCTCATCGCTAACGCAAGCCATGAGAGATAGATTGAAAGAAAGGAGGGAGGAGGGAGCTTTTAGGAAGGGATCCAATCCCTCATGGAAAAACAGAGAGTGGGTAGAGAGAGAAAGTGAGGAGAGAAAGAGAGAGAGTAGGGGCGGTGTTTTTTGTGTGTGTGTGGCGGAGTGTTGTGGGTGGCGTGGTCCTGGTAGGGAAGTGGGGGGATGAAACTGCTGCGTTTCGAGGTTGTTTTTTTATATTTTTGGATTTTTTTGGCGTGAAATTGTCGTGGATGGGAAGAGAAGGGAGGAAGAAGAAGATACAGACGCGGAGGGTGCGATTTTTGATAAATTTTGTGAATGGATGGTTCATATCATGTGTGGTGGGTTTTAAAATGCTCTTGGTTCTGATTTTAGCACGCTTTTGCTCTCTTTGCTGTTTCGTCTTTTTCCTTAATAATTTCTGCCTAATTCATGGAAAAATCTTGAGTGGTACGTACCATTCAATGGTACGACTATTGAATGGTCCAGATTAATTTACAGTGGGTCCCAAATGAATCTTAACCATTTAACAGTACGTACCATTCAATGGTACGTACCACTGAAGTTGGACCCCTAATTCATACAACTTCCTACTTATAATTGAAATTAATAATATTATAAATTATACTGTAAAAATTTATTTCTAAAAAAAATTAATAAAATATAAAATCATTTTAATTATTGAATTGTACAAAAATATAAAGTCTGAAATTGTTAACCCTCTATCAATTTTTTGAATGACATTTGCTTTATCCATTTTTTGTAGAAATACTTTTTATAAAAAGATTTATAATAATAATGGTTTGATCCTAAGAACGAAGCTTTGTGAATTGGTCACAAAGTATTTTAAGGAGAAAGTCATCACATTCTTGAGTAATCAAACATTGTTCTTTATTAGCAAATGACGTTTTACCACAATGACGGAAAGTAATCATGCATATGCACTTTAGTGTGGGTTCGATCCCCACCGACCCCCTCCCCTAATAACTAACAATTTTACTTATCAATGCTATCGTTGTCAAAAATAAACATTATTATTTATTATTCTTATTTCTTAATTTGTTTTTAATATTAAATAATAATAAAATTAAAAAAACTTTTATCTAAGCAAAAACTAATCATCAATGATTTCTCAAGTCAAATATTCTATTAGAAAACCTAACATTAGCATATGTGAATTAGGCAGTTATGAGTATATTCGCCTCTTTATATTTAAATTTGAATCTCTTTCTCTGTAAGCAAGAGTATTTTAGAACATACACCGTCTTGTAAAATAAAAAACCAAATTATAGAGACGCGCTGATTTTTTATGTCGACACTCTGTAATTATAAAAAAAAATTACATACTCATCTATACTCATTTATAATATACTGCTTTAGGTTTTTTTAAGTGAGAATCTGGCATTTTGAAAGTTTCAATGTTTAGTCTTTTCCATAATATTGAATTTTTTCTTAAAACAATATTTTACATCAACTAATCCAAACTGTAAGATAAAAACCTTGAGCCCAGAAAATATATTCATTTTTTGGTCTGCCGCTGTGTGTTGGATTGCATGAACAGATCAATTTTAAAATATCATAATTACTATGGCAATCTACCACTCGCACATTCCTCTCCGATATCGACGCCGTACGGAACAAACTACCAATTTTAGTTGAATTAAGCAAATGATGACGTTTTTATGCGTGAGACTATAATAATACATAAGTAGATGTAGGGCTTATGCGTGAGTAATGACTTTCCGTAGTGTATTCAAGCAATACCATGTGTGTGAATAATCAACCCCAACATTAAGTTTATATGTGATGATAAATTAAGTTAATGTGTCTTTCATTGCGTCTGAAATGGTTCATGCATATGAGGATTAGGCTTTCCTAATAAACTAATTACTATAATTGTTGAGGAATTAAACCATTCACCAGTACATGCATATGCACACATATACACATTATACCTTTACCTATCTTGCTCCCATAATTTAATGTGGTTGGATAATAAGAGCTATATAGGCAATCTTTAAAGATTTCACTAAGAACATGAACTAGGGTTTTGATTAAACACTCAATTGCCTCTTCTCATGATTAATTAATTAAATGACAAACGATTTTCAATTATGTTAATTTTTTTTCAAAAATGAACTTGAAAGACCTAAAAATAAAGGCCTAATCGGATAAATTATCTCAGTGGTCATAAGGTATTCGGAATTTAGCCCCTGTGGTGAAAAAATTTGAATTTAAACTTCTGTGGTGAAGTCTATTAGGATTCATGCCCAAAATTAAAGTTTTCGCCGTTATTCCGTTAGTAGCCTACAAGCGAGCCTCACATGTGAGGCTAAGATTGTCATTTCATTCCTTTTGTTCAGCGTTCATAACCAAAACTCACATTCACAGTCCCTCCCTATTTCGAAGCAATGAATTAGCGAACTGAAGTCGAATCCGCGCGAACTGAATTCTTCAATTGAAATCAGAAAGGTTTGGTTCGCGTTTATGAGGAAGGCGGTGAGCTATGAGACGTTCGATATACAGAAAACTCCTTTTGGATGTTTGAGAATATGCGTTTCGGACGTATTTATATGGCAATTGCTGGAGGAAAAGAAGCTTAACACGGAGGTGGCTCAGTTGCGAAAAGACTACAGGTGGCTTGTTGGGTGAAGGTAGTGGAAGCCTAGGTTCGAGCCTATTAGAGAGGCTTGGGAGAAGAGTAGAAAGCTTTCTTTTTCTTTTTTTTTTTTCAAACGATAAAAGATTAAATTAAATTCGAATGGAGAATCTCAACCAAGTTCATCGAAGGCTTACCATAAGCAAAAAAAGAAGTTCTACTAAGGGTTCTTCCAAAGCCAAGATCAAGATCAAAATACATGAGTATTTTGGTGCAACGGCTTCATCCACTCTTCTCTTACCCATCGTTATGGCTATTCAAGCACAAACCAAACCTTTCTGATTTCAATCGAAGAATTTAGTTCGCGCGGATTCGACTTCAGTTCACTAATTTATTGCTTGTGAATGAGGAGCAACTGTGAATGAGAGTTTTGGTTATGAATGTCGAACGGTAGGAATGAAATGACCATCTTAGCCTCACACATAAGGCTCACGTGCAGGCTACTAATGAAGTAACGACGAAAACTTTAATTTTGGGCATGAATCCTAACAAGCTTCACCACGGAGGCTTAAATTCAAATTTTTTTAACACATGGGTTATCTTCTGAATACCTTATGACCACGAGAACTATTTATCTGATTAGGCCAAAAATAAACAATTGGGATTTTAGTTGGAATAGCCACTTTTACAAAACACAATTCTAAAAAAGCCCATTTTGTAAAACACAATCTGGAACGGCCACTAACTATTGGTTAATTGCACATCAACTCATTTCATTCCTCCTTCTAGAAATCAAAAAACCTTATCTCTCTCTAAAAATGCGGCCTTTACAGTCTCTGCAACTCCAGCGTCTCCTCCTCTGCAACCTCTCCACCTCCTCTTCATCCTCAGCCCACCAGAACGATGGTAATGGTGCAACTGGGTTGAAAAATCCATCGGAAGGATTGGATTCGAGAGAGAGAAAGGTGAGGAATCGATTGATTTGATCACTGCAATTTCTGCGAGGAGGAGGACGTATGCGGATGGTGGCCTTGAATGATTGAATCCAAGCTCAACTTTTGCTATTAAAGCCCCACACCAATTTTGGAAAGTTGTGATTTTAGTTGTGGGAGGAGGTTGTGGAATCAGGGTAAATTTTTTGAAATTTTTTGACAAGTTGGGGTTAATGACGATATAATGAGAACATAATGATCAATTTGAGGCCTTAAGAATGAGATTTAGGGCTTAAGAATGATTAAAAATTTAGGGGAGGGGAGGCTACTTCATACCACAAGCCTTTCGAGGACTTATAAAGGGGGTCTTAGCCCTTTTTTTTGTTTTTACATATCGTTCACCAAGAGGGATTGCCCGCAGTGGGGCTCGAATCTAGACCTTGGTCTAGCGCAGAGAACGATCCTTACAAACTCAACCAACCCTCGTTGGCCTAGGTAGCAAAGTTTTGGTAGAGCCCATGCCACCTAAATGTGAAGAGCGAGAATGTGTTTTAGAGAGAGAGCTTTTGGGAAAGCTAAAACGACCTTTAAAGCCCTTTTACTCTTACAAGTGATGCCCGCATTGGTCCGACTTACATAGATTTAGACAGAAAGTTCGATTTAGTATTGAGATTAGTAACGATTTTAACCACAAAGGTATTATTGAATTTTTTTTAATCATAAGAGTAACGTTCATGTATAACCCCTTCCATACGGGTGATCTATGCAATTTAGATATGACAGTTGATTGAAAATCATTATCAGATGGAAAATTGGACTTCACAAATTAATTCAACAATCTCAATTTGAAATTAGGGGGTAAATTATGTCACCAACATAAATGAATAAAACAAACTTGGGTGCAAGTATGCAAAATGATGAGTGTTGGTGATGAGAGACTGTATTATATCACTAATTTATTACATGATTATGTGTATTAAACGGGTAGTATATTGTTTGAGCACGTGACAATCATTTATGAGATGTAATAAATCTTGATTGCATTGGAAATTATCTCTGGTGAAAGTTTTTAACTTTTGATAAATTATTGTAAGAGCGACAAAGTTTCCTCGCCGCAAAACACAAGGCGACAAGTTATATGAGGAAGACGATCAACTGCAAATCTGCAACTGAGTTGCTTAAGCTATAGGTACTGTAGAAGAGGCACGTGAATTAAAGCCATAAAGCAAAGGCACAAGAGAATGAATTGGGACATGGACATACCCCAATTGTATATGGCCATGTACACGGCCAGAGACATTCCCCTCGATACAATCATTGTTCTGCAAATCATTGATCCGACATTGGCATTTTAATTCAATTTCCCATAATATTATAAAAATACATGTTAGCTAATGCGTATCCGACTCACGCACAGAAACTTGTCAGCATGTGCAGGGGCAAACAGTTGAGAGGATTAGATATTGATGTTATGTGTTCGATTCAACTCTCTTCTAATACCGTTTGTATAAAAATTATTTGAATTCATAAAAGAGTAATAATAAAACTGAATTGGTATTATTGCGTAGAACTATGTTGAATGTATCGAATCAAATTTATTGGTTCTTTCTTTCGTCAGCAATGTGATCTAACATATCAACACTCTTATGCTAATACTATAATAAAGTACAAAAAAAATCTCAAAATAAAAAAGAGGTTAGAATCTCAAAATTTAAACTAGGTTAGACATACTAGTAATATTTAGGAATTTATTTTGAAATGTCGTATGAAGTTATACACCTTTTTCAATTTGTCACATGAACTAAAATTTTAAGCAATTTGTCATGTTAATTTTTCAAAATCATTAATTTATCATCTCACCCTAACTCCGTTGTGTTTAGGATTATTTCGAACATTTCAACATCTCACTCCCCTTCTAATAAGTTGCCTTCAACAAAAATAATTCTAGGGTTTCTCAAGAAATACAAAAAGGAGGTTTATCTGGTATATGATGATATGAGGATTTGCCGTTTAGAAAAGGGAACGACCTGCACTCATTTCTTCGTGTTCCGAAGTGAAGATGGCTTAAAAATATAGAGTCACTGGGGACCCTCCAATCTATGGTAAAGTTGGACGATATTCTTTATGTTGAATGTCCAAAATAACCCTTAACACAATTTATGTGCAAAACACATGACGTATTTTGGATGGAAAACTTAACGGAGTTAGGGTGATATGACAAATTAATGATTTCAAAAAATTAGTATGACAAATTGCTTAAAATTTTAGTTCATATGACAAATTGAAAAAAGTGTATAACTTCATATGACATTTCAAATATTTTTCCTAATATTTATTGTAAGAGAAAAGTTGTAACACCAACAAGATCAACCAAGAGCTTGCGAAATATCATATCACAAAACAATTTGTTACTTGCTACCTACCCATGGTGCGGGCAGGGTGTGCCTTGTAGAGGTACGACCAAGATCATCTCTTTTTTTGCAACAAATCATTTTATCGTGATACTTAATTACAAACTAACACTATTTTTTTTAAAGGGAATCAATTAGTGGACAAGTCATAATAGTTTTTTTTCAGGAATCGAGAAGACTCACAATGACATTTCAGTCTCTTCTTAAAACTATCGTGTAATTCACTAACAGTACCTCTAAAATGTAATTTAGACTTTTTTTATTGCAATGTCTTTTTGTTTAAAGGGCACCCCAAATTATGAATCCCGAATAATGGATTAGTCAATACGAATCTCCGCAAAAGTGGCGCCTTTTCCCGCGCCAATCCTCTGCCCCTGCTTTCCCTCCTTGTGGGCCTCTGCTCTCGGTCCAGCCGCCCCCCGCCCGGTCCCGAGCCCCACCGTCAGTCGCTCACCATATCTGGCCCACCATCCTGGATCACTTTTCCATTTTTCCCCATTAATTAACAAATAATTTTAATTAAATTATTCTTCAGAATCTCATACTCTGTCAGTCTCTCTCTCTCTCTCCTCTTTCTGATTCGGCGTTTTTTCTCCGCAAATGGCTTCTCAAATCGCATAAACATATCACCATCAAATCACGACTTCCAAAACAAACCCCAGACCCTCTCTCCCCACCCCGACCCCCCAATTCGCCGCCATGGCCCGAAGATCCGTACAACTCCTCCGCCACCTCCTCTCAAAACCAACCGCCCCAACTATCACCCCCACCCCCACCGCCACACCGACCCGATCCGTAACCTACATGCCCCGCCCCGGCGACGGTGCCCCTCGCGCCGTAACCCTAATCCCCGGCGACGGCATCGGCCCTCTCGTCACCAACGCCGTCGAGCAGGTCATGGACGCGATGCACGCGCCAATCTACTTCGAGACCTTCGAGGTCCACGGCGACATGCGGAAGGTCCCGGATGAGGTGATCGAGTCGATCAAGAAGAACAAGGTGTGCTTGAAGGGCGGGCTGGCGACGCCCATGGGCGGCGGCGTGAGCTCGCTCAATTTGCAGCTGAGGCGGGAGCTGGATCTCTACGCCTCCCTTGTCAACTGCTTCAATCTGCCGGGGCTGGAGACGAAGCACGAGAATGTCGATATTGTCGTGATCAGGGAGAATACTGAGGGCGAGTACTCTGGGCTCGAGCATGAGGTCATTCCTGGCGTCGTTGAAAGCCTTAAGGTATCATCAAATCACTGGGACTTTTAGATTTCTTAATGCTTACTTTAATTAATTAATTCTGTTTGGGTTTTTGTTGTTATATTTATTGTTGATTATTGATTCGATTTTGTCGTTTTCTAGTTTAATCATATGCAATTAATATTTATTAATAGTAATTTGGCAATGGTACTCCTTGTGGGGATTACGGGATTACACCAAACTGTGTCGTCCCGCACTTTGGAACCATTGGAAAAACTATTGCTTGTGACTACCAAAAATTCTTAGTGGTAAGCCTCATCAGGTACTACGTGATGATGAACGTTTGTAATTGATTCATGTTTAATCTAATGATTGACATTAATTAAAAATAATAATAATAAAATGTGGTTGTATTCAATAGTACGAAGTACTAGGGCAATACGACTAATAGCGGAGAGGTTTTACCTATCAACGACGATATATCTCACTCATCACGTGACACTCAAGAATTTTCAGTTGTAGAGTCTCAATACAACCTCCTCTTAGAATGTATGCAGAACCCACTTTTGTACGTGGGACCGACTTGTAGTTTTGTGAGACGGAGGTCAAATGTGAGGATCATATGGAAAAATTTCTCGAATACATGGAAGACTACGTTGGTTTTCCAATTGCAAGTGAAATAGAAGAGCAACTTACATGGAACAAGTTCACCTTCACGTGGCGTCCCGATCCAATAATACATTGCCATATAGAGAAAAACTTACACATGACAATGCATTATTGGACACGAGACGTCACGTGGCGGTGAACCCGTTTCATGTAAGTCCTTCTCGTGAAATAGTCCCATTTTTTGTTGGATTATTTGAGTTTTTGGTGCTGGTTAAGTGGTTGTATGTTGATTGAATTAGTGATATGATATCTTTAGTGAAATTGGCTGACCAATAGTGATATTTTACCATTGGAACCCATGAAAATTACTGTAGTTACTGCAGCAGGAGTCTCCACTTTCTTGATGGGATTATTACTCTTTTACTCCCTCACATTTTCTTGCAATTTTGAAGAGATTTTTCTTGTTATCTTCTCCATGCTGCATAGTCTGGGATAATATATTCGTCATTTATACTTACTCTTTTGCTAGGTGATCACAAAGTTCTGCTCGGAGCGTATTGCTAGATATGCTTTCGAGTATGCTTACCTAAACAACAGAAAGAAGGTGACTGCCGTGCACAAAGCAAACATTATGAAGCTTGCAGACGGTCTCTTCTTGGAGTCTTGTCGTGAGGTCGCCACAAAATATCCCAGCATCGCGTACAATGAAATCATTGTCGACAACTGCTGCATGCAGCTTGTTTCGAAGCCTGAGCAGTTTGATGTCATGGTATGCCAATTACATTCATGGAATTGTTCATCTGTTTTATTTATTTTTTCTGGATATCTATGCTAGGACTGTTCCCCGGAGAGCATGGATTTCTATTAGCAGAGCACTTTTTAGCCGCCAAATGAGGCATCTGTTATGAGGTTCTAGAAGATTCGTTGTTATATCAGAGACAAAAACTGTGGATTATGCATTTCACTGCATTCTTTCTGTTAAGAAGTACCTAATTGTAACGGAACATTGTACCGTCTGGATTCTTGGGGGAAAATGATGCATGTTTTGGATTCTTGAGGAAACGAAAGCGGGAAAATTAGAGCGAAACACTTGGGGAGGAGGAAAGTTAATAATCATGCATTGTGAATTTTCTTTCTAATCTCGACAGATTGTTATTCGAGATTGAACTATCTCAGTGTTGTCTTTCAAATATGAAATCAAAAGGCGAAATTGTTCTGGTAGCTGAAGCACACTGATTTCGATTTTGCAGGTGACACCAAATCTTTATGGTAATCTGGTTGCAAATACAGCAGCTGGTCTTGCTGGTGGCACTGGTGTCATGCCAGGAGGTGAGGTCTTCTTTTAAATTGCTGTCCCAATGTCCCCTCAAATGAGAAAAATACTGGAAAAAGACATCCTACTCCATGTTTTCAACAGCATGTTCCTTGCTGCAAATTATCAATGGTGGTTCTGGTGTTTTGCGTTGCGTGCAGGCAATGTTGGGGCAGATCATGCTGTTTTCGAGCAAGGCGCTTCAGCAGGAAACGTGGGAAATCAGAAAATATTGGAGCTAAAGAAAGCAAACCCAGTGGCCCTGCTTCTCTCATCCGCCATGATGTTGAGACATCTGCAATTTCCGTCCTTTGCTGATCGACTAGAAACTGCGGTGGCACGAGTAATATTGGCGGGTAAATGCAGGACAAAGGACGTTGGAGGGCAGAGCTCCACCCAAGAGGTTGTTGATGCAGTCATCGCTGCCTTAGATTGACAAGGAAGAGAAGGTATTCATTCTTCAGCAAGTGTTCCTCGCCCCATAGAATTTTTCCGACTTGGCATGGGAAGTGTTTACCTGCCATAAATTTTGAAACGTTTTAAACATAATTCTTTGATTGGCCCCCCTAGATATTCACAATTTTTGTTTCACAATAATTTTCAAAGATGAAGAACACGGATTCTGGTGTTTTTAATACAAAATCCTGATCTATCGTGTTTATGCTCAATCCGTCTGTGTTCATCACGTCTTTCAATCCTTGCAAATGCACTTGAATTTGACAGTGAGCTGAGCTCCAGAGGGCAAAAAAGTAAATAAATATAAGAAAAGAACGGGGACAGTGGGCTCTGGTTGTTGGGTTCACTGAGATTTTGGGTACCAATAAAAAAATAATAATCGGGCCAAAATTTGGACCATCTTAAAGTACCACATGAATTTTCTCAAAAAAAAACAAAAATGAGTGGTTATTTGGGGTCTAACTTCAGTGGTACGTACCATTTAATGGTACGTACTGTTGAATGGTTTAAGATTCATTTGAGACCCACCGCAAATTAATCTGGACCATTCAATGGTCGTACCATTAAATGGTATGTACCACTGAAGAATTTTCCGGTTATTTGTACACTCAAGTTTTAGTTTTGGGCACCTATCAATTTTATTTAAAAGAAAAAGACTCTTATATTCATATATAAAATTATCACGAAGGGCTTAGTTATTTCTTAAGGAAAACAATTATTTTTTTGGACACCCATAGGGTTTTGAAACAAACAACGCGTTAACCAAGCGAAAATTGAGTGTCCAAAGAATTACGCCATCAACGTAAATTGCCAAATTGAAGCGAAAGCCTTCATAATTATACAAAGACAATGGGTGTCCAGATGAAAACAAATTCATAAAAAGTTAAAGAAGGGTATTCTTGGAAGTTTAGTAAATCTAGTAAATTATTTCAGGTGTCTAAAGAAATGTGTGAGAGTAAATTTGGTGTCCAGAAAAGCAAAAGTATCCAGAGTCAAAACTTGAGTGAACACAAAACCACCCAACAAAAATTTACCATATGAATTTGGTATGATTCGAAAATAGTAAATCATGTGAATTTGTTACGTGGCCAAGTATTTATGACCATATATGAGCAAAGTCCAATTATATTGCCAACTGACACTGACTGGTGACTCCTTTAGAAGGAAAAAAACCAAAGCCCCTATCCTTTCTCATCTATATAGACTTCTTAAATTTCTGCTCAGCTAAAGTACATTTAACTTGAAACTGAAAGGGCATGTTTTTTATAACCAAACAAATAAAATGTTCTTTTTGAACACGTGGCTAGTATTCATTAGGCGATTCTGTCACTGAAATTATGCATTGGTTGCAAGAGAGAATCTCTTCTTATAAAGACATTACGACAATAAAAAATTAGTAAATATTGTTTATGACTCAGGGTGTATCAAAGAGTATAAATCATATTGTCAGTTTTGTTTGTGACCTAAGTATCATTACTATGCTTGGGATGACATGACGCAATAATTATTTTTTCAAATTAATCACACGATGTCATATTTTTTAACATTTTTACATGCGTTATTGATTTGTATTACCATCACTGCCTCATCAAGTTATTCTCAATTTTAATGAGATTAGTTTACACTTCGACCAAACAAACATTTGTCTCATACACGGCAAGATAAGCATGACTGTTGCATCACTCATCAATACCTAGAGACTTCCACGAGCAACCAACTTACGACATTGGATTCAAGCAACCTCATTCAATCAGTCACTCACTCCCTAATTCCCTCGTCACCTCCGTCGTCTCGACCATGAACCACCTGGTCAAGAACTCATGGACTCGCTTGGCTTACACTATCCGTCGCCGTCACTCGACTGTTAGTCTGCCGTTGACTCATCATACATACCATCGCCAATACTCTCATTTTTCCGGGAACAATTCTGAGCCGGAGTCATGGAGTTCGATGGAGGGGCTAGTCCGGTACCCGGCAAACCACGTGCCTTTGTCTCCCATAGGGTTCCTGGAGCGAGCTGCGAAGGCCTACACTCACCGGACCTCGCTGGTCTACGGCTCGCTGAAATTCACCTGGGGTCAAACCCATCAGCGCTGCCTCAGATTAGCTTCCGCTCTCACCCAGATGGGAGTTTCCCCTGGTGATGTGGTCAGTTGTTTTTTTTTTTTGGTCATTCATTCATATTTTCTTTGTCTTCGTATTGAATAAATCAAACGAGAATTAATGAACATAAATAAACGCAAGTGTGCAATAAGAGAAAATGGATGTGCAGAAATCATTTCCCGTCTAAAAAATAATACTGAAATCTGTGATTAAATTTGATCGGAATTGCCTGTTTGACAACCGTTTTATTTTTAGTTTTTATTTTTCTTATAGAGGCAAATGGAGAGTATATAGGAAAGAAGAGAGATGGAGAAGGGTAGAGGAGAAAACTATAAACTAAAACCAAAATGGTTATCAAACGGCTCGGAAACTTCTAGTTTGATCATTTACCTTGTACCCTTTTGTTTTTATGTCAAAATATGATCAGTCAATTGAAATTGCAGATGAAACCTGTATACGTGTTTGACTAGTTGATTCATTAACCAGGTTGCAACTTTGGCTCCCAATGTCCCAGCCATGTATGAGCTGCATTTTGCAGTCCCAATGGCTGGTGCAGTTCTTTGCACACTAAACTCACGCCTCGATTCGGTTATGATTTCTGTCCTGCTGAATCATTCTGAAGCCAAGGTCATCTTTGTGGATTACCAGTTACTTGAAGTTGCCAATGGAGCACTTGATCTTCTTGCCCGAAAAACGGATACAAAACCACCTATTCTGGTTTTAATTGCCGATTCTGAGGGGTCTTTGGACTCATCTTCCGGAGGATGTTCTTCGAGCACCTATGAATATGAAAGTCTTCTGGAAAAGGGACATGTTGAATTTGAGATAAGAAGGCCAAAGAGTGAATGGGATCCTATCAGTGTGAATTATACCTCCGGCACAACATCAAGGCCGAAAGGGGTTGTTTATAGTCACCGGGGTGCCTATCTCAACTCCCTTGCCACGGTTCTGCTTCATGGAATAGGCTCAATGCCGGTTTATCTGTGGACCGTGCCTATGTTTCACTGCAATGGGTGGTGCCTCATTTGGGGGCTGGCTGCTCAGGGTGGCACTAACATATGCCTCAGAAAAGTCAATACGAAAGACATATTCGACAACATAGCTCTATACAATGTGACGCACATGGGAGGGGCACCAACTGTCTTGAACATGATTGTGAATTCACCAGTCAGTGACCGAAGGCCACTGCCTCACAAGGTGGAAATAATGACGGGTGGTTCACCACCCCCTCCACAGATCCTTTTCAAGATGGAAGAATTGGGTTTCAGAGTACATCACTTGTATGGCCTAACAGAAACTTATGGTCCCGGGACTTATTGCTCGTGGAAGCCAGAGTGGGATTCTCTGCCTTCGGACGAAAGATCAAAGCTTAAAGCTCGACAAGGAGTGCAGCATCTCGGTTTAGAAGAGGTTGACATAAAAGATCCTGTCACTATGTTGAGTGTACCAGCTGATGGTAAAACAATGGGTGAAATTATGTTCAGGGGAAACACTGTGATGAGTGGTTATCTTAAGGACTTGAAAGCAACAGAGGATGCTTTCCATGGGGGATGGTTTCGAAGCGGGGATCTAGCCGTGAAACATCCTGATAACTACATAGAAGTGAAGGACCGGTTGAAGGATATAATCATATCCGGGGGAGAGAACATAAGCACAGTTGAGGTTGAAACAGTTTTGTTTAGCCATCCGGCAGTTCTTGAGGCTGCAGTTGTTGCACGACCGGATAACCATTGGGGACAAACTCCTTGTGCATTTGTGAAACTGAAGGACAGATTTGATCATGTGAATGCACAAGAACTAATCGATTTCTGCCGTGATCGTTTGCCTCATTACATGGCTCCCCGGACAGTCATTTTCGATGACATACCAAAAACTGCAACCGGAAAGATTCAAAAGTTTATTCTGAGAGAAAAAGCAAAGGCATTGGGCAGCCTCTCTTGAACAAAGTTGTAACAAGTGTCATTGGAAGGTATCTTTTCGGCGCTAGGCAAAATTACATAAACCAAACACTAATACCATTCCATACATGTTGAAGATTAAATCAAGGGACTAGAACTAGCTCATGCAGTGGCATGCGCAGGATGTCGATCCAGATCGAGGCGGATAATGTAGGGATAGACGATGGAACCGCAGTAGAGGTACTTTCCAATCTTGATCCCACTTGAAATGAGAAACAACTCAGGATCATAGTAGTGAGCAGTTGGCTCCCCATCCAAATTCACGGCAAATACGCCAGCATTCTTCTCCAAATGTGGCCTGCCTCCTGCGTACCGCTTCACGATTGCTAGGACTTTCCGAATAAAAGGATATCGAAGTACTAGATCCCAGTATGGTGTAACCTCCTGCCAATTTGTCATAGAAAAATGTGATGAATAAGATGCATCCAAGAATTTGTGGTCGAAATTTACAGACCGGGATTTGTCTAGCAAGAGAACATTACTCGAACAATACTCTATCCCATTACTAACAGATTGATGTGATTTTTCAAAAAATAAAGAAGAGAATCTCACCGTGGCCAATGCAATCCAGTAGTGGCCTTCTCCATCATATCTGATATTATCAGGCACGCCCGGTAAATGGTCGATAAAATTTTCTACACTCCCTTTTTTACTGCCTTGCAGGTAATATTTTCTACACCTTCTCCTGCAATATTAACCATGTTGTATGGTTAAAAATATTGTCACATATACTTAAAAGGGAAAACAAAGTGAATTTGGCACTCCCATTTTCTCCCCCCTGCACTTTTCGTTCTTTCTTTTAGCTATAGGATTGAATATCCATAAAAGCATAAAACATTTGAGAATGTGAGAATCACTACCCGATAAAAAGCGTAAGTCTAAAAACATACATGACAGTTTCGCAGAAGACGACATAGTTTTGATCTGGAGAGACAGCAACTCCATTAGCAAAGTACAGGTTACGAACGAGCACTTTGGTCTCTTTGGTCGTCGGATTGTAGCTCAGAAATCTACCGTAGGGTCTACCTTCTAAAATGTCCGACATGAACTCATGCAAGCTGTATTTGTACGAAGCATCTGTGAAATAAATCATACCATCTTCTGCTACATCTACACAATCTGTTAGCTTGAATTTTACACCCTCGGCCTCATCTGTCAGCAGTTCGATTGTTCCATCCTCACTTATCTTCAGTAGCCCCTAATGAAAACCCAAAGAAAAAAAGGGCAAAAGTTAAGTTTGTTGATGTGGAAAATGATTTTCGAACTCTCATTTTGTCCACTCTATTCATTTCTTTGTAGCTCTTGGATTAAATAAATAAAATAAAAAATAAAAAATCAAGGAACATAAAAAAGATGAGGGGTCTAGGTGAAAAATGAGAGTGTGAGAATCACTACACTTGCTAAGTGGCAGAATAGTCTCACTAAACTACAACATGTACTCAAGAAATAAAAACTTAATTATCATCAAAGTTTCACAAATTCAATTACATTTGTTAACTAAGTATGTTATTTTGTGATTCAACATTGTGTTATATTCATGATGAACTTTTCGGTGTGAGCATTATCTCTTTACGTACACGCTCTAAAATTCTATGTAGGACGTCTCTACACTTTGATATCATGTTGGTAATTTGTTGATGAGAATAATAATACATTATATATGTGTATCAATAGTATGTTTCTTTAATAAAGAACAAATGTCCGTTTTATAGCTCGCCTAACTATACTCTAGTTCAATGAAATTTCAACTATTTCATTCACTTATGACTTATGTTTTTTTTTTATAAATATTTTTGAGGGATTCAAACTTTTTCTAATATTAGGAAGAGATACTCATGTACTCATGTTATAATACGAAATAAGTAATACCACATGTCTTTATCAATGTTACAAACAAAATTTTTCGTCTGTTCACTATAACAGTGGGACCTAAATACAAAGCGAATCTGTGATACATTAGGCAAAGAGAGGGGACCATACAAAGAGTTCGATTTTGCTTACTTTCCCAAACCCAAAGTAACCGTTACCTCTCTCTAGATTTGCGCAACGTGTTTGAAATTCTAACTATAGTTAGTATATTCTTTTAGTTATTTCTTATGAAAAAGAAAATTATTTAATAATTAAAAAAAATAAACATACCATTTCGTTTTTAATAGCATCCAATTGATTGACATCCATCTCTAAAAAATCTTTGAAGAGTTCCGCGTTCATAAAGAATAAATTTGCAGTTCATCTTCTTGATATATTGATCATGAAAGCTTATATTTGAAATTCATAAAATTTATTAAAAGAATATTATGAACTCACTATTAAAAGATTATTATAATATTTTTGTAAGTATAACGATATTGGTATTCTTTGTTGTACAGAATGATTTAGGAAGGGGATGCATAAAAGTGATTAAGTTTTAGAAGTCATGATAAAAAAGTTACAGCAAAAAACCGAATTTGTTTGGACTTGCTAAATCATTTCATACAACAAACAATACCATATATGTCACTTTGTTCTCTAAAAAAATAATAATAGGTGAATGCTTTATTCTCTTTCTTTGGATCATGTAGGTTTTTTTCTTCCTTTATGTTAGTGTAGCTGCAGGGTTGAGCTTTTATTAAAAATGGAGTTCTGTTATAGCTCAGAGAGAGAGGAAAAGAATACGATAATTCAATCAATTCTTAATTGATGGGAAATTGAGGAAAGAATAAATGGTAAGTTTTATTTTGTAATTTATTTAATTTTTTTTAAATGCATAGGGCAACCATAGTTAGAATTTCAAATACGTGGCGCAAATCTAGAGGGAAGGTAATGGTTACCTTGGATTTGAGTAGGTAAACAAAAACGGACTCTCATAGTAAATCAACATTTTACCGGTCCATGTCGCCACGTAATCGTATTAACAATGTTTTTAAGAAATCCATGTCCATGTGTACATGAAAATTGCTAACCACAAAATTGTAATGTGTGAATTGGGTAATGCTATTCTCCCATCTAAATATACCACAATTTCATACTATTTTATGTGGCAATTGAGATGGACAAACCACATCATTTAAAAAGAATCTTGTGGCAAAATTAGGTGGATAATCACACCAAAATCCTAATTTTTAATGAATAAGTTTTTTTAGAAGCTTATCTAAATATACCATAATTTTACAATACTACTCTCTCGTGGTTATTAAGGGCAATTATAACAGTTAAGTTTGCCAGGTTGGTTTTCAACTTTTTCCTTATGAGTTTTGTTTTGTTTTGCCCGTGATACTTTATTCAGTCAGTGTGTCTTTTTAAGACGCAACTTTTGTTTCTGATCGTCACGTTTGGGTTCTGGATAGGTTATTTAGCTATCATATGTACTCTCTTTTGGTGTTTTTTAAACACCTTTTCCAACAAACAAAAAAAAAAAAGTTGTGCCTCCATCCCTGTGGCCTCCTCCTCCTTCTCTTCACCTTCACATTGCTTCTCAACCTCTTGTCTATTGGTGCTCCACCCCGTCCTTCATCGGCGACTGAACTGATGATGATTATTGGTGTTTATTCTTATGCACGCTGAGATTACATGATATAAGGGGTTCTCAAACTGTCAAACCCCGCATCGCGATCGATTCAATCGCTGCTCTAGGGCTGCCCCATCAGACGTTGAATTTTTTCAATATGATTTTGAGATCTATTAGCCAATTAAAATCAAGTTGTCAAAAAGGTTTGTGTGGATAATTCATCAGTAAGAACTGATGGTATAATCTACAAAAATCAATCCTGGGAATGAGCATGGATAATAATCTGGAGGGAAAAAAACACAGATCCTGAAGAGAGGAGATGGAGAAAGATACAACGGAAACCTACAAATTAGGGTTCGATTGATTTCTTATTTTTTTTATTAATGAAAAACTGACTTATATTTTAATGTATGTAATTATCCACCTTAACTACCACTAGATTCCTTTTAAATGATGTGGTTATAAAATTGTGATATATTTAGATGGTAAGAATAATATTACCATGTGAATTAGGATCGGACTGACCTTTTCCGTGTCAGCCACGTAAACTTCGTTGTCAGGGCCGTGAGCAAGTCCAAGCGGTCTCCCGCCGGTGAAAACCCAGTTCTGCACCACCGAGTCAGCAGCCGATTCGTTCACAGTGACTCGCTTAACCCACCCGTCAGCACAGCCGGTGTAAATGAGACCCGACTTCGGATCATAAGCCACGTCTTCCGGTGCCACTAAAGCCCCGGCACCCACAAACTCCGACCCTTTGACCATATGAGCATTAAGCTTCGGAGCAGCTGCGACTCGCTGAGTCAACTCGTGAAGCGGCAGGGGAGCTGGGTCGAGCGTGTCGAGTTGGTACATGAGTAGGGCTATTGTAACTGGAGCCAGTACTGAGAAGATGAGAAAAGTTGAGGGCCATGAAGATGTTTTTCTTGTGGGAGTGGGATGAGTGCCGGAGGCTTGGGGTGGGGACGGTGAGTGCATTGCTTAGTGGCTCAGTGAGTTGTGGTAACTCGGCCTAGAAAATTAGGAATAGGTGGTATTAATGTATTTCAGTCTTTCAGAGGAGAGAGAGCTAGCTAACAGAGAAAGTTAATGTTTAATTATTTTATTTATCAAACGTCTTAAACTGAATAACTGGGACTAGTCCGTGGGACAAATTTAAAAGATAAATATGATTCGATCATGAGTGCATGGGGACTGGCTACAATGCTCACAAGCATTGAATGCTCACACTGATCTCACCCTCCTTTCCCCCCTCTCTCCTCTCTCCTCCCTCATTTTAATGGTGAGATCGGTGTAAGCATTCAATGCTTGCAAGCATTGTAGCCTACTCCGAGTGCATGAACGTACTAAAAAATATTGTTATAATTGAGCTATATATAGCACATAGAAGTATCTGTATGATATTCGAAACTATCCTAACAATTTAGAAACATCAAACTTAAATATAAAAGAACAAAACACACGTTACCTTGAACTAGCATAAATTAAGTCTACATGGATATTAACAAGAGTAATGTTAAGGAGACTACGTTTTGTAGACTACATTTAAATTATCTCTCAAATAAAAATATAGTCTACAAATATAATTTAGAAAAATAATTTAGATATAGTCTGCAAAATATGGTATTCCTAACATTTTCTTATCAATAAATTTTGGATACGGAAATGTAGAACTTCGAGGATATGAAAATTCCAATGGTTGTAGTTTATCTTATTTGGCTTTGAAGATAGACTGTTTCGGTATCATTTATGTCATGACCATGGACCAGTATAATAATGTAATTGACAGCATGAAGTTATATTCATATATATGGTCTATTATTGGCAAACTATATATATGTCAAAACAAAATCGACAAAAATAAATTAGGAATAGTAGTGTATCGAAGAAAAAAATATTCGGAAAAGAAGTGGGAACACCTGCATGCAAAAGCCTCACAGATGCATGCACATCATGTAAACGAGGGTATTCAAGCAGTACTTCACATGTCATTAAATAAAATAATATATTTTTCTATGTCTCTCCATTTATTTTATAACACGCGAAGTACCCACTTGAAAAACATCCACTTTAAAAAATTACATTTTTTTAGTGTATATGAAATAATACACGACATGACAAGTGTTTTGGGTACACATCTACACATACAAATTCTTTGTCCGAAGAAATGGTGTGGACCGGTGGAGTTATTGATTACGCAAGTAACACTTAATTTTCATATCTAGTTGGGTAAGGTTTTCAACTCATTAACACTTGAAAACGCCATATTGGCTTCTTCAATGTATTTTCTTCTTTGTATCTTTATGAAATGGAAGGACGTGATGATATTTTTTGAGTGCCGGCAATTGATAGAGCCAATTATGCCTTTTGAGTCTGAAGAAGTCAAGTCCTTTCTGGGAGCTAAATTATATACCTTGATAGTGTTTTACATCATTACATAATTAACATCATATAAAATATTAGAGGCGCCACATTAATTTTGCTTAGGACAAATGTTTTTTATTTTTTATTATGCACATGAGTTTGAGTCACCTTTCTTATAATTAATTTAGATTAAATTAAATTTAGGATACTGCCATTTCAAAAAGCATCACATAAAATAAGTTTCTTCGCAATTAAACTCTTTAATTATCTAGTACTTTTCACTATTATCCATCACTAAGTACATAAAGTAATTAGTGGGTTTAACTCCAAACAAAATAGAAGATAATTAGTGGGTGGGTAGCCAAAAAGTAGCCCATTCCAGCTCAAATCACGGCCTTTACCCTTGAATCTTGATGAAGAAAATACGATATATACTATATAGTAATGAACAGATTGACTAAAATGCAGATAACACAAAGCCCATATGAATAATTCATCTTGCATTATCTAATTACATGACTGAGGAATATCAAACAAATAATAATTGAAAGGGAATGCCTATCTAATCCAACAATATCAAAGCAAACGTCACAAAATGAGATATTAAGTGATGAGATTTTGTTACAGTCAAACGCCCACTCGACTGAAATTCCTCATGTAATGGCTGCAATTGGTGGGTTTTCTTGAATGTTAAGTTGGAGCATGTAAGGGTAAACCGGCGAACCGCAGTAAATGTAATTTCCAATCTTGATGCCACTTGAAATCATTGACAATCCTGGATCATAGTAGTGAGCAATCAAATTTCCTTCTAAATCAACGGCCAGAACTCCACCATTCTTCTCCACACTGGGTCTTAATTTGTATTTCTCCATAATTGCCATCACTTTTCTTATGAAAGGATATCTAACAGCCAAATCCCATGCCAATGAAGGCGCCTGCATTCAAAATTGCACACAAAAGAAAAACCTATCAATTTTGAGCCCTTTAGTAGGTAATGTTGGAAACTTAAAGGGTATAAATGCAAAGTGGTTTATAACAGTCAATTTACTAATTACCATTGACATTGCAATCCAGTAATGGCCTTCTCCATCATATCTTATGTTATCTGGCAAGCCTGGAAGATGATCAATAAAAGTATCCACGCTTCCCTTTTTCTTACCTTGTATGTAATACTTTCTACACCTCCTCCTGAAAAATGCATAAACAGAAAGACAGTCTAACATGTTACGCTATCAATATTAGGTTAGTTTACATTATGCATTCAAACAACAATTCATGAATCGGACAAGCTCAAATCACATCCAAAAATTGTGAACTAATTAACAACGTACATTGGGGTTTCACAGTAGATTACGTGACTTTGATCCGGTGAAACCACCACTCCGTTAGCGAAGTACAGATCACGCACCAGCACTGTGGTCTGTTTGGTTGCTGAATCGTAGCTCATGAGTCTACCGTGAGGTCGGCCCTCCAAAATGTCCCAAACATGGTCTTTTAAGTTGTATTTATATGAAGCATCTGTGAAATAAATCATGCCATCCATTGCTACATCTACAGCGTCCGTCAGTAAAAATTTTACACCCTCAGCGTTGTCTATCAGCACCTTTACCTCACCCTCACTTGTTACATTCAGCAAGCCCTGACACGTGCTCATGTTTGTGTCAATTGATTTTTCTAAAGTTAAATTATGTTAGTTAAAAAAAACTTATTTTATATTTTTTTGTTAAAAAGACTTATTTTATATTTTTTTATTAAAAAAATATTCAAAGAAAGAAATGAAGCTAACCACTAACTACAATAAATTTAAATTTTAGAAAACTAATCAGAATGACTTCACAAACTTTTTTTTTAAATAAAAAACACTTAATGAACTTTTATTAATAATAAGGACAAAAAAAAAAAGAGGCGGTGGCATTTCGTAAATAAGTTAAACTTTGGTCGCACCGACTGTTTATACACAATTAGTTCCATTGTTTATACACAGGTTACCCTAAATCTAGACTTGTGTATAAACAGTTGACATAATCGTGTATAAACTGTGACATCCCGGCAAAGTTTGTTATAAAATAATTTTCGAGTGGATATTTTGGACACGCGCATGCTAAATATTTACACGGAGTGTACAGTGTTTGGCACTGTGTGCCATGTGATTGTGCATGTAGTCAGTGCGTGTATGTGGTTTGAAATTCACGTCACTTTCTATTTATAGAAAGCCGGCCTTCGTGTTCTCTTCAAACCAACAAATCTCTATCTTTTCTCTCTTCCCCCCCCCCCCCCGTTCACCTTCTCTCCTTTTCTCCCTCTTTCCCATGACTTGCTCCTTCTCACTTTTTCTCACACTCTCTCCCTCACCGACTATAACAGTGCACACCGTCACAACGCCAACGAATTGAGCCAATCGGAGATCATCACCTCGCTCTACTCGACTTGACGATCATAACCATACCCTTGGTTGTGTGAAACTCGCCCCGAGACCACTCAAACAGAGACGATTTTACCACTGCCTTTGTCTTCCCCAACGTCCCTAGACTCGAAGCCAAGGAAGAAACCAGCTCGTTCGACGTCAAAATGACGAGATCGAATAACTACAGTAGCTGCAACCTTTCGAGGGAAATACAAGCCATTTTTCGAGTTTTTTTTTTTTTTTGCCAAACCAAAGGTATGCCATCATTCTACTCATCTCTAGCTTTATTTTTTACATAAAGAACGTGAAATTTGGCTGAGAAATGAAGAAGATATGAACATTTGAAATTTTTTCAGAAATCGGCCATTTTTCCGGCTAGTGCAGACATCGTCGATCGGCGGTGGCGAACCAGAGGTAAGGGATATGGAATATTCCTCAAAATATTTCGTTAGATTTAATGAAGATACCGGCATGTTCCGTTAAATCTAACGATGTCAACTAACGGCGTTAGTTGACTGTTGACTGGTGTGTGAGCAGCGAGTGGGCCGCACGTGGAAGCATGTGAGAGGTTGTTTTCGACTTCTGTCGACACGAGGCGACTCATGTCGACGCGTACTATCTTGTGGTAGTATGTGTAGTATTTTTCGGAGTGTTTCTGACCTCCGTATTGAGCAAACAAGGGATAAATGTCGTTAATTAGTTTAATTAGTAACCTTAATGAGTTTAATCATTACTATAATGATATCTCATATAAGTAAGACTTATCTAGAGGAATACATGGGCTACCCAGGACAAGGAGGCTATGACCCGACTACTTATAGGTAAGTGAGTGAGTCTTTGTTTTGGTAAAAATATATTTATGTATGGTTTTCACAGCTTTATTTAAATTGTTAGCATGACTTATATACTATGTGACTGTTGGAGGTAGAATAGCCGTATTATATTTGCCATACATTTTCTTATACTGTTGCTCATCAGTAGATGTAGAACACCTAGATATTGTACTTAGTCCTAGGGCCAGAACTAGCTTTGACGTTTAGAGGTTCACATCCGGTACCGCTACGCAATTTTGGATCCATTGTAGGTACTAGCATGTTCTAGGTTGCACTAGGCAACTAGGACTTGTGTGTGAGGCGCTTTGCGCATAACGATTAGCGTTATGACTCGCGTCATTGTAGTACTTAGCCAGTCCTTTTATATACCTAGCCAGTCCTCGTAGTTTATCTACTTGGACTTGTGTGTTTACATATGGGTGAGCATTCAGTCTTGTTTTCGAGCAAACCAACACTATTTTACAATTGGTTTTCGAGGAGTACCCGTATTACTATTATAGTATTTTAAGGATCATGCTGGGGAGTATGATGTATTTTTAAAAACTATACATGTTTTCCATCGAAGGGATAGTATGCTCTTGAAAACAAAGGTTTTATCAAACTTTACTTTTTGACCTACTCACCTTTTATGTTTTGCGCCCCTCTAGGACTTAGTGGCGGGGTTGTGTACCAGTGAGACGAGGGCTTCCTTCGGCTAGTTGGTGCTTCTAACAGCTTCTCTAGACTAAGTAGGATTCGTTCCTACCTTTAGCTGTTAGTTTTCTGTATATCCATACTCACGAGAATGTGAATATTTTATATTCTATGCACTATTTACTATGCTCTAACTGTTATGCACCTGTAATAATGACTTTTACCCATCACTGCACTTTTTACTTTCGTTTCCAACTCTAATTTACTCACTTTTCTCAATCACTTGCATAATTGGCTTTCGTCACTTAACACGTGTCGGCCAACACTTCCCGACACCTAGCGTGTCAGGATCGGGATGTGTCATAAACAATCGGTGCCACCAAAGTTCAACTTATTTACAAAAATGTCACCACCTTTTTTTTTACTTCAACTTATTTACGAAAATGCCACCGTCTTTTTTTTGTCCTCATTATTAATAAATTTCCACTAAGTGTTTTTGATTAATTTTTTTTAATATTGAGGGCTTTTAAGCTCCCTTAAACTTTTCATTAAAAAATACTTGAACTGCTAGTTTAGCCCCGGTTAAGTCTCTTGTATCTTTTTTTGAATTACAAGCGATGACACTACTCTAATCTACACTAGGAGAAGGGAGGAGTTTGAACACGGAAAGCATTGGGTTGAAAAAGAATACCCTATCCACTAAGGCAATATCCACCTTTGGCATTTGTCACTTGTAATTTTTTAGAATTATAGTTTACAAAGGGTAAATTTTGAAATTTTGAAAGATTCATAAAATTAATGTTCTCCCTTAATATTTAGATGGACATTATTTGGCTTCTTACATGAAGGAGTTACAAGGTGACGTGACATCATTTTACCGTGCAAATTTTATAATACGAACCGTTGATTCTCCATCATCTAAATATCTAGAAAATTTCATTCAATTTGAAGATCGCTTAGTTATCCATATAAAACAAGTTGATAGTTAATCAAGAAGATATTACTTATTATCATAAACATTAATTTGTTTTGCACATATAAATGGTTAAACGATCCTCAAAGTAAATAGATGATCTTGAGAATGAATGTTTGTATCATAACATTTGCATAGTGAAATAATATCATGTCATCATGTAAAGAAGAATAACAACTTATGAAATATGTTGATACAGAAAATCGGGTCGATCTTGGTTCACCCCGAGTTGGGGCTACGTCCACGTTGGTGTAGTTTCCGTTTCACTATGTAAATGTAGGTTACATTGTAGAATGAGTAGAAATGCTAGGGTTATGAATGAGAGGTTATCTCAGGGTGAGGGATCCCTTCTATAGGACACTAGTTTCCCTCCTCTTTTACATAGCTCATGTGGGCTAAGTAGTGAGACCCAAATATAGTACAACAAAATACAGACCATTGTATAAATTAAGGGAAGTGATTTTTCACATACTTTTTTTAGCCTCTTATACACTCATGTTTAATTCTAGCCGTTGATTTCGTTTGACTTATTTGATCCGATGACTATAAATAAAAAGGGTGTGAGAAATTAAAAGAGAGTGGGACTACAGCCTCATTTGAAAGTTTTTTAAAAATAATTGAAAACATTTTTAGAAAAAGTATTTTTGAGTTTCGAAAACACTTAAAATGCTTTTTCATAATTCACTCATATTTTTACTAAAGATTGATTCCAAAAATATTTTAACCAAAAATATTTTCAACTATTTTAAAAACACTTTCAAATAAGCTCGACTTATATAAATCACCTTTTTTTTGTTCTTAAAGTTGCAAAGAAAGTAAACGTTTTTGAAGACCATTCATTAAAGTTAACTTTTGCATTCATACAAATATTACTATATTTTACTGACTAACCTTGTCGGCATCAGCCACTAGAACTTCATCGTGATGTCCGAAAGCGAGTCCGAGCGGTCTGCCGCCCGTGTTGACCCAGTTCTCCACGGCAAACTCGGGATTCTCCGACTTGTTCCTCTTGACTCGCTTCACCCACCCGTCTGCACAGCCCGTGTAAATAATCCCCGACCTCTTATCATAAGCCACGTCCTCAGGCCCCGGCAGGACTCCAAAACCTACACGCTTAGCTCCTCGAAGCATGCGAGGGTTTTGAGCTGGGGTCCTCTTTATTAAGTGCCGAGTCAACTCGTGAAACGGCAGGGGGGCCGGGTCGAACGAGTCGAGTTGGTAGATTAGGGTTGCAGCAAAAATGGGGATGATTAGGATTGGAAACAGAGAAGTTGGAGGTGAGAGCCATGATGATTTGGAGCTGGGTTTGGGTAGAGAAACCGAGTCTGCTGGGTTCATTGACTCGGGTATGGCGTTGAATTTGTGGTTTGGTTATGAATACTGAACAAAGTAATCAACTGAAATTATAAATATACAAATATCTTGGACACTATACTCAATAGTAATATTAAAGAAAAGGGTTGGTAACAAATATTACAGTGTAGTGAAAATTTTCTTCATTTGTATACAGTTTAGTAGAATTCTTCATCATTTGTAGTCTTGTACTAGGGAAGTTTAAGATTTGACTTAGCTAACAATGACGTATATATTTGTATTTGGTTTGATATTTAGTTATTGGCCCATTGTGTATTTAGTTTGATATATAATTAAAAAAATGATATAGTGCAAATTGGGTATTGCTCTAGTGTTTTCTTTTGTAACTAACTGTATTTCGAATTTAAATTCTAGGGTAATTAATTATAATAAACATATTTTGACATTTGATTACAAAAATAATATTATATCGTCTTTATATCATCATTGTGTTGTTGTTATGTCATTGATGTGTCGTTAATATACGATCAATATATTGTTCTTACTAAGATCAACAAACCAAATGTCAAAATATGTTTATTGGAGCTAATATTCCTAAATTCTACCTCATCTTAGTATGAATTAATGTAGACTATTATATAAAGAACGAAATAGTAAAATAACTTTGAAATAAAAAATTCAAAAAAATAAAGAAAGAAAAACAATCTAGGTCCTCCAGTGTTGAGTGGTGAATCACACATCGGACAAAAAAATGTCCTTGCATGTGCTTATAAGTAGTTGAGTTACTCCCCATATTTTCAATTAGTTTTATAGTGGAACCTCAATTTTCTTCATGATATCAAAGCAAGTTGTCCTATGTGTGAAGTCCAATTGGGCACACGTGCTGCATATCACCCGATTTCTGTTGTCCACGTGTTTGGCTTGAAAATTGGTCACACGTGAAGAGGTGTATTGAGAGATGAATCTCACATTGGGAAAATAAGGAACATTGCATGTGCTTATAAATAGTTGGGCTACTCCCCATATTGCCAATTAATTTTATAGTCGAATCTCAATTTTTTTCACGTAGTTAGTGTTTTTTCTCAATTTTTTAAACACAAATAATTGTAAATTAACTTGTCTAAAAAATTAGAGAATAAAACATAAAAAAAGGGTAAAGAATAATAAAAAATAAAAAAAATCAGTTGCCACATTCGTTAAAGAGGCTAGTATAAATGAGCTACAAATTGTGTCGCTAGCATTTTATAAACCACATCCAAACTATCTCTCTAATAGAGATAGGATCTACAATAAAAGTAGGTCTTATCTCTATTAGAGGATTTCTACTAATGCTAATTTGACATGGTTAAAATTCAAAACCTTGCGAAAATCCACTTCCACCCATTTTTGGGTCGCCAAGGCTGCTCTCTTGTCAATTCTGAGTCCAAGCCCAAAATCTTGGCACTGACGTCAAGCCGACGTAAGCGGGTCCGTTTAATTTATTTTGCGCAAACACACCCAACTCGGTGAGTGGCGCGACATTTTTTGAAGCCTGGGCCCGCCACCATGGTCGGATGGCTTTCAACATAAATAAGAAAAAAATCAAATAAAAAATATTCCAACGTTTTATCTCATCCGTTTAATAATTATTAAATAGTTTTGCATTATACATTAAAAATAAAATAAATCTTTGTGAATAGTAACTGTAGTCCTAGATCCAAATCCACCCAAACGGGTGGAAATGCTCTTAAAGAGATAGTTTAGATGTGGTCTACAAAATGAAGACTCTCTAGAATTTTCTTAAAACTAGTCTCTTGCCACACACGTAATTCTTTTTTATTTTATTATTTATTTTCCTATTTGATAATATATTATTTATTATTTTGCTTATTTTAGTTTTTTTTTTTGTAAAATTTTTATTTTTCAAATCCTAATAAAAGAAGGGCAACTTGGGTATTATGAAAGCTTTACCATTTTTGCCTTCTTCCTTTATATATACAAATCCTAATGGAAGAATGGCAACTCGGGTATTATGAAAGCTTCGCCCTTTATATATATATATATATATATATATATATAGATAAAAAAAAATGAAAACGGTTGGCCGGCCCACTTCTTCGCCAATTTCAACGCTCAAAGCATGATCTCTTAGATTATATTATAGTTAATTTGTTTTTAGGGTTTTATCATTTATGAATGATGATGTTAACATTGTCAAGTTTCTAAGGCAAAGTCAAACTGTATTCATGTGACTATGTTGCCATTTGGCTCTTACCTATACGATGTTTTGGGCGATTATAAATTTATACATATGGAATAATCAAGGGTTGAGATTGTAAAGGGTTTCAACGGTTATGATTCAAGTGCCAATAATTTCAGGGTTTAGTTAGGCTGTGTTGCATATATATAAAGACTATCCTTCTGCTCACTGTAATCAAAGGCTTTCTTGCCCTACACTTCATCTCTCAATTAGAGCGCAGAGATTATTTTTTCTTTTGTTACATTTAAGGAATCGTCCATTAGATATGTCATAATGTTAACTTATTATTTTATCCTGTTTCACTAGTTGAGATTAATTCTAAGGGAGAAACTTTAAACGTCACCAGCATTTGCATATTTTTTTCATATCACGTAATAAGATATTAGACAAATGATTGTATATAGTTGGCAATAAGAATTTCTCGGTCTCTAGATAGGCCGGCGAGGGTCTCAAAACCATTTTGTTGTTTGACAGTATACTCATCCTAAAAATAGCTCACCCTTATAGTCCAACAGCTGAAAGAGAGTTTAATTTATGGACTTATATTATATATCCCTTTTTAGCCGGCCTCTTGGACCCTGCTGCATTTTTGTTTGGGTTGGGTTCTTTTGGGCCTTTTGCAATCTTAGTTCTATATTTTTGTTTATTTATCTATGTATTTAATTTTTTGTTCCATCTAACTTTGAAAAATTCTTGAGTGGTACGTATCATTCAATGGTACGACTATTGAATGGTTCAGATTAATTTGCAGTGGGCCCCAGTGGGCCCCAAATGAATCTTAACCATTTAACAGTACGTACCATTTAATGGTACGTACCACTGAAGTTGGACCCTCTAACTTTTAAGAATTTTATTTTGATCTCAATAACCAAAATCTCATTCGGCTTCTACGATGAGACCGTTTTCTGATGCTATTATTCATGTGATATAATATGGTTTATATGTTTCACTTTCAAGATATATACTGTTGGTATGAAAAATTTTGAGTTCAATTTTCTATCAACAAGTGATCTTGTAAACACGTTGAGAAGCCCACGACACCATATTCGCTTGCCGCCAATGAGATAATGGTTTAGAGGGGGGGGGGCGGGGGGGGTACATGTAGGAAAACACTCCGACGCTCAAGTTAGTTAGTGTTCAATATGATTGCGGAAGAACTTAGAGTGATTTCATACATTTTTCCATCTCCTTTACAAGTTAGATAATTAGCCTTTTATAGGCATTCAAGCCTTGGGCTCCAAATGCCACTCCCCTTCCATTTCTCCATGTTCCACGTAGTGGGTATTAAGTTGGTTGATTATAGTAACCCACTTTCTCATGTTTAGGCATTAGTGGCTTGATTACATAAGGAGTAATTTTTTGCTCCCACATTGCCCCTTTTTTCTGTGCAAACAAATATCATTTGAGTTTGTAGAGAAAAAAAATATTTCTTTCCAAAAATTATGTGATGCCATAGGAATGATCTACAATTAAAACATGTAAGATTTTTATATGGATAATCCTCGACCATGAGTTTAGCCTTCGGCTACAATCATACTGTCATAATTTAGCCTTCATTTACGATCATATATATGGTCTTCGACCATGAGTTTGACCTTCGGCCACGGTCATATGATCTTCGATCAAGAGTTTTGGTTCTTCGATCCTCGGTCTTAAGCCTTCGGCTCTCATTCGGTCTAGGTCTCCGACCCACAGTCTTGGGTCTTCGGTCCTATTTCAGTCTTGGGTCTTGGACCATTAGTTTGATCTTCAATCATAGTATATTGTTTGGTCATACGATCATAAGTTTAGTTCTTTGGCTACTGTCAGACGGTCATAGTTTAGTCTTCGGTTACGTTCATACGGTCATAGTTTATCCTTCGGTTCCGATCATACGGTCTTCGACCATGAGGTTTGGGTCTTCGACCCTCGATCTTGGGCCTTCAACCTTAATTCACTGTTGGGTCTTCGGGCCTAATTCGATCTTGGGTCTTCGACCCTCGCGCATATGGTCTTCAATCATGTACTTGTACGGTATAATCATGTCCCCAAAGCTGTTCAAATGCAATGGTTTGTTGCTCTGTAACAACAGCAAAGCAAAAATTCAAGAGTAAGCATTGCCTTAATAAATCCTCGATCCTCGATCTGCACATTCAAGAAATGCCAAAGATTATTGCAATAATTAAGTCTGAATTTTCTTTCTTATCTTGAATGAAGTGACGGCTGCCCCTTCGGTGAAAGCTATTCATCATATAGCCAAGAGATGTTGGCCATTAAGCAATGGTCTCACTTCTCTTCTCATCAATGAAGACTCGCAATCCGTAGGCCTTGTAGCATTTAGTTATTGAGACCCGCATGCGACCTTGAGGTTCTGTTCATAAACCTTTCTTGGTCATGGCTTCACCAAAAATAAACAAATTAGCCATTTAAAATTATTGTAGACATATCGTAGGCTCGTGAGTTCCAATACCTCCCGTGTGGTTTAGGCTCAATGAATTTTTTCCTTTCAGATAATAGATGTATTACTGATGATCATGTGTGAGATAGAAACTCGTATCTGTCAGACAACTTCGCTGTCGTCGGGATTAATTTATAATGTATTTCCTTTGCTTAGAAGCCTCGAGCGTACAGTGTATTTTTGTGTACCGCACAACTCCTGCCTTCCCTATTCTTTATCTTCTCTTGGACAATTATTGCCAATAACCAGACTTTCTGGAGCAAAGTTATTAGCAAAACATTGCTGTATTTGGTGGGCGGTGTTTTCCTGCACCCACTCTATGTACCGTACGTATTTTCTCGTCACTTTGTGCAAACGACACTTTGCAAACGTGTTTCCAAGCCATAACTGAAAGCTCCCTTCTTTCCTCATGCAAACTTTTCGATATGCAGCCAAGGGATGTGCACTGCAAGCATTTCCGCTTTCTCTCCATATTCTCATAAATTGGAACAATTCACTACCAAGACCAAGGCTTTAAATATCGATTGGGACGAAATATCGAAGGTCCAATTTACAAATACATCGATATCGATATTGATATCAATTTCGCTGATCATCAATCAAAATGATGGAAATTAGATCAAAAACATAGAAATTTTGAGTGAAACTTTAGAAATGGTTTAATCACCTAACAATGCATGTATGGCACATATAGTTTCAAAAATACTATTCACATGATTATTGAAGGATATGTAAGGGGATGTAATACGCGTAGATGACAATTAATATTATAAAACATCCATTAGAATGAAAAATTAAAGCATAAATGTATTAAAAATTTAATTAGGTTGCTACATTGGTCCTTAAATTTCACTAAAAGCAAGTAGAGTGTCGACCGGGCTCATAAGTGCATCCATTTTCGTCTACCATCATGCACTAGTTTAGCCAAGTCATGTTACTTGACCAAGTCGAAATGTACGTTTGGACATGATATTCATAAATCTCTCTTGAGCTGCCTATTGTTCCCCCATAGATAGGATATGCAGGATGAACCCAACTATCCAGTACATAACCTTGATTCAGATTAGGGACTCTATAGCTTCCATAGTCATAGGCTATTTGAGATGGATACTGATCAGATAGACCATAAGCATATTGACCCTGGCCACAACCTTCATTTGAGTTGTTGCTACGTTCAGTTTCTAAACTCAATGAGTCAAAACTAATAAATATGTTGGGAGTCCTCAAAAGGTGGTTTACCGTAGCCTTCATGCATGTTATGTCTCATCTGATAGTTTTTCCCAATAGCCCCAATGCCCACTCCAGCTTCTCTACACCCATGATCTTCATCTTGGGTGGTATGTGTAAAGCTTCCCTCCCCAGTGAAGATAATGTCATGTGTACCGGGTTGGGATCCTTGTCTATTTCTCGTGTCTTCATTTCCTTCATCATCCCCTTCACCATCATCCGAAGTCTTCATCATCTCCTCCACCATCATCCGAAGAAATGTCTTCAGTGTTTTTTCCGCCAGTAGCATCATCACTCAAGTCACCGACTGGCAGTTTCTCTCTCCCCCCCTCTTCCCTTTCTGCTGCGTCTGCTACCGACTGGGTTCTGTAACTTCTTTTCATTTTTTTTTGTGGCAGTTTATCGATATTTAACCGATATGTCAGAAATATCGACTAAATTTGTCGATTTGAACCGAAATTTAGGAGTTTCTCCGATAAGGGGAAGATAAAGACTTACCCCCTCCTCTCTCTGCCGACTGCCCTTTTTTCCGACATATCGTCGAAATATCGACCGATATTGTCGATATTTAAAACACTGACCAAGACAGAGCTCCAAGAAATCCTCACTAGCTTTGAACGGTCAACACGAGGCCACGACATTAATAGTGAAAATTGAGATTCACACACTCATATTATTCATTGCCATAACTGATAAAGTAAATGATAAATTGAGATTCCACGTTAGTGACTCAATGTTCTTAGTTTTCTTTGCCAAAGAAAAACTATGAATTGCACGAATACAAAACTGATAAAAAATCAATGTGATAGTTCTTATCTGTTAGGCAATTTCACTGCCTTCTCCTGAGCTCATGCCTTGTTTGTACTTGAGCATTATTATAAATTGATTGTTTTTGTTAATCCCAGCAACATTCTATATGATAGAGTTTTCTATTTAAGCATTAACTCTCATATCAGTTCACCTTCATTAAAAAATTTAAAATTTAAAATTTTTTAAGTTCATCACTTTAGTTCCAAGAGTACCCTTAAACACCAACACCTCATCCACCAATACACCAACAGACACCCCACTAACTTGTAGAGAAATTATTGGGAATTTTCTCCTAGAATTGTCAAAAGTGGTCGTTTAGAAAGTGCGTGCTCCAAGTCTCAGATCACAAAAGACCCTAAATTGGGCTGCAAGCTTGTATAGGCATTATATGTTAGCTTAGATATGGGGTTGTGGGTAAGATCTATTCATTTGTACGGGGTTGACGGCTGCAAACCCTTCCTCTGAACGGTGGCGGCTCGAAGTTAGGAGTCCAGATCTGCTGTGCCAGAGTATCCTCTGCCCACCCAATGCCTGCATTGTGGTGTGGACAAGTGTCTCTTTACTTGATCATAAGTTAGCGGTGCAACTTGGGTTGGGTCAACTCGAATCCGCCCATACTCAATCCGATTTCAAACCTAATCGACCCACCCAAACCCAACCAGACCTCAACCCGATCATTTATTGGGTTAGGTTGGGTTGATGCCTTGCCCGCCCTTGTCAACCCAAACCCAACCCTATTTGGAGTTCGAATTCGCCTATGCATATATTAAACATCTCACTTCATATTATATAAGTTATGTATAGGTTTTGGAATGACTATACTTGAAGTTTATTATCCGCTTTCATATTGATAATGAATGATCTTTTACATTTTTTTTTGTTGAAACTTTGGTATACATCTTGTAATTTAATTTCAACTTTGCATGGTTGAAACATTAGAAATAGTCTTCAAGTTGTTTGTTTTAACTTTTGTGTGTAAATGAAATTTTAACTAATATTGACGTTGTTTGGTTTAAAATTTGAAAAATCATGCAAAATAAGGTGTTATAAAATTGAACTCGATAAAGTTGGGCGAACCCGAATAAGCCCGAACCCAATTAAAACCCAAACCCGATTAAACCCATATAAACCCGAACCCAACCCAAATCCGACTTGTGAAGATTGGGTTAGGGTTGGGTTGACCATCCAACCCGCCTAACCCGCCCGAATTGCACCCCTACCATAAGTTAAGAGAGTTAACTTCATTTAAATAAAAATTAAAAAACAAAAACTTAAAAGAAAATAACAACCAAACCAGAGAACACCAAAGCTCCCATCTACCCACCAATTCCCGTTAGCCACCCACCTCCACCGGCGGCAACCCCTCTCCTCCTCCCCACCCTCTAAAAGCCAAACCCAAACTCAAACCCAAATCCAAACAAAGTAATCTACTCTCTCTCTCTCTCTCCTTCAACCCCTCTAATCACGTTACCCAATTCGATCCAAGTCTTGTCGATTTCCGATGTGGTCAAGTAATCCCATTCGACATAGCCTGCCTTTAGGGACAAAGATCTTTGACTTCGAGTGATCTAGGTCGAGTCGCTCAAAATCTACAGACGAACTTATTCCACGAACCTCTGCAATTTTGGGCACCGTCGAAAGAACATGCTGTAGACATGTGAATTTCGGTGAAAATAATGTTCACCAACAAATTAAATTCTGACTTGCCAGGGCTTACGTGGCATACATCGTGGGTCCCACAAATGGTACACATGGCATGTGATTCATCGAAACTGGATGAGTTGTCGAAAATGACACGTGTCAATGTCTAGCCAACTGTAGAAATTACCGAATTAAGTTGATGGTGGAAATAAAATGAGAAACATCTCATAATTGACTTTGATTTAAATCAAATATAAATCAAGTTAATTAGTTAATTAATTTGGTTGAATCCTCAAGTCAATTGATTTTGGTCCTTCCATCCGTAAGATTAATTTGGTGAAATTACCAAGTTAATTGATTTGGTTCAAATTAATACCAAATCAAGTTCAAATTAAGCTAGAGTCAAGACAATTCATGGAGACAAATTCCATAAATCAAGGCTCGGCAAATAAATTGATTCAATGCAAAGGATCATGGAGAAGCCTATAAATACAAGGCTCCAAAACAAAGAAGGGGGTCAGACGACAGAACTGGGAAGACTCAGAAAACTCTCTGCATTTCTGTCATCATCGTGAAGAACCATCAAGCACCACCTACACGTGCCGGTCCTTCCATCACCCCAAACAGAAATCCTACTCGCCACAAGCCAAACTCTTGTGACATCCGTTGACCAAGATCAAGTCTCTACGACCCTTGGATCAACCACACATACACATTTCGTTCGTCTACACTACTACGTCTTCGGAGATCGAATAAGAGGATCAAACTTTGTACCACAGAGATTGTAACCCTAAAACATTCATTAATACAAATTTATTTTGTACACGTGTTCTTGTTTCATTTGTTGCAGGAAATATCGTGTTTACACATGCAATTTTGAGCGACTCGGAGCCTCCGACGAACATGCAAAAGAGAAGAACTCTGATTCTATTGAAGCAAAAAGGAGGTCTGCGAATTTCAGGTCCCACAGGCCATTTTGAATGAAATCTCTCGACCTACATCGAAAATCCACCAGGATTTGGGCGAATTGGGTAAAGGGATTAGAGGGGTTGAAGGAGAGAGAGAGAGAGGGTTTCTCGGTATGAAGGAGGGGAGGGGTTGTTGCCGGCTAAGGTGGGTGGCTGAAGGGAATTGGTGGGTAGGGGGGAGCTTTGGTGTTCTCTGGTTTGGTGTTCTTATTGTCTTTTAAGTTTTTGTTTTTTAATTTTTATTTAAATGAAGTTAACTCTGTTAACTTGGTCAAGTAAATGGACACTTGTTCACACCACAATGCAGGTAGTGGGTGGGCAGAGGGTACTCTGGCACAACAGATCTTGACTCCGAAGTTAGTGTCTTGGCCGTGAATACCTTGTCCACTTGGAACTTTGGGTCTTCAAGTGCTTGCATGCGATCATAATTTAGAGGACCCACGATAGACGAAGAAACACAAAATTCTTTGAAAATGATGCTTCCATAATTCCATTAGAATCATATAAACCAAAACGTTAGTTGTTGGAACTTTAGATGTAGGAGAATAATAAAGTGCTTTTAGGGGTTTGTGGGGTGTATGCAGAAATATTATTTAAGTTTGAAATATTATGTACATATATTGTTTTATTTTGTCTTTTTATATAATAAAAAATTAATAAAATTTAAATTTAAGTTGTGGGATAAATTTAGATGTGATGTGGTGTTTAAATAGAAAAAATAGGGCTGGACATTATTAACCAAAAATCGAAACCAAAACAGGACCATACTGGACCGAACCGATTGGTTTGGTATTTTTTGTTTTTTTGGCCGGTTTGGTACAATACCGAACCGGTAAGCTTTAAAACAATATGATACCGGTTCTTATTATTCGGAACCGAGAATTCCCGAACCGTACCGAATTAATATTTTTATGTTTACTGGTTGTTTGGTCAAGTCTTCTCTCTCTCAATAATGGGCCAGCCCTAGGACTCTCTCTTGTCTCGGTCTCTTCCAGTCTCCCACATCTTTCTGAAACTTGAAACCAAAACACAAACCCCTCACGCCTTCGAAGTTGGCCCCAAATTCTAGAAGACGACTAGTTGACTAGACGAGTTCGATTTGCAGATTAGACTTCAAAGTTTAAACAATAAGCATGGTAAGCGTTTAGGGTTTACTGGTATAGAAAATACATGAAAAACTATATTTGAGTATCTGTTTGTAACTTTGTATGCAATGCGTAATGATAAAACTGCACTGTTTGTATGAAAAAAACTGTATTTGAATTGTGAGGCTCTGTTTGTATGGTCCGCCTCTGAAATCATAGTGGCCAAAGACTCCAATGCTATATAGAGAGATGAAGAGAGATACGATATTGACACACACGCATATATATAAATATTAGCTTTTCGACGATAGTGATATGGATATATAATTAATGTTTAGATCATATAGGAAAGGCTTTTGATGTATGAATATATATATATATATATATATATATATATATATATATATATATATGACGATAGTTGTATTGACAAAAAAAAAGAATGGTTTTTTAATTTGGTACCAAGTCATGACCAGGAAATTGTAGCCATGGTTTGATTTCATAAAATGCATATATGTTATTTAATGTGGAATTGTGGATGATAGAATTAGGTTTCTGCCAAACCCTGTTCTTCTTTCTTCATTCTTAGTCGAACCCTTGAAACTGAAGTCATACCGAACTATACTGAAACCAAATGGTTTCGGGATAATTCGGTTTCATTTTTAAAAAATCATTAATACTGCATCGTTTCGTGTCAATTGAAAATTTCAATATCAACACCGGTTCCACCTTCACACCAAACCATATCATACCGTGCCCACCCCTAAGAAAAACTCATATTATATTCATCTAAACAACATGGGGTTTCAATTCGGGTGTAGAGGGGAGAGCACCCAAATATACTAAACAACATGCGGATTCCAACATGGGGACTCTAGCACCTTGGCTAAAGCGCATGTCTGCCACTTCTAAGGTATACTAATAAAAAATATATACACGCGTTATAATTTGATCTGAATAATAACACTACATAGTAAACATAATAATGTTCCAGTATACTAAAAACTACTTATGTATGAGTCCCCAATGAAAACTTTGCATCTATTGACCCATTAATGTATGTCTGATATCAAAATAGAGCGAACCACTATTGTAATTTCAATAAATAAAAAGTCAAACTAACAACGAACAAATAATAAGTAATCAAATCATTCATATCCCAAATTCTTAAAGTTTCATGCATATATATATATAACAAAGAGTCTATAAAAAACCTGTTTGCCAATTGTAAGTGCCCATATAAGAGATTAGGAATCTTATTCTTGACTTCCCACAAGATTGGCCTTCTCCTTTAGAACAAATTTTTGTATCTTCCCAGTGGAATTAGGCAAATCCCCAAACACCAAAGCTTGTGGAACCATTAAAGCAGGCAATTTCTCCTCACAAAACCTCATAATCTCTTTACAACTTTCTTCACCACCACCACCAAAACCCTCCTTCAACTTCACGAAAGCACAAGGAGTCTCCCCCAAAACCTCATCATGTTTCCCCACAACAGCAGCCTCCAAAACTTGTGGATGAGTCAGCAAAACTGCCTCCACCTCAAGTGTGCTTATAGCCTCCCCACCAGAAATTATAATATCCCTTGCCCTATCTTTCATCTGAATGTACCCACCTGAATGCCTAACTGCCAGGTCACCAGTCCTATACCATCCACCCTTGAAAACTTCATGATTAGGGTTTGAGTTTTTCAGATATCCCAACATCAAAGTGTTGCCTCTAAACATAATCTCCCCCATTGTTTTTCCATCATATGGCACACTCTTCATACTGTTTGGATCCTTCACATCAACCCCTTCCATCATTAGATTGTACTGAGATTCCAACTGGGGTTTGCATGGTGTGACAATTGCCGGTCCAAGAGCCTCGGTCATGCCATATCCATGGCTCACATTAAACCCTAATTCTGTAACCTTGATCAGAATCTTGGGTGCTGGCAATGCACCAGCAACAATAGTCTCCACCCTTGATTTTATAACCCTAGTTTGATCATTTTCCGAGGCATCTGCTAAAATGTTTAATATACAGGGTGCACCGCATAAGTGTGTTACCTTGTGAAGATCAATTGCTTCAAAAATGGCTTTGGCCGAGACACTTCTTAGGCAGATATTGGTGCCACCAAGAGCAGCAACAGCCCAAGGGAAGCACCAGCCATTGCACCGAAACATTTCGACCGTCCATAGAAAAACCGGCATTTTTCTCATGTCACTCTGAAAAATTGCTCCCAGTGAATTCAGGTACACAGCCCTGTGGCTGTACACAACTCCCTTGGGATTACCTGTTGACCCAGAAGTGTAACTCACTGAAATTGGGTCACACTCATTGTTGGGTCTGAGAATCTGAAAACCGGGTTCGGCTGATTCCTGTAGGTCATTGTAATTTAGAGCACCTGATGGAAGATCAAGATCAGTAGGAGAAGAAGATGATGATGATTGGTCACACTCTGGGATTAGAATGAGGAGAGGTGGCTTGGAGTTGGAGTTTGTTTGGGGCAAAATGTCAAGTGCTTGGAGGACAACTTTAAGGTACTGATGATCTACAAGAATGGCTTTGGCTTCCAATTGTTGTAATATCAATGCTAATGTGGGTGCGTCCAGCTTAATGTTAAGTGCACAAAGAACTGCTCCTGCCATTGGAATGCTGAAATGTAGCTCATAGAGTGCTGGAATGTTTGGTGCAAAAGCTGCAACCTGGTCAGGGAAGAAATTTAAACATTTTAAATGATTAGTAATTACTGTTACATTGTATATATACTGTTTGAATGTAATCAGTTATCAGGTCAAGTGTTGGGCCATCCTGCTAAGTTTTGCTATTTCTTGATCCAATAAGGTGCTAGACAGGGGTTTTGCTAGGATAAGTTTTTCAGTATAACTGTCATACTGTCACTTGGTATTATCTTTCACTACTCATGTTAGAATACGTGATGAGTTTATATATGCAAGTGATCACTTGTGCAATAAAAAAACTTAGTTGGATTTGCACACACAATTTTTTTCCATCATGTTATGCGAGAGATAATGAAACATGTGTCTACAATTGAGATATTTTTTGTTAATTCTGCTTTTGAGATAACGATAAAGTGAACAACTAATAACCGGAATTTGTATGCAAGTTCTTCTCGAGATTGTGAGGAGATAGACAGAGGCAAGGAAATTTCTACGGTAAGTGCGTGTATGTCATACAATCACCATTCAACGGTCAAATGTGAAGAGAAAATCATATATGACGGTAAATGTATGATATACACGCACCTATTGTAGCCAATCCCCAGAAACAGAGACAACTGGTGTATATTAACCAGGATAGGCAAGCTTTTTCTCTTGACCTTGGGTCTTTTTACTACTTTGATTTAATGTCTAGCTAGGTCACAGGATATGAGTATCTCTCTCTCTCCTTTAGTACCCTTCTCTGTAATGTGACAATTGCAGTACAATTCAAACGTTAACATTGATATATTCCTGATCAAGAGCCCATCAACACAAAAGTGATTGCCTTTTGACATAATCCCACTTCAAATTAATTAACAAGGAAAGAAAAAAATGACTTGATCTGAAATCATATTATATATTTATGGCTTATGACTGTTTCCAACTGTTAAAGATTAGTGGAGATTTTCCTTCCTCCAATTCGGTTTATTATATGATTAAAAGAAGTTTTGATTATGTATTTCAGACCAGTACGGCACTGGTATTGGTCGATGTGCTGCCTCATATATATATAGCTTTAGCAACTTGCAAATTTTTAAGACAGGACCAGATTGTAAGACAGAAGAATATGAGAGAAAGTTTGAGAACTGAGAGTCTGAGACCTCTCTTATTTTGGAAGTGCTTAAATACGTGTAACGCACGCATGACCAGATTAAGTCACTTTAGAGCAATCTGCAACGTAAGCTTTTTGGGTTTTAGTCGATTTGGTCAAGACTTGTGTTTGTGTTTCCATTGAACTTGAACTCTTATTAATTCTCAATAAAGTTAGGGAAAGGGTTTGCGGTCTTTATCTATCTTTTTTTTGGTGAATGCGGTCTTTATCTAACATTCGTCTTTGTCGGCCAAGGTTTGGAAGATGAAAATAAACACACATACGACGGACATTAAATCTACAAATGGGAATAAAATTAGCAACACACAACAAACATCTACTATGCATGAGTCAATTTCAATGACATCCACAACTCAGAGCATAAACTAGCATATATCAGTACATGTGACGACTTATGCATCCTATGTATTTATAAATACATTTGAACTGAATATTCAACTTAAAATCAATTAATAATGAATGAAAAGTCGTAGCTGAATTGGAATTAAATATGAGATTGAAGAAATGAAAGATAAATGATAAATAGAGAGCTTTTGATCTTTTTCTCATTCTTCATGATCAAATACGTAGTCATATTCTATTAAAGTCTCTCGAGAATCTTATTATTGCTTTGAATATACATAGTCTTTCTTTTTTATATAGCTTGAGTAAGCTAGCTTTCGTAGTCACTAAGTCTCTCACTAAGAGCTTAACAAACTATAACCACTTGCTTAACAGGATAGCTGACATTACAACTCTCACTCGGATGACGACATCTGACAATAGAGAGAAAGAGACTCGATATTTTTAAGCAATTTATACAAGACTTTCATTTCAAATTTGGGATACCCTTAACAAAGAACAATCAAGAAACAAATAGAAGTATATATACAAGCGTATAGTTTGTTTATAACCTATTAGCTAGCTATATTGTTTTATATTTTACTGAAATGGGATGTGTGGTTTTATTTAAAAAATGAATGTATACATATGCATAGATTGGCAGCCGATTCATGTTACTTTGGTGGTTCCATGATCATGGTTCCTCATGGGCAGTGTCCATTTGACCCAGCATGCACGCCAAGATGCATGATCAAGTTGCAACTGTTGACTTGGTCATTCGGCACCATTGACTTACAAAATTGATTAAATAATTTGTGTCTTATAATATTGAGTCCATCATTGAGGTCATGATCAATATTTAAATACTAAATAAAAACCAATAAATTCTTGACCTACTACAGTCGGAGATCAAATTCATGAAACTCAAATTGTTAGAAGATCTTGATCTACAAGTTTGTGTTGAAAAAAACAATAAGTAGTGTTTGCAAACACACTACTTATAACAAAATAAAATTGTCTTCTTATTAAATGATGAGTGAGATACTCACATAAAGATTTATTGTATGTAACATCCAAAATTTCTACTTTAATACTAAAATCATATACGAATTAGTATGACAATTCTTGAAACTAAAAATACTGTGAAATCCCTATATATACTCATGTTCATAAAAGATTAGTGTATAGCTACTTACAACATCATGGCGAGATATGCCTAAGTGGACGAAAGCTGAGGCGACCTTGCGACATCTTTCAAGCGTCTGCTGCCATGAAAATCTCACTCCACCGTAAACGATCGAAATCTTATCGCCATGGACAACAGCAGCTCGCTCTAAGAAAGTTATAGGTGACAAGGGTATGTAGTTTGCCGAGCATTGAACAAGACTAGCCTTATTCATGATTGCTAAGTCTCTAGCGGGCTTGGCTAGCTAAGTGCAAAAGTACAATATATATAAGACTCTTCCACAAATAATGCTGGATACAAGTGACTTCATATGCACATGCTTCTCGTTCTCCATGAGTCTGACTCGGACAATAAACAAATAAATAAAGTATGAGAGAAATCCAGATAAGGACGAAAGCATATATAATGCATTCATACGTACGTAGTTCATCACTCTCTAAACAGTCTTTGCTCTTCTAAAATAAGTATTAATTATCTCTTTGTATTTGCAATCAAAGGGTAATTACTTGATCCCTTGTACAACTGCTATAGTTTGAAAAATTATAATGCGGTACTATAAACACCACCATGCTGTATCTATAATCAGTTTATATTTTAAGGTGGAGTGCAACTTACATAGAATGGGTTCACCGTCACGTGACGTTCCGATCCAATAAAATATTGTTATGTGGAGAAAAATTTGCACATAGCGATGCATTATTGGACAAAGGACGTCACGTGACAGAAAACCCGTTTTATATAAGTCATTATCTTTAAAGTGCATATAAACTATGACCCGTGTCAAAAGTTAAGATTACCACACGATAATATCTTACCACTATGCGACGATAGATTATCAATTTGTGACAAACTGATTTTCTGTTTTGAGATATGCAAGTATTAATGGGTCGGCTCACTATAAACCCCATTACACATAACACACTCGACCTTATAGAGCCATGACCATATATATTATACTAATAGTCGGCCTTGTCTCGGCCATGACTATATATCAAGTTGCACTATTCTAATTAAAGAGGATTAACTTGAACAGTCGGAACAAGAAAACAGTGACATATATAGAAGATGGTTAAAACAATTTTCACCCCAAAACAATGCCAGCTTCACAGGTTTGACCCATACAGGCCCAAGCCCATTAGTCAATATGTAAGATTGCTTTAACAATTGAGAATGTTTTTGTAGCTTAGTGATTAAAAAAATAATAATTTTACATTCGAGGTTCTAAGTTTCTCTCTTTTCTCTAATAACATTTGTATAAGAAAAGAAATGTTGTTTTAAATTCAATTTCTCGTTCACTCTTTCATGATTTTGAGTTAGTGAATAGACACATTTCACTCAAAAAGTACATGTCAACAACTAATTATTTACAATAAATGAAAATGTAAAATATGAGTATTTATTTAATTCCCAACAAATTCTTTGTTTGCTATTACACAAGGAATGAAATAAGAAGTACGTCACAAGTTGAAAATGTTGGGTCCAACTTCAGTGGTACGTACTATTAAATGGTACGTACTGTTAAATGGTTAAGATTCATTTGGGGTCCACTGCAAATTAATCTGAACCATTCAATAGTCGTACCATTGAATGGTACGTACCACTCAAGATTTTTCCGAAAATGTTGGTAATCTTAACTAATTATACTTATAAATTCATATAAATTCAAGGGAGCATTACCTAAAAAAAACTTTATAGATGTTTAAATTGCACACAAAGGCACACTTTAATATTTAAAAAATAAATAAAAATTCACTCCTCTAAGACCATCTCCAATGGTGGAGATAAAGTCTAAAATTTAGAACTTAAACCCCCCCAAACCTCTTCCAATGGCTGGGCTAAAATTAGGATAAGGGATAAATTCTAAAATTGGGTCAAATTTAGACCAGAATTCCCACCCGGGGACAAATTTCCCACCAGCTTTTGCGCGTACACGCGCCTGTTTCTTCCACTTGCAGATGATGTGACGCGCCTGGATGTGATGGGCACTACACTCACGCGGGCTGCAGGCAGTGGGCCAGGCCGCCTGCAGCTGTCGGCCACGCCTGTGAACAAAAGCCATGCTAACGGCTATCTTTTTTAATGAGTAGATATAAAAATTTGCAATTAATAAAAAGAATAACAAATAAATAATAAATACCGCACGAGTACCGAATACCTGAAATTTACAAATACATACGTATAAATTCGAACATCTTCATACTCCACCGGCCCCCAACGTCGACAACTCAAGCCGCTACACCCGGAGGGGCGCAAAACAAAAAGGGTGTGAAGGGGCCATAGCTAGTTATTTTGTGAAAACCTTTCCTTTTTTGAAAATACTAACCCATCGCCGTAAAATGCACAAGTTTCGTAAAACCTTTCTTGAAAACATAATATAGTAATAGGTGTAAGATCAAGATAAGCACGGAACAAAGACTTTACCGTCCAAACTGCAAGTAAAGCCACCGTTCCTAAGCATAATTTACTTTATCAAAGGTTCATAAAATAAAGTTATACCAGAAGATCAAATCAAATACAAGTATTCAGGGGTAATCGCTGAAAATCCGAGATAATAACACAATCCAACTACAAGATAAATGCCTCTGCTAGGCAAGTGTATTACACACGAGTTCATACGTATATATTCCGTCATGAACAAAGCCGGGTGCATAAATAAAGCTACGCTCATGTACTACGATCACGTGAAGCCGGCGCTAACGCATCAACAACGGTGCCCTGGCGCCTATGCGACCGAACAAAGCCGGGCACCTACTATGGATCCATAAAGGAGCCGCATCTAAGTGCAGAACAATCACGTGAAGGCTTGGTCCCAGTTCCTGGACAACATAATAAACACCGTGTAAGCCTCCCAAGCTTGAATGTATAAAAACATGCCACAAAGTATTTTTAAATAAACAAGAGTGAGGTAATTTCGGGATAGCCTTGAACAACTAATAAAAAATAAAAGGCTCAAAACACTCAAATAATTAGTACTTACTAAAATACGTGAAATACCAAGAATACACTATACTAGTACCAAGGTATAAATACCAACTTAATGGTAAACTAGGTGAACCCAAAATACTGTGAGAGAAAATTACCATTGTCAAGGTTCACGCCAACACGCCCAAGGCCCGTCAAACGGATATAAACTCACATCGCATAAATAGGGAATTAAAATAATTAATTCCCTAAAACCCCCAAAATAGGTTGATTCGAGCAATCGTAATACGCATACAAAATAAATACTAAAACACCAACTTAATGGTGTAAATCCCAAATGGAAAATATGTGCCCTGTGCCCATTGGATTTCCATGGCCTAACAAATATCGAAACTAACAAATATCAAGCCTATCCGATAAAACCAAGTAAATACAATGAAGTACGAGGTCTACCTAGTATACTAACAAACACTAATTTAAAGTCATTAAAAGTGTAGACATAAAATTAAGTTTGCCAACAAGGTATGATAATAATAGTCAATTTAAGGCATAGGCAAAACTAATTAATAATAAAAACATATAAAAACATTTAATTTAAGTGAGGAAGGGGCCCACTCACAAATACCGAAGCCTAGGGAGTCTAAATGCACGTTCTCCGAATGCCACGGTCGCCAAAACCTAATTTCAAAACCCACAACTTAGTAAAGTGTACGAAATTACAAGAAAACGGCGTTCTGGATACCCGAAACGGGAGCTCGGCTCCAAACCCTGAAACCGCCGCCGTGGCCGTCGTGCGCCGCCACACGCCGCCGTTTGGCTCACGCACCGCCGTGAGGTCACACGCGCTCACGCGTCGCCACGCGGCCGTGAGGTTCCACGCGCCCTCACGAGCCGTCACGCGGCCGCAAGGGAAGTCCACCACGCGCCACGCGCCGTGACACGTGCCTGCCATCGTACGCCATCGCCTGCTAACGCTCGCAAGGTTAATTCCGGACGAATATTCCCTGGCCTGACTGCTGAACCCGCTTGCCGACATCGCCAAGACCGGCCCGACGGCTTGCCGACGTCGCCGCGAAGCCAGTTTTCTAACAATTTTTCTCCCGTCATCACGCGTCCCAAACTTGAAAATTGCGTAACCTCGAATTCATCACCATTTTTCACGAAATTTTTACGGTGAAATCAAGCCGAGTGCAGCGGGAGTTCGACCACCTAGTTTTGGATCGAGAAATGGCCCGAGATGGCCGTGAGTCGAGGCCTAAGCTCTCTACGACTTGAATTCATCGATCTAGGCGTTGATCGACATGCGTGAGCCCGGGCTCAATCCCATGACTCCTGTGAGCTCAAATATCGTGGCCGTGTGTTGTTTCGAAGCCGGGATGACCGAGTTTGGTCGATCGGGGGTTCGTCTGAGAAATCCACAAATTCGGGTTTTCGTGTTCTCAGCCTTTTCTCGGGTTTTCGAGGGACAGTTTTACCTGGCGGGACGGGTGGTGGCAACTGGGTGTTCGAGTAGTTTTGAGTTTGGATTTTGTATTTGGGTTTTCGCAAAATTGGTTCGTCGAGGCCGCTAACTTAAGGCTCAAAGATGATGACGTCTAATGTACCTCAAGGCCGGCTGCGTAGATCGTCGGTAATGGAGAACCGAAGGCAAAGGGTGCCTCGAGTGACCTGGGAGATTGATTTTCTCGTGTTCGCAAGGTCCGCACACAAGTTTTGTGCGAGTGTGTGGTCACTTTGTGCTAAGACAGGAGATTGAGTAGAGGCAGTAATCGTGTGGGCCGGGCCTAATGGGTCCATCAGCCTAAGCCTACTGTAACACAAACTCCAATTAACTAACGTTAAAAGACAACGTCCGTGAAACGCTCATTCGAACTCCGAATGACGCCCGCCAAGGCCTACGCGTTCTCGTAGCGACGAGTACGACAAGAAAATACAAGTGAAAGGTCGTACGAAAGTTACGATGCAAAAAGTCAACCGAAGGTCAACCAAGGGCAAAATCGCCATTTTCAGACCGAATAAAATATTATTCTCCTAAGACGCGCTGTGTCAATCTAATTTCTTATAAAAATTTCGCCCCCGAAATTTCCATAAGGAGTACAACGAGGTAGATACGAAAAACAATCCACGCAATACGTCTCCCTGCAGACTCCTCGAAAGAAACGCGTTGAGAAATAATGCTTGTCTCACCGAAAGCCCAAGAACACTCCATCATCAAACAACTCATCATGACAACAAAGGCACCGAAATCGACGAAAAGAGGAATAATACCTCTACTGAAGGAGAAATCGCCGCCCTAGTGGACGCCTGATGGTAGGCTCGTGGCCGTTTGCACGACCTGAAGTGGCATGCAAGAGTGCACCGTAGTCACTGACGACCAATCCATCTCCAAGGCGAGATTGAGGTCTCCCGTGAGAAATGAGATGCCTTAAACTTCGTGGCCTGGTACCTGCCTACACGTCTCACCAAAAGAAAATGGGCCGCGTAACTTCAAAATAAAAGCTACTCGGGGCAACCAACTACGATCATATGGGTACGATAATTCATCTCACGGTCGCCCATCTCGAGCATGAGTGATTATCCATCCATGCGGTATTAGTACGTTGTCAACCCGCCTCGCGACTGCTATCACCGTGTAACACGTAGTACCGTCGGCCGCTGAAAGCTTTAATACAAGAATAAGAGTTAGACCAAACTGGAGCAAATGTAAAATTTCGCCGCGGGCCGTCGTTCCACACACGAAAATTAACAATTACCCGAAAGTTTCGTGAGAGGCAAAATAATGTAAGAAGAATCACTCACGAAACGCCACGAGAACCGACTAAAACAAGAAAAGTTCAATCTTGTAATACTTCCAAAGGCCGCTTCCTGCATCGGCACCGAGGATCTATGCAGAAAGAATCATAGAATCACATGTCCCAAGAAAGACATGTGATTAGAGTAGAATCGGGCGTTCGATGAGTTGGCATAAAGCCGAAAGTTCCTTAACTTAGTCAAAATCATGCCAGTGCATTTTGCATGATTGGCCCCATAATTGGAATACGCTGTAATGTCAACTATTAATTATCACGAACTTGTCGAGATACTACATGTAATTCTCAACCAATAAGTTCATGAAAGTTAATGGGGCTGAGCTGTCATCCGTAAAAGGTATGATTGTGGCGGAAACTCGTGAAGTGCTCGCAACGAGTCCAAGGTGTTAAGTAAATACTCGTTCTTGGATCTTCTACCGAAAAACAATCAAACCTCCTCAAATGACGATCTTGAAGAAAAATTGTGCACTCTGAGCCGGGTCAGAAAGGAATCATCGATTCTGTGCACGAGGTAACGGTTTTTAATCCGTCACTCTGATCATTTGCCTAAATCGACGCAGCCTTAGATTACCTTCACCTCGTCTCGAAATAAATAAGACCGCAGCTCCACAAAGTGAAGTGCGAGATTGAAAGAATCCTACCGTAAAGGTTTCAAGAGTCGAATTTCTTTGACTCACACAACCTCAGGAGCCAAAAGATAAGAGGTAAGAAAACGAGATACTATCAATACTGAAAGATCGATGGTGAATTTCACTTCTCGAATGCCGGTACTCCGTGTGCATCGTCGTAAAATTTTAGAAAGACTCGCTGACAACCTAGAGATCGTCAACACAAAAGAATTTCTTTCCACTAACGTCGAAAATGTGATACAACTATCACAAGCCCTAACTCAACGGGCTGGCCGTACCTCGTAGCCGAAAGTCGCCCACAAGCTCCATTTCTCCGCATCACGGCAAGAACGCTACAATCAATATGCCAGTGACATGGTGTGGTCAACCTCCACCGACAATCCAAGCACTGTGGCACTGGTGACCTGTAACAATCCATTCCTTAGTGATCACACGTCAAAAACCACCACATCCGCAGGAAATGAGATTGGCAAGCAAATCTTGGTTTACGATGATAAAAATACATCACCTACAACCCCAAGGAACAAGACAAACTTTGCCTCACTAAGATAATGAATATTCCTTCAAATCGCACTTAGAGTACAACATGGTTGAGTAATTTGAATGAACAAGGGTGAATTAGCCGAAAGGTGCAATACTGGATCCGTTTTCTGGGATCTCGCACAAAGTCCAAGAATGATTAACGCTCCCCCAAACAAGATCTAATTGTTCAAACAGTATCCTCGCCGGGTCGGGGCCATCGTCTTTCGCCCTGTGGCCAACAACGCTCCACATCGAAACGTGTACTACACTACCAGATACGTAATGTAATCCGCGTAATACGTGAGAAAGGTTCCAGTATGGAAAATGACACATTGCCTTGGCAATGTACGCCTACCGAAAGTAGGTTATCGATAGAAAACTCGTTCGCCAACTTACCGGATCGTAATGCACTCAAAGGCCGATTCTTGCCAAGATCGTGACACTGCTGGGGCTTCAGTGGTCCCACCGCCCGCGTACATGGCACTCTTTTTTGAGTTTCTTTTTAAGTGTTTCACTCACCAAAGAATGACAAGTGTCGCAATGAAGCGCGTAACCGGGCGAGCAACCGGGTGGAGTTACCCAAAGAATCCAACTCGTGATCCACCGCCGACCCCAACTCCACGGCCAAGCGGGAAGTTGATCCACCACCGGATGATCTGCAGCCGAACTTCCACGTTGGAAAGATAGATTCTTTCGAATGACCGAAAGAATGACCGCCCCCTCATACCCAACTACCGTGTTACAACCCGTCCCAAAATTCTGTGAAATGACCAAAATACCCCTAGGTCGATGTTGACTTTTGTTGACTTTTCGTGACGACTTGTGAAAAATTATTTCTTTACATATTCTCGATGTACTGTCGACACTTAACGCGTGACTACAGTTTTAACTCACCCTGAAAGTTAAAACGAACGTTTACGAAGCTTTAAAGTGTAGGGGCATTTTGGTAATTTACCACCCGTGTATGGATTTAGGTTTTGGGCTGACTACACAGCAGCCAACCCTCCCGCCTGTTGCACGTCACTTTTCCTCTCTCCCTCTCTCTCTTTCTCTCCCATTCTCCTCCCTCGGCAAAACCGCACCGGTGAGCAACCATCCTTGAACGGTCCTTCAAAACCACACTAAACCACCCGCCCCAAAATCATACCAGAGTGTTCCTCCCGGGCCATTGTGGACGAGACCGGTGATTTGAATCATCAAACTCGAACTCCAATCGTTCCAACCGACGTCTAACGGCTCGAAACTAACCGTCCATTTTTCTCGTGTAAACTAGACCAAGGTAAGCCTCGAGACCATTACCATTGGCTTTGTTGGATCGGTAGGTTCAATTTGATATAAAGTACGTCAAATTTGGTGCGCATTGAAGGAGAACGGAATTAGGGTTTCCTGAAGCTTTCTGGCCAATTTCAGGCCATCTCCAGCCATTTTTCCAGCGTCAAATAGGTATAAAAAAATATTCTACTCCTCAATACCTTCAATTTGATATATGGCACGTCAATTTTGACAAAGAATGAACATTAAGATATGAATTCTTGAAGTTTTCGGGACATAATCGGTATTTAATTTCCTGCATTCCTATGAACCAGGGCGGCGGAGCTCCCATGGACCTGCTAAAGAGGAAGGATGAGAGGGAATATTCGTTAACTGTGAATCTTAATATTCCTTAACTAGCGAGGGAATATTCCTGGCCGTAGCAGATATTCCGTTAACTTTAATCTGCTGACGTCGCACAAGGCGGGCGCGTGGCCGACGTCGCCAGCCGCGTGGGTGACGTCGCCAGGCGCGTGACGCGGCGCGTGGGGACACACGCGCCAGCAAGCGTGGGGACCACGTGGAAATGGCTTTCCCGCCGCGTAGGGCGCGTCCGGGTTTCTACGCGTGCTCTGGCTACAAGCAGCGCGTGAGACCACTTCTCCCCGGGCCAAGGTGGGAGTGGTTTTCCGACCGTTTCTCGACGGCTGCATGCCACAAGGCAGGCGCGGCGCACGGCGGCGTGGATCTACGCGTAGGGTTTCTGCCCGAAAATCGTTTTCGAGCCCGTTTTCGCTACAATAGTATTATTTTTGGGGTATTTTTCTATCGTGGGCCTATTTTTAATTTATGTTGGGGTGGAAAGTCTAATTTGTTCCCTAATATTAAATAGGTAATTCTTCTAATTCTGGGACACCGAGGAGATTTCACTCCCGGATCACTGTGAGTGGATTCTCTTGCTTTCTTAAATGGTTTCCTATGATTTAAAATGCCGATGGATTTTGGATTTTATATGGTTTTAAAGTGGCTTTTAAAGCATGTTTACTTATATATATTTATTTATAAATATATATACTTGCTGATTATTATTTGGGCAACCTTAATTGCCATACTTATAGTATATGTATATTGAAAGTGGATTGTTTTGGCGAAAGTTGGGATTATTTATCAAGCATGATAATATGTTGTGAAATGGGTTATATTTGATATCGCTTTCGCATAAATATTAAATGATATTTTATTGTATGGTTTTGTGGGAAATATTAATTATGCAATACTTGATATTTGGGAATATGAATGGGATTTTTGGCTCCTATATCTATACACATGAGTATGTATGTATGTTTTCAAACACACTAGGTATGCCCACTACGTTTGTAGTACCGTTCATGGCCATAGGACAAGCCACATGTATGGGCTACACGCACCGTTCGTGGTATTGTCCTATAAATACCTAAGGCAACTTGTCTTACGTTTGTTGTTGCTTACGGGAAGGCCCCACTCACGTAAGGACTCTGGTGTGACGCGCCGCGGCGCTGTGACTTACATGTGTGTGGTACTAGGAGTACAAAATTATCGATTAACGTATTGGACTTGTGTACTATGATTGAGAGTCGCTCCTCAACCCGCATAGCTACGGGTGATCGCGTATATGTACCCCGTGTTGGTTTTTCCCGTATTATATTATGTTGAAATTATGAAATGTGGTTTATGAATACAGTACATTTGATATGTTTCGCATACTCATAAAGTACCTTTTGAACTATAGTATGATAGTATGTTTTTACGATTATACCTGATTTCCAATGTGGGTTAATATGTTGAAGAGAAAGGCTTTGCGAAAAACTTTGATTTTTATCTACTCACACTTTTGTTTTTGCGCCCCTTCCGTGTGATTACATAGCAGATAGCATCTCGGCGAGGTCGAGACTTCTACGTGGCGTCTTCGATCTTTCATCCACCATGTAGTGATTCTTCTTTCTCCAGCTTCTATAATAATATCCATCCCCGTTATGGATGAGATTCTAGAACTCAAACTTCTATTATTTGATTCCGCCGTTCAAATTTAGTACGCCCGAACCATATGCATATCACATTGGATTTTGCAACTTTAATATAATTTACCCTCGTCCACAAGTGTTGTCATGCATTTAATGGCTTCGCTACTTACGAGTGCTCGGCCAAAGACGCGCACTCTGCAGATTCAAGCGGGCATTTGGTGGTGGGTGTGTCAACGGGTGCAAGAGGCCGATTCCGTAACGCTGATCCTGTGCCATTTTAAGCCATGCCAAGCTTGATTCCTTACCCTTGGGACTCGAAGAGTTAGATGGTGGCTAGGATCGAAAATACCGAGGTCGATTTCACTTAGAAACTCGACTTAAAGCCTGCCAAGTGGCTTCGCCGGAGTTCTCGAGAATTCAAGCCTAGGCTAATAGATGATAGTTGATGAAGTCGTCTCGTAGGCACAGTAGAGAACACTCGAGTCTCATATAGGGAACTTGCATATAAAAAGAATAAAAACTCTCACAAAACCTGGCTATGGTAAAACCCAAGACGGGACAAAACCCATAGTCTAAGAGAAAAGTGAGTTAATGCAATGTCGATACTTAACATCTTCAAGACGTAAGTAGTAAGAAAACACACAAAGGTATGACCAGCCCAGGATGGGTGCCTCGTTAAAACCTAGTCAGGCAACAAAAACCCAATGGGAAAAATGATCCTGATCGTAGGGAAAAAGAGTACATTAAGGTCAAGCGAGTATACTTCAGGATACTCCCCCTGAGTTCGACGAAACTCCCCCTGAGAACCACAAGCGTAGCAAATGAGAAAATTTGCACATACCAAATCCTCGAACAAGCTTCTTCGGCAATGACTTCGTGAAGAGGTCGGCAAGGTTGTCTTCGGATCAGATATGCTTGACTTCAATCTTCTGATGCTCATGCTGATATGATGTAGACGCAATATGCTTGGTGTTGACTTCTTGGATGTATCAGGTTATGGTCTGGTCGATACATGAGGCGTTGTCTTCATAGATCGTCGTTGGAACTCAACGAAGGATGAAGAATTACAAGTGCTTCGAATATGCTCCCATGTACACGGGTGGCTTCGTGTATGGCGATGAGCTCGAAGACGTCGCAACTAAGGTCTATTTGGTTGACCTCCAAGATATAGCGGTGTTCCTAACGGTAAAGACATAATCCGTTTGAAAACGTGCCTTGTGCGGATCAGATGGATAGTCTGTATTAGCGTATCCCACAAGGTAGGCATCATTCTGATAACCAAGGGGTTGTGGTTAATTCTGAGATGCGCAGGGATAGAATAAGCCCAAATTCGTAGTAACGGAAAAACGTCTTTAACACCTATTTGGTGGTAGCGTGTAGGCGCAGTGTTGTATCTTACCAAAAGATCAACAACGAATGAGATGTCATGCTTAATGCAATGAGCTAAGTACAATAAAGCGCTAATTGAACTTAGATATAGAACTTCAAGTTCCACAACCTTTTCAAGGATCTCATTTGCATCTAGCGTATGAATGGTCATGGGTGTACTCAAAAGCAACACCTTCTGGGTGTAGTTCGATTGGTGTACCAGAATACCATCTGAACTTTGCTCGAAACTTCGGGTCGAGACATAAACGAGTTTTCCCAAGATCTTTCATCTCAAATTCCGACTTCAGGTGCGAGGCAGTTTTCTCAAGCTCTTCCAGAGTCTAAGTGAGATTTATGTCATCGACATAGACTGCAACTCTTGCAAATTCGGTTTTGTACACGCAGGGGCATAGTTTATTCACATATCCCTAACTGATCAAATATTCACTTAAACGGGTATACCACATCCGCTCGGATTGTTCCAATCCGTAAAGTGAAATGCCTCAATTCAATAGAGAGGGTGTTCTGTGGTCTAGAACTATTTGAATCAGTCAATAAGTTCTTCGGGAACTTTCACATATATTTCCGTATCAAGATCCCTATAGATACGTTACAACCACGTACATAAGCTGCATATTCAGTTTTTCGGAAACTACCAAACTGATAAGGTAGTGGAACGTTATAACGTTCATTACGGGGGAAATAAGTCTCCTCGTAATCAATCTCAGGGCGTTTGAGAGAAACCTTGCGCCACAAGGCGTGCTTCGTATTGCACTATTTCATTCTTCTCATTTCGATTCCTTACGAAAACCCACTTGTAGCAAACGGGCTTCACATGTGGAAGTGTAGGGACTACAGGCCCAAAACACGTTTCGCAAGTGAATCAAGTTCGACCTAGATTGTTTGTTTCCAGTTTGACCAATCAGTTCTACGTCGACATTCATCAACGGAACGCAGTTCGATATCGTCGCTTTTCACTATTTCGGGTAGCTACCATATACGTGAATATCATCGATGATAATCTTATTCCAATTCCATTAACTCATCCATGCATGCATAATGGACCAAGACTACAGGTCTCGGGATAATCCGGATTAATTTCATGAGGTGGAATGGTTGAGATAGCGAACGAGGAAGGGATTCATTTTGTGCCATACTTCTCCACTTCTAGGGAGGTGAATCCTTCGAACTGAATGATCTGTCGCGCTTCAGGCCGAGAATAGATTGATTGGCTAGCCGTCGGCGTACCGGGCCGTCCAACAGGGGCGGCCAACCGTCCTTCAGGGGCGGCACACCCTTCGGGGATGTTGACTCGACGTCCGTTAGGTACGTCTATCCTTGCAGGCATGTTTGCAGCTGGTATATGTGATCTCGTCACTTTATCTAGATAAGAGAAAGCGTCTGGAGCAATACTCTGAAATCTAGAATATGGGGATCAAGATGAGACATAGTGGGGACGTCCACGATAATTCGCGCCGTTCTTCAGGAACGTTGACGTTCTTATCTCCCCCTAACGGCGGGAAGACTGTCTCATCGAAGTGACAATCCGCAAAATGGCGGTAAAGAGATCGCGTGCAAGGGCTCTAAAGAGCTAATTGGAAGGAGAATCGTAATCGACAAAGATTCACATCCTTCTTTGAGGACCCATATTGGTACATTGCGGCGGCGCAATATGGCAGAATGTGCATACCCAAAAAATGCGTAAATACGAAACATCAGGTTCGTACCCAGTAACCAATTGTAACGCTATAAAGTATCGGGTAGCAATGGGCCTCAGGCGGACCAACATGGCTGCATACAAGATTGCATAGTCCTAGGCAGAAACCGAAAGCTTGGTGCGTTCACCAAGGTCCGGGCGATCAATTGATAATGCGCTTTATGATCGCTTCTGCGAGGCTGTTTTGGGGGTTGAACATGGGGAATTCAATGTTCAATTTCAAGCCCAAAAACATGCAATACTTATCGAATACTGTTCGATATAAACTCTCCGGCATTATCCAGTCTTCTAGACTTTATGGGATAATTAGGGTGGTGAGCCCTTAAGTAAGAATTTGGCCAGGAGTTTAGCAGCAATGTGTATGTGGACAGACATGTGACCATTGTGTCGATATATCAACCAAAAACCATATTTACATGGTCCGCATTTTTGGTTGGAAGAGTCCACATTATTCCCTTTGATCCACTGTGAAAAAAAGGGTTATGTAGTAACTTTGCTAGGGATGATGTAAAAATCCAATTTCCCCAACGAGCAGGCTTGGCAAAGTGTGCTTGTAGGCACAAAATCCTTACTTCAGGTAAGGTGATGCATTGTGTAACATATTGCATCGTGTTTTGACCTGAATGTTCCAAACGGTCGTGCCAAAGCAAGTAAACTGCTCGAATCACCCGGCTTCAAGCCGGCATATATGTGGCATGTCCCAGTTGGGAGGTAGCCCATTGGCCCCAAAACATAGCTTCAGGCTTCATATTTTGGAAGGTGATGCAAAGATACTCTACTCTATTTTCTACAGTGGTTTTTATGATCATTGTTTGCTCGAATATCCTTATAACTCAATGACGTTCTTCCGGAACGGAGAATATAAGGCCCCTTAATAGTAATTCAGTACCATTAATACAACGAGGTGCAGTGCCATTGCCCTTAATCAGGTTAGGTAGACCTGAATTCGTTGCTAGAGGGGTGATTTAGGTATGAAGTTAGTGTGCATAGTCGCACGTTCATCCAGACAGCTAACTTCCCCACATTGATACCTTATCACATGTTAATTGAGTTCGGTCACATGTATAAGAATCATGATTCAATTAACTCATATTCGAGGACAATATCCATAATAATATCCAAAAAATTTAAAGCAAATACCAAAACAATCATCCAAACAAAAAGGAAAAATTGTTCAAAACTTAAACCAAAAGATAGGGGTTTCGGCCAACAGGGCCTTCCATGTCAAAATTCTGCTTTTCCATATATGTTAGGTGAAGCAAAATTAGTCTCACAGATTGATTACAGGAATGGTACTCCTCAACAACATTGGTAGGGGCACAAATAAGTGCATAGCCAATGATCTATTCCATCAAAATGGAGGTAGATTTTGCACGGTTGAGGTTCGGGAATACTGTCCCTTATTCTTGAAGTTTTGGGTCTTAGTTTCCAAGGGATCACGTGTTTGGTCGTGATGCCACCCCCTTGATTGACCCTGATTCTACCACTATTCAGTACTCTCCAGCCGAAGAAGGAAGAGTAGATTCGGTAGGCCTCTGTTTAAGCAGAGCCTTAAGTTCGGTACACCTCTGCCGAAACAGAGCAAGACCTTCGGTACATCCCAGCCGAATCACTGGGGTGCCGCTTTCACTGTTGTGCTTTTCAGTGAGCAAAGTGGTAGTATCAGATCCGAGAATTTAGTGAACCTCCATTCTCTAGGGTGCTTCTTCAGGAGCATTTTAGAGGTATGGAAGGACGAGAAAATCTTCTCCAGTCAAAATTCAATCGGATTCTATAAACTTCAGAATTTGTACCTATTCACGGATGGAGTTCAATCATGCCTTAAGTCAGGGCAAGATATGTCTTGCTTCGGGCAAGGTATGTCTTGCTTTTGACAAAGTGTGTCTTGCTTCGGGCAAGATCATCTTTGCATGATTAGAACGATCCGTAGAGTGAGTCAAAGAGCCATGGAATCCTCGTCATTGAGGTACTTCCATTTATAATGCTTCAGGCATAAGTCTTCGGATGAAGATCATGACGGAGGCTTATTTAGCTCTATCCACGTCATTGTTGGCTTCAATGTTTCTCAACTTCTCAGTAGTCAAGTGGAGCTTCACAACTTGTGCCCACATAAAGTAGTTTCTACTAGAAACTTCCATGTTAGTGAAATTGAACTTGTTACGGTTCGGAAATCCACTGGATGGAGGGAACAAGATTGTGGTTGGTGGTTATGGGAAATAAAATCTCCATAATCATAAAAGTTAGAACATTCGGGTTCTAAGACATGGTTTGGTTTAAATTTTCATGAAAACTACGGGTTTCATGGGTATTTAGTTTTTAAGGAAACTTCAGGTTTCATGGCACTTATTCGAAGCTTCGGGTTCGAATTTATGAACTTCAAGTTCATATATACCTGCAATCAAACGCAATATATAGAACAAAAATAATACAAATAATAAATTTGAACATATATTGGAGTGGGTATTGAAATATATAAGTCTACAGGACCTTCGGGGTTTGCAAATAGGACCCAAATAATTTTTGGTGGGTCGTAGTTGGAGCTGCAGGCCCAACTTTTATTTTCTGGGCTGCTGGCCAGCAAGAAAATAAACATAATTTTTGGACAAAAAAGGCAGCCCAAACAGGGGCTGGTGGTCCAAAGCCCATATGGGCTGGATGAAGGAAGGAAAGAAAGAAGCCCATCAGGGGCCGAAAAGGACACGGGCTGGAGCAAGCATTCAGGCGTGCTCGGTTTATGGGCTGCTGGCCTTGGATCAGCTGGCCCATACAAGGGCTGCTGGTGTCACAGGTGATGCCGAGAATTGGGCCGAGGGAGCCCAAGCCCAACAGGGGCTGGGTTGGAGGGATTCCCGAGCGTGCACCAGGGATGGGTGCGCCATGAGTGGCTACTGGTGGTTTCAGGCGGTGTCGCCGAGGAAACCAGGAGGCGTCAGAGGCTGGTAAGCCTTGATTTCATCCCAGGAGTCATGGGCGACGGAGATGGGTGATGTCAATTGCCCAGAGAAACCCAGTTAGGGTTTGAAGAAACCGATGGGATTTCGACTGGAAATCGCATAAATTCCGGCCAAAAACGTCGGGTTTTTGTTAGGGAACCCACCTGAGATGACTGCAGGTCATCTGGGTTTGTGGGATGAACCCAGAAACCAGTGGATTTTGGCCGTGGGTGGCTGCAGGCCAGTCATGGCTGCTGGTTTCAAAGGTTGAAGACGATGCTAGAAACGGCATCGTTTCGTCCTGGGGTCGGCTCAGCTGGAGCCGTGGCTCGAGGTCGGCTCAGATTGGCCTAGCGGTTTGCTTCAGGCGGCTCGGCTCAGCTAGGGTTTTTTTTTTTTTTTTCTTTATTTTTCAAAAAAACGAAAAAAAAATTTTCGGTAAAGAATTTCTAGTTTTTTTTCAGAAAAACGAAATTTGATTTTTTTTGTAGAAAAACAAGAAAAAAAAAAAAAAAAAAAACCCTTAATTTTTCCTTCGTTCACACGATCATCAATTCACTTAATATATGACAGATATATTAAATGTCGATGCTAACACAATATTTGCAGAAGATCAATAATTCGTTAAACGCAGAAAATTGGGTTATGCATCATGGTGAAGGTTCATGCAATCAGGTCTGACAAAATATCGACAATCGAGACCGTGTTTTAGAAGAACCTGGATTGCTGATGATGATGGTTGAACAATTTGTTTGCAGGATTGCTTTCAACTCCGGATTTCCATCGTCAATGCGTTGAATCTTGTTCAAAATAACAGGGGAAAATTGAATCAATAGCAATATATTAATTCAAAAAATAAATAAATCAAAGTAAAAAACTATTGAAATTAATACTCCCCATGATTGAAGATGGCCAGAACTCCGGTATAATTCTCTTGAGCACAGCGGAAAGAGCGTGCTGATAACGTGTTGTGGACAGTTTTTAGTGAAGGGTGCGGCAAGAGAAGAATAGAGAGAATTTGGTGAAACTGTAGTGTATGTGGAATATGTAGTTCATATATTCCACATACCAGGTGCCTTTATTTATAGTAATAGAAGTACAAGTACAATAGGAAACTAATCCCTTACAGAACGGAATAGCCTAATCCATATCTACCTAGGATTTACACAATCACATTTAACACATGTTATATTTTATCTACAACAAAAAGGATCCGTTTATTGCTAAAACTTTGTTCAAATTTTAGCGGGCCTTGGAGGGAACAAAGAGAATACAGGGCATATGTTTAAGTGCGCCCTTATTACTATACTTTTAAAGGTATACATCATTTGCACGCCGTAAAAGAATGAAAAAAAACTGCTTTTAAGGTGCACTATGTCACGATGCCGTAAAAAATTATCATTAACGGCACACATAATTTGCACGCCATAATAGCTCCAATTTCTTGTAGTGAGAGAGGCACGTAAATATGGTCCTACAGTTGTACACGTATCCTTGCGTGCAGGTTATATCGGTCGTTTACAACTTGAAGATATAACCCTTGAAGACATGATGTCTAATCCGCTAAGCAAGATTATGATAGACATCGTTGCCAATTGTTTGTCGTTTGCCCATTGATAAAAGTAGGTAGGAGAGGATAATCGGAGATGTAGATGAAGTACTAGTAGGGAAAGAAAATAATAATTGAATGTGTAGTGTTATGTATGAGAAGTTATATTAGTTAAAACATGACTTTCTCATTTAAACTGAACACATATGACTCTTTTTGTTATTATTTAAAATAAAAATAATTATAACACTTAGTATTATGTCTAATGATATTTCTATTCACCTATAAGGAATTCAAATCTCGTAAATAGCGAGTTCGATGCCAATTTTATTCCCCACCTTTTAATGTAAATATATTTTGTATAAAAAAACATATAATTTTGAATCTTTAATAAAATAAACTAAACAACTCCCAAAAAATATGTGTTTCATTCCCAATTTTAACAAGGTATCATTACTAGGAGTACGTTTATCATATACTGAAAAATTTAGGTATCATTACGCTATACATTATACCATTTTCATTCTAAAAAATGTAAATAAACGCTATACATTATACCATTTTCATTCTTAAAAATGTAAGTAAACATGACCTAAAGAAGGAAGAATGCATTTAACTTCTACTTTGTTAGATGAGGTTTTCGATTGAAATGTCATGAAAGAAATTTTGGTGTGTTCTTGAATTGAAAGATGAGAAAACGGGAGAAATGCATTCTCACTCAGAGTTACACAAAGTATATATATGAGAATTTTTTTCATAATCTCACACACACTTACGATCTTTATTCTTCTTCAGAAAGAGGTATTTAGAGGAAAAAAAAGATATAAGATAAACTAAAAAACTGTAAATAAATCTTAATCAGACAAACAAACCTAACTCTACAAGAACAACGTAACTTATATATTATTTCCTTCTGAAGGTAGGAAATAATAGGTATGATACCATAAATAACCAATCACAAACACCTTCCTATTTTTTCATTCTCCAACAAAGGTTCACACAAAGTAGACTGAAACTAGTTGGTTAAAACCAAATTTCTAACACTATATATCGTTGCAGGTAATCAATTAATAATGATAAGGGTGTGGCGGGGCGTAGTCTTCTTCATCTTCTATTGGTGGGGTGGTAAGGAATCATGCGGGGTGGTTTCAGATTGGAGGAGGACGCAATGGAATGTTGGCAGTTTCTAGTATGGATGTTGAAGGGGAGGCAATAAGGGATGCTATGGTGGTTTGTGTGGAGGAGGGATTTAAGAAAGTGATCATTCAATCAAATTCATCTACCTTGATATGCACGCGTCGTGGAGAAAGAGAGATTGATGTGTCAATTGAATGCATTATTTTTGATATTCTACAGTTAGCTACACAAATGAAGTCCGTTTAGTTTTCATATGCTCCTCATTGATGCAATGAAGCGGAGCACTTAGTGGCTTTTTTTGTGAGTCGAAAAATGAGGTTTATTTTTTTCCAAGTTTTTATTTAACATTCTTGCGAAAGATGTAAACATTTCTTTAAGAATTTAATAAAAAGTTGTATCATTTGACAAAAAAAAAAAGAGAGTAATAATAATGATATCCACTTGGACTAAGACTAACTTTTACTTAGCTCAAAGCAACGAGGAATCTCTTTATGATGAAGAAATTCATTTTGCAATTTTGTTATTTCAAATAGTTCCGATTGTCCCACCTAAAATTGATATTTGCTTTGTTTTTTCGCTTTTCTTAGCAAGACATTCCTGCCTGCCCATTTCCTTAAATTCTATGATCTTAATCAATTGACGTGTTTCAAGGGGAACCTGGAAAGAGATGAACTAGTCAATTCGTAGCCAAATTTCTTTAGGTCTGCCCTAGCATCCTGCCCAAATTCAGCGTCACTAAAATAAATACTTTTCTGCAATTTTCACAACAAAAGGAAACTAGAAAAAAGAAAGAAGCAAATAAAATGTGTGGCATCTTCAAGAAGAAACTTCCCCAACCCAACAACCCATTTTGAGAAAATGGTCAAACAAAACCGCTCCAGAAAACACTATAAATACACACACCCCAAAACCTAATTCATAGATCAGAAAACCATCAAACACTTTCACAGAAAAATACAAAAACAAAAAGAAAATGAAGTTGCAAACTCTCATTTTTTTGTCCCTAACTTTGTTACTAGGGATCTCAGCAGAGCAATGTGGGAGCCAAGCGGGTGGTGCCGTGTGTCCAAATGGGCTGTGTTGTAGTCAGTATGGGTGGTGCGGCACCACATCTGACTACTGCGCCACCGGTTGCCAAAGCCAATGTGGCTCAACCCCTAATCCTACTCCAACTCCAACCCCAAGTGGTGGTGGTGGTGATATCAGTAGCCTCATTAGCTCGTCGGTTTTCGACCAAATGCTGAAGTATCGAAATGATCTACGTTGCCAAAGTAATGGGTTTTACACATATGATGCTTTTGTTGCTGCTGCTCGGTCTTTTAATGGGTTTGGCACAACTGGAGATGATGCTACTCGCAAAAGGGAGCTTGCTGCTTTCTTGGCACAAACCTCTCATGAGACTACTGGTCAGTACTCAATCTTGGTCATGTTTCTTTGTTTAGTTGTTTTTTTTTAATTATCATGAGAATAAAACTGGTCTAATCATTTTGACTAACGCATCACATGACTGATCGCCTCTCTAATAGCTAGGTTTTTTAGGTTTTTTCAGATTGTGGGGCAAAATTTAAAATCAATTGCAAAATAACTTTATTAATTCTTATTATCTTCGAAGGTGTGAATACTTTTCTATCATTTTTTAAATTCTTACATATCTTAGAGAGGGGGTTTGAAAAAGGTTGAGTACCATAGCTATTGCAAGCATAGGTTTTTGGCTGCGCCCTTGGTTTAGGAGCCATAGCTATTGCAAACCTAAACCCTTGGATAGAGGTGAAACTGCTTCTCTAAAGCAATTAGATCTTATTTATTTTTGGAGAATTTTTCGTTGTACGTCAAACACGATCACATAATATTATTATTTCACTCAAATTATAACATATGAAATTATTTTTTATTAATCTTATCACGATGAATCAATAACTAAAACCAGTGGCGGAGCCATAAATCCAGACTAGGAGGGGCCTTTAAGCAAACAAGAGTGGTAGAGCTTTAAAAGTATGAAAAAATTAGTATTAAGATGATTATATCGGGTCAAGAGTGGTCCGGCCATTGAATGGTTCAAGATTCATTTGAGGCCCATTGCAAATTAATTTGAGACTATTCAATGGCCGGATTATTGAATGGTACGTACCACCCAAAATTTTTCCGATTATATCATAAGAACATAATTAACTTTTTTTTAAATAAAAAATGAGATAACATTAGATTCGAACAAAAATTTAGTCCTAACTCAAAACTATTATTATGAGATTTTTCTTTCAACATAATTGAACTTTCCTCTGGCCTTGTTTTATATCAACCAACCAAAAAAGACGGCTTGGTTTTTATATGGTAAAACAGAAGGCTAGTTATAAGGTTTTTTTGTTTTTTGTTTTTTGTTCTAAAAAACATTAAGGATGTTAACCAGCAAGTTTTGAACTGATGGGACGCAGGAATTGTAAAACCTCAATCACCAATAGGCCACATGCTGAAAACTAACAGACTAGCTAGAAAATGAAAAATTCCAGGATAGACCCGTGCCCTTCCTAGTCTTTATATGGCCCCGCCACTGACTAAAGCTCTTGTATACGATCATTTTATGAGTAATTATTTAAGGAGCTTTTTGATTTTGATCCAGTTAATTCATTATATTTTTGACAAAATTTACCTTATTTTAGAGAAAACTTAAATTAATGTTTTGGCAACTTAATGTCTATTAAATTCATTATTTTAGGGTTGAATATTTTGGTATTGACCAACATACCCTTTTAAATAAATAAGGAAACAAAATTATAAATATTGATTAAATTTATTATTTGATCAAATTATACATTTTGAATTTAGAAAGCTTGCATTGCTGCCACAAACTTGAATTCATAAGAAACATTTGGTCCATCATAAAACCTAGTGTTGAGGTAGAATAAAATATCTCTTAAAAAAACTTAAAAACAAAACTCAAATATCAGACACATTCGGCGATAGGTATCCAAACCTATCTATCCACATTACCTACATATTCGGTATCAAACTCATCCACATTACCTACACCTTCGGTATCAAACTCATCCACATTACCTACACATTCGGTATCATCAAACTCATCCACATTACCAATATATAAGACTTAAATATAATAAACTTTAGGTTGAAAATCAATTTTTTTCACATAAATAACATTAAATTAGAAAAATGATAGTTGACAAAAAAACTATAGAGGGTAAAATAGACACGAAACAAAATGAAAAATGATAATCCTAACTATTAATTGACTTTATCAACTCAATATGGTAAGTTTTTAATATATATATTTTTGTCAAAGGTAAGTTTTTAATATATGAAAATAGTAATTTTTTTTATAAATATTGTAACAAAATTGAGTTGAAATCTACTTTTCTAATTATTTAATTATGTAAGAGGATGGAAAAGTGCACCAGATGGTCCATATGCGTGGGGATATTGCTTTGTCAATGAAATAAACCAAGGCAGAGGACCCATCCAACTCACCCAGTAAGTCTCTCTTATCTTCACCAACTTGGCAAAAGATCTGGAAAAGTACTTATTAACCCTAATATCATTACATAATGTTACTAATATATATGTTATAAATTTAAAATACGGACGAAGGTCGAGTTTATATACAATAACTCTTGTTATTTCATATATAAATTGTAACATAATATCAGAGCCGTCCATATATGGATGAAGGTCTAGGTCAAAAATAAAAAATAAGGTCTTCTTATTATTTTATTATTATTACTATTATTACTACTACTATCATTATTATTTTTTCTCTGTAGGACAAACATTGCTCTTGCAATATTGCTACACAAATAGAAGCTTCACGTGAAACTCTTACATTATTTTTTATTTATTTTATATGTTGTATAATAAATACTTATTCAAAATTGAAGTCTTGCTTTAAGATGTGGCTCAAGGTTTGGGCCTTGCTCAGCTTGAGTCTAGACCGAGCACTATGCAATGTGACGGCGTGACATTCACACCGAAGAATTTATCAAGAATATGATTTTTTTTAGGTCAAATTTGCATGGTACGTACCATTCAATGGTTTGACCATTGAATGATTCAAGATTCATTTGGAGCCCACCTCAAATTAATATGGGATCATTCAATAGCCTGTTGAATGATGTACCACCCAAATTTTTTTTCACTGTTTTACTTGTTGACTTTGACTATTGGAGACTGACTTGTTTTTTCAACTTCTTTACTTTTCTTAGCAACTACAACTATGGTCAAGCGGGCCAAGCAATCGGAAAGGATCTGATAAACAACCCGGATCTAGTGGCCACAGACCCGGTTGTATCTTTCAGGACAGCTATATGGTTTTGGATGACTCCACAGAGCAACAAGCCATCAAGCCATCAAGCCATGATGTCATCACTGGTAGGTGGAGCCCATCTAGTGCAGACACATCAGCGGGTCGGGTTCCCGGGTATGGAGTGATCACCAACATCATCAATGGAGGGCTTGAATGTGGCCAGGGTCAGGATGCTAGGGTTGCTAGTCGGATTGGGTTCTACAGAAGGTACTGTCAGATATTGGGAGTAAGTCCGGGGGACAACTTGGATTGTTACAATCAAAGGCCTTTTGCCTAAAAACTGGCTATAAGCCCATGTACCAAATAAAATGCAATAATCCTATGTAATAGGAAATTTCTTGTTTCTATTTTCGGGTCAAACTTCAATGGTACGTATGGTTAAATAGTTTAAGATTTATTTGGGACTCACCGCATATTAATCTGGATCATTCAATGGCCGTACCATTGAATGGTACATACTACCTAAGATTTTTCCTCTATTTTCATAAAGAAAGCTACCTAAGTTATTAGTTTTAATTGTGATATTGAGGAGGAAAGAATCGAACACAAGAACTTAATTCTTGTTGCAAAAGTGAATCACTTTAACATTTTTTTTTTTAATCAAAGGATGATAAATGATGAGGCAAGTCGAGCTACACATAAGACTTGATCATTGGTTTACCAAAGTAGCTTTACTCTCTAAACCAGCACAAGACGGTCAGAAAGAACCAAGACCCTAGAATTTAGCTATCAATTACAAAGTAGGCTACATCTTTCCCGCTCAGTGCGATTAGAAAGGGCTAACTCCCCGATAGAGCGACCCCCATGTCCCTAACTTAGAAATTTTATTAAATTCAAGTAGGGGGACAAAGTCGAAACCCGCAAAGCAAAGAACAATACATCATCGAAAAAGAACAATTAGATTAAGGAAGAATAAATTCCTCGAACTAATGTCCCGAACCAAGCCATGTGATGTGCTGATAAACCACCTGGATAATCAACTCCATAAATAGCTAAGCAATCAGCCACTTGAAAGCAAGGATTAATTTGAGAAACGGAAGCCAGACAAGCCATCAAAGTCTGAAAACAAAGCAGCACAAACTATCGATGGAGGAGAATCATGCCAAACCAAAGTAGGAAAAGACAAGCCTATGTTAGCAAAGCTATCCGCAACAACATTCCCCTCTCAAAAGATGTGAAAACAACAAAAAGTCAGCTCGCAAATGCAAGCCAAACAAGTAAACCATTGTGTGTGAAGAAGCCAAAGAGGATCAAAATCATTCGAGCGGAGAGCGGAAATAACACTAGAAGAGTCACTTTCCAACCAAAGACCTCTCTGATAAGCAAATTCTACACTAATAATAATTGCATAAAGTTCTGCAAAAGAAAGAATTACGATGCCCAATACCCTGACAGAAACCACCAAAAAACCGACTACGACAATCCCTAAAAATCCCCCCTCAAGCAGCAAGACCAAAATTTCCTTTAGACAAACTATCTGTATTAAGTCTAATCCACGGATATGGGAAGAATAGTAGGGGCCTTGCAAGGAATAGGCCGAATCCCTAAAGAAGAAATGATATGAGTATCTAAACCTTGGGAATATACAAGAATAAAATTTCCACCATGAGCAAGCCCAGAAATAACAGACACGCAAAGACGATGAAAAGAGATTGAACGACCCTAAAAAATAAACTTGTTTCGAGTTTTCCAAATAGCCGAGATAGTAAAAAGACTTGCAAAGACTCTGAGATTGTACAACTGATGGTAAAATAGCTTATGCGCAAAAGCATCCCAAAAAACAGCCAAAAAATCTGAATAAGGCATCTTAAATGTATGAATAATGTCTAAATATTGTTTGTTTAATTCAGTAATTGTCGTTCATAGATTTTGATTCGAAAGACTAATTCAAATACAATTAGAAGCGGAACCAGATAGTGATTCCTCTGAGCTATAGTCCATCCCATATTTGGAAAATTTAGCCTCTTCTATGTACGCACAAATTCCACTCCACGGAACAATAAAAAAAAATGGTCGGCACTTGTATGGATTCTTGGTCTTGCCCTTGAGCTAGTGAAGACCGAGCACTATTATACCAATTACCAAGTAATAACTAACAAAAAACGTTACCAAATAATAACTATAGATATTAAATCACTTCATAACCCACAACTTGAGAAATTATGTGCACAAAACCACCGATAAAAGTAATAAGGGAATACTCTTTGAATACAAATAGCACCGACTCTACATTTTGGACTTAAAAGAAACAAAAAGTATATCATGACCTTGGTTCTGTCACTAATCTCTTAGTGCAAAAATTTTTAATCAACCCCTAATCTGAGACATGACATAGTGTCCGTTACAATAGAGATAGACACTCTGGGCACTCTTTTTATAATTGACAATGAGAATGTTTCAGTTTTCATCCATTCTTCCATATAGAGATCTAAGGTTAGATTGTTGACTTGTATTAGGATTCCTGTAATTATGGGATTCCTACTATATTAAGTTTCCTAGTTTAGGATGTAATTATTCTTCCCTTATTCTTTCCCATATTTGTATAGGGTTGTATATATACCTGTTTTGAGATGAAATACAATTATCATTGAAAAGCATTCTTTCTTCTTGGTATCAAAGCCAGATTAGAAAGAAACACTGAACCCTAATTTTTTTTCTCTGCCGTATACCTGATCCATTGCAGCGAGCAACCCTAGGGTTGTTGCTGCCCATTCCCTGACCCATTGCAGCGAGCCCCAGATTGGTGGTTACTGCCCTGTTGCTTCGTCCCATGTGTTCTAGATCTCTTCCCTGCTGCTGTTTGTTTTTCTGCCGAGTCTTGTGTCAGTCAACACCGGAGCGGACAGATGGCTGAAGAAAAGAGGGCTGGGTCTCAGATTGTTTCAGTGGCTGCTCCAATTATGGTGCAGTCAGAGAATTCAAGCTTTAATATTGGTATGGTTTTGGATGAAAGGAACTATGATTTATGGGCTCCTCTCATTCAAATTCATATTGCTGGAAGGAAGAAGATGGGATATCTTCGTGGGTCTATCAAGGCACCTAGCGAAGACGATCCTAAATATGATGATTGGTTTTCTGAAGATCAAAAACTTAAAAGTTGGCTTTTGTCTTCAATGAAGCCTGAAATTATGAAACGGTACATTCGGTTGTCTACATCGAAGGAGATTTGGGACTCCTTGAAGGAAGCCTACTTTGATGAGAATGACGAGGCTAGAATTTATTCGTTGAATCAGAAGGCATCCCGTCTTCGTCAGCATGGCCGGTCCTTAGCTACCTATTTTGGGGAGCTCACTGAGATATTCCAAGAATTGGATCACTTTAATAAAGTATCCATGGAGTGTGAGAATGACATCAAAGTGTTTCAGAAATCCACTGAGAGACAACGGGTCTATGTGTTTCTTGGTGGTCTCGATGATGTTTTTTGATCAGGTGCGTGGAGAAGTGCTGCGGAAGGATCCCCCACTTGGCCTGCAGGCTTCTTATGCATATGTTCGTCGAGAAGCCGATCGAAAGGAAGCAATGAAGACAGAGGTTGACAAGGGGGAGCCCGCTGCCATGGCAGCAAGGGCCCGTGGCTCATCTATTGGGTCGAACCGAGAAGGGGTACAACACCGGCCTGGATCATCTCGGCCTAGCCAGACAAGCCGGGATCGTCCACAAGGTAAGTGCCCACACTGTGGCCTGACGGGACACTCCAAGAGTCGTTGTTTTGAGCTGATTGGATATCCCGAGAATTGGGATAAGACCCGTGATCCTCGGTGCAACAAATCTCGAGCCTCCATTGCCGAAACTAAGAATGATTCGAATCAGATAGCGGACAAGGCCTCTGCCATGATAGCTGCGGCAGGAAGTGATGGTAAGGCACTAAGTACTTCTACTTCTGTTATGAATAATACATGGATAATTGATTCCGGAGCTACTGAACATATGACTTGTGATTCTAGACAGGTTCCCTCACTAAACACATCCCCACACACCGAGGTCAATGTTGCTAATGGTAATGTCGTCCCTGTTATTGGGAAGGGCACTGTTTCCCTTTCCGATACCATGAAACTTGATACTGTTCTTGTGGTTCCCTCGCTAAATTATAATTTGTTGTCCGTTGCTCAAATAACCCTTGCCTTACATTGTTTGGTTATTTTTTGGCCCTATTTTTGTGTTTTTAAGGACATCCGGACGCGGAAGACGATTGGTTATGGTATTAGACGCTGGAAACTTTACTACTTGGAGTTGACCACCAGTAGTTCTAGCTTGCTGACTCAAGCTCTTTCCGTTGATGATCCTCGAGGAGTTACTAATAAAGTGTCAGACATCTGGATGTGGCACCGGCGCCTTGGGCATGCTTTCTTTGGTTATCTGCATAAGTTATTTCCTAGTTTATTTGTCAAGAATGATGTTTCTCAGTTTAAGTGTGATGTTTGTGAACTGGCTAAGAGCCATCGAACCTCTTTTCCCCCCAGTTTAAATAAAAGTACCGTTCCTTTTATGATTGTGCATTCTGATGTATGGGGACCGTCAAAAGTAGCTACTCTTGGTGGTGCTCATTGGTTTGTTACTTTTATTGATGATTGTACCCGAATGACTTGGGTTATTCTGTTAAAGTCGAAGAGTGAAGTTAGTTCGGCCTTTCAACGGTTCCATAAAATGGTTGTTGTACAATACAACAGGCATATCCAGGTTCTTCGCAGTGGCAATGGGGGAGAATATGTTAATATGGAACTTCATTCATTCTTAGAGTTGCATGGCATTGTTCATCAGACCACGTGCCCGTATACTCCTCAACAAAATGGAGTTGCAGAGAGGAAAAATCGACACTTGTTAGAAATGGTTCGTGCCTCCCTCATTTCGGCCCATCTGCCCCTCCATTATTGGGGAGAGGCACTTACGTCCGCCGCTTACCTTATTAATCGTCTTCCATCTCGGACTCTCAACTTCCATACGCCATTTCAGGCCCTCACATCTCAGACTAGCAGCCCTCCGACTCCCAATCTTTCCCCACGGGTCATTGGGTGTGTTGCGTTTGTTCACCTCCATCCACCTCACCGGAAGACTAAACTGGAACCTAGAGCTCTTCGTTGTGTTTTTTTGGGGTATGCTACTACCCAGAAAGGGTATCGTTGTTATCATCCTTCGAGTAAAAAAATGTTCATTACTCAGGATGTGAGTTTTCACGAGGATGAGATGTTTTTTCGTTCCTCCACGTCCTCACTTCAGGGGGAGTACCGAGAGAGTGAAGTTCTGACCCGAGAGGGTGATGTTCTGACCTTTGATTATTTTCCCGTGACGAGAAATGAGCTGCACGAAGAGCAGCCCTCGCAGTCTGCACAGTTGGAGCCCACGGCATCTGCAGGGCAGCAGCGCACGCTGCAGTTTTCTCAGATGGAGCCCACGACAATTGAAGGGCAGCAACCCATGTTTGGTGAGCAGCCCACTGAACAACGGGAATTAATTCAGGAGGTGGACCAACTCACGGGTTCCACAGGTTCTGGGTTTGAGATTGAGCCCACGGGTCCCACAAGTTTTGGTCTTGAAAGTGAGCAGCAGCCCGTGTTTGGCAATGGGACCGAGCAGTGTTTTTCACAAGATTCTTCTTCAGGTGTCATATCAGGTCAAGGCACAAACTCGTCTTCTATTAATTCTCATAACCAATCGTCTCCTACACCGGATGCACCTCAACTTCGTCGCCTTCCAGAGCGTGTTAACCGAGGTATCCCCAAACCCACTTATGAGGCAGATCCTAAGTGTAAACACAAGTATTCCTTGAGTGAACTAAATTCAGATTCAAAAGTAAGATACCCATTAAACAACTATGTGTCTACCTGTCACCTGTCAGAATCAAATAAGTCATTTGTATATCAATTATCTACTGTATCTATTCCTAACAGTGTGCAGGAGGCTTTAGCAGATTCTCGCTGGAAAGATGCAATGAACGAGGAATTAAGGTCATTGAAGAAGAATGCTACCTGGGAAATAACTGACTTGCCAGCTGGAAAGAAATTTGTGGGATGTAAATGGGTTTATACAGTGAAATACAAAGCAGATGGAGCGGTAGATCGCTTTAAAGCACGATTGGTGGCAAAGGGGTATACCCAGAAATATGGCATCGACTACACTGATACGTTTGCACCAGTGGCAAAGATCAATACAGTTCGTGTTCTACTGTCCGTAGCAGCAAATCTGGGTTGGCCTCTGCAACAGTTCGATGTAAAAAATGCATTCCTCCATGGAGATCTAACTGAGGAGATTTACATGGACCTTCCACCAGGGTGCAATGATTCGGACATACGGAAACGGAAGGTATGTAGGCTCAAGAAATCATTGTATGGGTTAAAGCAATCTCCAAGAGCTTGGTTTGGTAGGTTTACCAAGTCTATGAGGGCATTTGGGTATAGGCAAAGTAATTGGGATCACACGTTATTCCTGAAACGCCAGAACGGAAAGGTTACAGTTCTCATCGTATATGTGGATGATATGGTGGTTACTGGTAACGATCTGGTTGAGCAAGCAGCCTTGAAGAATTATTTGTCCACAGAATTTGAGATGAAAGATCTTGGTTCTTTGAAATATTTCCTTGGGATTGAAGTATCGAGATGCAAGTCCGGGATATTTCTATCACAAAGGAAGTATGTTCTTGACTTGTTGGAAGAAACCGGTATGACGGCGTGCAAGCCAGTGTCTACTCCTTTGGCCGAAGGAATGAAGTTGGGTATCGATCAGAACCAAGTACCGGTTGACAAAGGGAGGTATCAAAGGTTGGTAGGAAGATTAATGTACTTGGCCCACACTAGGCCAGATCTTGCTCATGCCTTAAGTGTTATTAGTCAATATATGCACAATCCAGGAGAACAACACATGAGTGCAGTTATGAGAATATTGAGTTACTTGAAAGGGAGCCCTGGTAAAGGAATTTTATTTCGGAAAAATGGGCATTTCAACATTGAGTGCTATACGGATGCTGATTGGGCAGGATCAACGGATGATAGGCGCTCAACGTCCGGGTATTTCACCTTCGTTGGGGGAAATCTAGTAACGTGGCGGAGCAAGAAGCAGAATGCTGTCTCAAGGTCAAGTGCAGAATCCGAATTTAGAGGCATGGCACTCGGTATTTGTGAACTATTGTGGCTTCGGTTTCTGTTACAAGATTTGGGGGTCAAACATGATCAGCCGATGAAGTTGTTTTGTGACAATAAAGCTGCTCGTGATATTGCTCATAATCCCGTGCAACATGATAGGACTAAGCATGTAGAGGTTGACCGGTTCTTTATTAAAGAGAAGCTGGATAGTAAAGTAATTGAAGTTCCTCCCATAGGAACTGACGACCAAGTCGCAGATATTCTCACGAAGGCGGTTTCTAGTGACAAGTTCTCCAGGTTTCTAGACAAGTTGGGCATGTGCAACATCTATGCACCAACTTGAAGGGCAGTGTTGACTTGTATTAGGATTCCTGTAATTATGGGATTCCTACTATATTAAGTTTCCTAGTTTAGGATGTAATTATTCTTCCCTTATTCTTTCCCATATTTGTATAGGGTTGTATATATACCTGTTTTGAGATGAAATACAATTATCATTGAAAAGCATTCTTTCTTCTTGTGGAAATTTTCAGGTCGACGGGCCGAGGGCCTACTCCAACAACACCGATATTGTCCCCACTTAACCACCTGCACAATCCCTCCAGGTGTGGGTTTTGTCACAAAGGCCTCGGTGTTAGTTAGAGAGGAGCTAAATTCTATTTAAATCGCTTTGCTTTTCTTCCCAGCCGATGTGGGACAAGGGGTTTCCAACACTCCCCGCACGTGAGATATTTGTTGCTGGGTCACACGTGAAATATCGGCAACCACGTGAGCCAGTGGGACTCACACCCATCACACGCAGGGCCAGCGTGAGGACCCACCCAATCACGTGGCATCTTTGGCCTACGTGGAGCCATGTCAGGACTCCACCCTGCGCGGGTAAGCAGGGACCACCCAATCACGTGGCGTGCGGGCCGCCTCATAAGCAAATGCCATGTGAAGTGCAATTCAATGGGCGAGACCACTCCATACCCAGTGGCTGTCCCCACTTAGCCTTTGCACAAAATCTCCTCAGGTGTGGGGTTTTATCTGAGCCTCGGTGTTAGTTAGAGAGGGCTAATTCTATTTACTTTGCTTTTCTTCCCCCAGCCGATGTGGGACAAAGGGGTTCCAACATAGATTTCCTTCTTCCAATATCACTTGTATAAGAACAAGGGGGCGTTTTTCATTCAATCTCTGATCATTCACTTCTTCACGATTTTTAGTTAGTGAATAGAGAACACAAATACGTGCACTAAATCATTGAAAGAGGGATGAATCATTAGCTTTGTTGTTAGAGGAGGTTTTGGATTGAAATATCGTGAAAGAAAGTTTGTTTTGTTTTTGAATTAAATAAAGGCTGAAGAAAGTTGAGGTTTCATAATAAAATCAATTGGCAACATGGAAAGTAGTATGACTTACTTATAAGCTCATGTAATGTCCCTCCACCCATCAATGTGAGATTCATTCTCAACACGCCCCCTCACGCATGACAAATTTTCAAGCCTAGTATGTAGACAACACAAACGGAGTGACGTGGAACGCATGTGGTTGTTGGGCTTCACATAGAACAACCTACTAAGATATCATGAAGAAAGTTGAGGTTTCACTATAAACCAATTGACAATATGAAGAGTAGTTCAATTTATTTATAAGCTTATACAAGTTCTCTCATTCCATAAATGTGAGATTTATTCAACAAAATAAAATTAAATGCATTCTAACTCGGATTCACCTAAATGGACTTGTGAGATCCACTAAAAGGTTCATCCAAAATTGACTGAAACTAATTGGTTAAAACCAAAATTTTCTAACACTCTCGTGGGATCAGTAATAATGGCATCCCACGACCAAGACTAACTTTTACTCAGCTCAAAGCATGATCAGGAACAAGGATGAAAAATACCAAGACTAAGTACTTTTACTCACATTATGGGGATGATGAAAATATTCACTTTGTAAGTTTGTTATTTCAAATAGTTCCGATTGTCCCACCTAAAATTGATATTTGCTTTGATCTTTCCTTTTCTTTTAGCAAGACATATTGTGACATATTAACAACAAAATATCAGATACATTCAGTCAATTTACATATTTTCCTTAACAAGACATTCAGAAATTCATTTTCCTTAAGAGTGTTTGTTAGGATTAATTAAATAGAAGTTTATTATTCATGTTCATCTCAATATCTATAGACTAGCAATATTTTCGAGTCGTCGAACTTAAATGTTCAGAGTTTTTATTGTTATTTCAAAAAAGTCTCATGAACTCTTCTTTGTAAAAATACAATAGAGAGATTTTAGTGTATGATGTCTTTCCCCCTGTTCAAAATTTTGAATTGACCAAGTGAGATTCAAAGTACATCTGAGCTACAATTTTAGGTAGGCACAATTGCTGCCCTTTTCCTTGAATTCTGATCTTTTATCTATTGACGTATCTTAGGGGGAACTGGATAAGAGATGAACTAGTCAATCAGTAACCAAATATCTATAGGTCTGCTCTAGCATATCCTCCCAAAATTCAACGTCACTAAATGTAAACACTTTTTCTGCAATTTCCACAACAAAACGAAACTCGCTAGAAAAGCACGTAAAATGGGGAACTTGATCTTTAAGAAGAAACTTGTACCCAACAACCCAAATTTAGCAAATAGTCAAACAAAACCGCTTCACAAAACACTATATATACTCACATACCCCAAACAAAACCCAATTCATAGATCAGAAAAACCATCAAACGCTTTCACGGAAAAGGAAAAAAAATGAAGTTGCAAACCTTAATCCTGTTGTCCCTAAGTTTGCTGCTTGGGATCTCAGCAGAGCAATGTGGGAGGCAAGCCAGTGGCGCGGTGTGTCCGAATGGGCTGTGTTGTAGCCAGCATGGGTGGTGCGGCACCACATCTGACTACTGTGCCACCGGTTGCCAAAGCCAATGTGGCTCAACCCCTAAACCTACTCCAACCCCCACCCCAAGTGGCGGCGGTGGTGATGTCAGCAGCCTCGTTAGCTCCTCTGTTTTCGACCAAATGCTTAAGTATCGAAACGATGGGAGATGCCCTAGTAATGGGTTTTACAAGTATGATGCTTTCATTGCTGCTGCTCGGTCTTTTAATGGGTTTGGCACAACTGGAGATGTTGCTACTCGCAAAAAAGAGCTTGCTGCTTTCTTGGCTCAAACCTCTCATGAGACTACAGGTCAGTACTAAACTAACGGTCATGTTTGTTTGTTTAGATTTCTGTGTTTAAACTGTCATGAGATCATAATACTAGTTTAGTTACGATCGTCTCTCTAGTAAAAGAATAACTACATATCCGGATGCACTTTTGAGGGCAAGGCTTTAGTAAATAATCAAGTTCAAATCTCTTTTTTTGTAATTTAAAAGAGTTTGGTATAATACCGCTTGGAAAAAAAATTGCACACATCATTTTGATGGTTATAACATATGAATTTTCTGCTTGTACTATAGAACTTTACTATACATGATCATTATTTTTGTGCTTAATCATCAATTTAATTATGTAGGAGGATGGGCAAGTGCACCAGATGGTCCTTATGCATGGGGATATTGCTTTGTCAATGAAAGAAACCAAGATGTGTATTGTACACCATCCAACGAATATCCATGTGCTGCTGGCAAGAAATATTATGGCAGAGGACCCATCCAACTCACCCAGTAAGTCTCTCTTATCTTTCAACATCATAACTATTTAACAACTTGGTAGTCGGTCAAGAAAAGTATTTGGGTGTAATCGTAAAATTACTAAGTGTTGTTTTTAATATCTATCTTATATAATAGGAGTGAACGAGTTTATGTTTTAATTAGTGTAGTATATTGATTTTTTACGTCACTTTTTTTATTACATTTTTTTGTTTTCAATTTTTAAATCGAATAAATCAAATTAAAAAATAATAAAAAGACAATACGAAAGAAATAACGTGAGTGTAAAAAGTCATTATCTTTCTTGGCTCTGGTCTGTTGACTAGTTGAGGGGAGACTGACCTGTTCTTCAACTTCTTTGACTTTTCTAGCAACTACAACTATGGTCAAGCGGGCAAAGCAATTGGAAAGGATCTGATAAACAACCCGGATCTGGTGGCCACAGACCCGGTTGTATCATTCAGGACAGCTATCTGGTTTTGGATGACTCCACAGGGCAACAAGCCATCAAGCCATGATGTCATCACAGGTAGGTGGAGCCCATCTAGTGCGGACACATCAGCGGGTAGGGTTCCCGGGTATGGAGTGATCACCAACATCATCAATGGAGGGCTTGAATGTGGGAAGGGTCAGGATGCTAGCGTTGCTAGTCGGATCGGGTTCTACAGAAGGTACTGTGAGATATTCCAAGTGAGCCCGGGGAACAACTTGGATTGTTACAATCAAAGGCCTTTTGCCTAAAAAAATATGGCCGTAGTAATGTTTAGTCTTGGAGATATTGTCATAAAGACAATAATCCTATCCTATGTACCAAATAAAATGCAATAATCCTATGTAATAGGAAATTTCTCGTTTACACTATAAGTTATGCAATGAAATGCTTTTAACATTACACTATAAGTTATTAGTTTTAATTGTGATATGAGGGAACAGAGAATCAAACACGAGAACTTAGTCGTTGTTGCAATGGTAAATCACTTAATCTTATACTACTACTAAGAAACTCATTTTGTTTATAAAGTTACAAGCGAAATCAAATACTCACTCTTATGGGCTGTAATTCAGATCTTTGGAAAGTTTAGCTTTTTCTACACCAAATTATCACTCCATGGAATAATAAACTATCGTTAGTACTATGTTAGCTTATCACAATCTAAATTGAAATTTCAGTTAGTACTCTATTAAAAAACGCATGTGTGCCTCACATGCGAAGTTAAAATTAGTATTGCTAACAATTGACTTAACTCAGAAGCCCAAAACATTTGGGAATAGTTGTTCACTGACTACAAATGTTATCCGATTATGAGTTAAGTCAATTTTTTGAATTGACAATTCTAAACTTACACATGAGGCGCATTTGCAATTTTTTTTTAACTAAGTACTAACAAAAATGTGAACTTATTAAAAGTGCTTTGTCATTACATAAACCACGATTTTTTTTAATAACTTTTTTTTTCTTCTAATAATCCAACTTAAAATAAAAAGACAAACAGACGGGCATCAAATGAAATGACAGAATATTCATAACTGCATTCAAAAACTTGGTGAAAAAAATTGATGTGTGTATATATAGCTCTAGGTGAAATGGAACGACCAACAACATTTTTACTTCACAAGAAATGTTTCACACACTTCTCTACTTTACTCTTTCGGAACTCCAGGCCTTTGGACCTCTGGTTCTAAAAACCAGTAATTAAAGTTCCCTCGCGCTGTCTGATTATTTTCTTAATTAGTTTGCCTCAAATTTCTGCAGCTTATGTGATTAAATTGTTCCAATAAGATTAAGTTAAATAGTTAGCAAATTGAAGCAGGTTCAATGGAAATGCCAACTGCATCAACATATGATAAAAAACATGAAACCCCGATGAATTTGGGTGATAAGGGAGAAACAAGTAATCCGTTGGGGGATCGGATTAGTCAATTACCGGATGCGATTACGGTCGACATCATTTCCCCGTTGAGGATTAAGGAAGTAGTAAGGACTAGTGTCCCCTCTAAGAGGTGGAGATATTTGTGGACACATGTTACATGTCTCAGCTTTGATGACGGTAAAAAACTTCCGACGTCTCCCTACACGGTGATTAAACTGTTTGAGAGAACTCAGAGAAGATGTCGTGATTATGAAGAGAGTTCAAGAGAAGACAACGGCAAACGCCACCGCATACGGTGGTGAGTGAAGTCTTGCAATCGCACCCGGGTCCAAGCGTAGATGGAGTCAAAATTTGTTTTTCTTATTATAGCTCGGACAAGGTCGATCATTTGATCCAATTCCCAATCTGAAAGAGAGTTTAAAGGATCGAGGTAGACATATCGAGAGACGAAGACGCTAAGTGGGAGAAGCCATTCAACAACCCTTTTGGTGTTTCATGCATTAAGTCCCTTAGACACCTCTTTTTGAAGTACGCAAGTATAAGTGATGAAATTGTTGGGCAGGTTCTATCCGATTGTCAACTTCTTGAACACCTCAGTATTTCCGGCTCAAGCGATCTTTATGCCGTGAAAGCAATTGGTTCGTCACTCCGGTTGAAGTTCCTACAAATAAGTCATTGTTTTAGGTTGGTTAGAGTTGATATTTCTGCCCCTAATCTTGTGTCATTTATATATGACGGACCAAATACGTATAGAAGAGGAATTGTTCTGAAACATGCACCCAAGCTTGTCTATGTATCTCTTTTAGAAGACGATCCTGCTACTGTTACCCAAGATCTTCTGTCGATTTCAGCTCGGTTTTCGTATCTACAGACTCCAACCTGTGCATGGATTTGAGAACGGTCAGGCTCTCTCAACCTGTTACTTAAATTTTTCCCATCTTCATGTACTTGTTAGTTGGTCATTTTCAAGTTTTTTTTTGTCTTACAAATTTACAATTAGTTCATGTCTTTCAGAGAAATGTTATGCTCCCACAATTTTCAGAATTTACTAGTCTCAAAGACTTGTCGTTGACTATACGTGCCAGAAATGATGAACAAAGTCTGCTGGATCTGAATTCCTTGTTAGAGCGATCTCCTTTCTTGCGTAGATTAACATAGCAGGGAAATCGATATATATATTTTAAAGTGGTTTTTATAGCAAATAGCCTATCACATTTTTAACGGTCATCAACCTTGTATTATTGATATAAAATTTAAGAGTACTAAGAAATCACAAAATTATGGAATTTAAAATGATGGATTCAATGTTTAGTTGAATTTGTCATGTTTTTTGTTTGGTTAACTTAAGTGTACAAACCACAACAGATTAATGATCTCGTTAAAGCTGGTCACTTGCTATCTCATGACCATTTAAACAGGGTATTTTTGTGAACCAATAACTCTCTCTTCTTCCCTCCATGACTGGAGATGGCCTTAGGGCCAGTTTGGGGTTGTTGTGCTTTAAAAAAAACTGCTTATAAAAGCAGCTTTTAAAAGCAACCTCCATGTTGCTTTTAAAAGTTGATGTTTTAATGTCATAACTTTTAAAATAAGCAGTATATTTCATTTTTACCAAACACTTTTTATCTGCTTAACTTTAAAGTAAAACAGTTTTTAGTGAAAAAAAAGCAATATCAAACGGGGCCTTACTTATCCTCAATCGCTTTTGAGTTATGACCAGCTGTTTGTGATTCTTTTGGAAAGGGAAAGTTCATTTCATGATCTAAGAATGTAAGAAGTGAAAGTGATTAATTTTCATCATTAAGCTAACGGGAATATTGCATGCTTTATAGTTACTGAATGAACTTCTACATGTTTTAATACAAGCGATAGTGGGGAGGATAAATCAAAAGAGTGGATACAACTGCGGTACAATTTCCTTGCGCAAACTTATGCATGTTCAATTAACTTGTCATGAGAAGATTAATATGATTGGGGTATGGCCCTTTTGCAGTTACGATGGGGATCTTTTCATGAGCGTTATACAAGAAGTATGCAGGAGATTAAAAGATGTCCTCATCAATGGCTTAAGGTAGTAAGATTTTCGGGGTTCATTGGGATGGCCGGGTCGATTATCGATACAGAATTTTCCATGTACTTGATTGAGAATGATGTAGTGCTTGAAAAGTTTATCATAGATCTTATTTAAAAGGATGTATTAGATCGACGATCCTATATACTGCCAGAGTTTGTAACTACTGAGGAGAAATTAGAGGCAGCAAAGGAGCATGCTTTGCAGCTAATTGGAACACAATTACCACCAGGAGCTGAGTTGGTTATCATATAAGCCCTTTCATTTTCCTATTTTTTGCAGCATACTTGAAGCTCCTTTTAGTTTGGAACATATATATAATACGCAATTTGCAACTATTTATATTTTGACTTCATTATGCTACTCATCATATAATGTTTTAGTGGTATTAATGTTTGGTTATGAGATGGGCATGATCTTGGTTTCTTGATGTCTTTTTTATATATTTATTTTAGAACCTTGACATTTTGTGAAGAGTGATTTTAGATTTTACCTACATGTCCTATTTTCTCACCCATCCTCTCTTAATGAAAATGTTCATAACAAAATTTATATAAGGTGAGTCGTAAAATTGAACGAATTGGTGAGAATAACAACATTCTCTCTTGATATCAAAATATTCGTCCTCGATTGAGTACTCAGAATTAATAGTCTTAAATTATGCCTAAGGTTCCGAACATGTGGAAATATAAAGGAAATAAACAAGTGAAAGAGTGCAAAATAAATTTTTCGGAGTGCTAATAATGGCTTTCTTAAATTTTAGTTATATCTTGAATCATATTTGTAATGATTTAATAATTATTTTTTTCTTTTTTAATTCACTGTGTCTTGAGTTTAAACCAAAATCTAATAAAAATTAATATAAAATAGGATTAAGTACTAAAACTCACCAACTTTTTAGTATTATTCCAAATTGGTCTTAACCTTTTTAAACATTCCAAACAAGTACTCAACCTATTGAAAATGTCACATCTGTTAAGCCCCAGTTAACTTTTCTGTTAAATGTACATGTGGCAACAACGGGTTTGACTTTTTTAGCTTACTTGGTCACTAAATAATAATAAAAATAACTTCAAAAAAGAAATCAAGATAGGGAAAAATCAAGCCCCCGCCACCTCCAAACTCAATCTACCACCACCGAAACCCCAGCCAAACCTTATTCAAAACCCATCAACTGGGTTTTTCATGGCCAACAATAATATTAGTTGCCTCCAAATCTAAATTTCAAACATAAATTATGTACTATGGAACCTAATGATCAAAATGGTATTGAATTGAATTGAAAATGGAGACAAATTGCTTTACATCATGAGGGTAATCTCCTTCTGCTCATGAGATTTCCTCATTCGCCGATTCTCGCCTCATAAAGATTCCAGTTCTTTTTTGCGGGCATTGAAGATGGTGGTGGTCGCATCATGGCACTCCATATACCATTTCAGCAATCTCCATGACCTTCTTCTCTGTGTTGGCGGTTTGAGTTGTAGGGTGGAGTTGGTGGTTGTGCGTTGAGTTTGGAGGTGATGGCTTGATGAGGGTGGTGGTGACCGTTAATGGGTGAAGGGTATGCTTCTATGACCTTGTACTAGTACTAATATATTATATATTATATATTAGTATTTCTTCTAATGATTTTGGAGATAAAGTAATTCCTAGTTAATTTTTAACTGAAAAGTTAATTGGGACTAAACAGATATGACATTTTCAATAAGTTATGTACTTGTTTGGAATGTTTAAAAATATTGAGACCAATTTGGAATGACACCAAAAGTTTGAGAAGTTTTAGATACTTAATTCTATAAAATATCACTTAAAATAATATATATATATATATATATATAAATTTTTAATTTGAAAAGATGATCAGAGCGACTTAAAAACAAAACTGTTCTGATCGTCAACTAACATTGCGAGATATTAAATAAAATAAAAAGTAAGGAACAAAGAAAAGGTATAGAGGAAAGTAGCCAATATTCTGCTTTCCTCCATGTCTCTTATTCTATATGATTGACACCTGTCCACTACTCACCTCTTCTCCCAGACCACCACCACCACCACCACCACCTCCTCCTCTCTCCGATCTCCCGGAAAACCAGTTATGAAATCCTAAAAACAAGTAAGTTCCTCCCTTCCTTGCTCTCTCCGATTTAATAATATGTAGCTTATTTGGTATTCTTCTTGAATCCATTTTTTTCGTCTTTGAAATCGACGAATATTAAGTAATTTAGTTAAATTCATCGTTTTTGAAAATTATAAAAATTAGCTTCAAATCGAATATTAAGTAATTTAGGTGCTAAACAGACTAGGTAGCATGAGACTGTAGGCTCTAGCTTACTTAATGAATGGTTCTTTGTGAATTTTGCTAATATGGTTTTGGAATTTAATTAATTATATTAATTTGCCTCAGATTCTGCAGCTCATGTGATTAAATTGTTCCAGTATTAAGTTAAATAGTTAGCAAATTGAAGAAGGTTCAACGGAAATGGCAACTGCATCAACATACGATAAAAAACAACATGAAACTCCGATGAATTTGGGTGAAAAGGGAGAAACAAGTAATCCGTTGGGGGATCGGATTAGTCAATTGCCGGACGCGATTCTGGTTGACATCATTTCCCCGTTGAGGATTAAGGAAGCAGCAAAAACTAGTGTCCTCTCTAAGAGGTGGAGATATTTGTGGACACATGTTACAAGTCTCAACTTTGATGATCATGATGGTGAACATTCGCGTACGCCCGTGACAATTAATCCGTCAGAGAGAAGAAGACGTCTAGAAGAAGCAATCGAAAGAAGACAACGAATCCGGCAATCGCTTCAGGGTTTAACCTTAGATGAGTTCAGAGTTCGTTCTTCCTCAGCGGGTTCCGGTTCAAGATCTAGGCACCCTGATACGATTCCAAGACTAATTCGCCCACCGTCACCACCACCGTCTACGGTGATGACAAAAGTCTTGCAATCACATCAGGGTCCAACCGTAGATGGAGTCAGAATTTGTGGGTCCTGTTATAGCTCGGATCATGTCGATAATTTTATGGAATTTGCAGTTCAAAAGAAAGTTCAAAGGCTTGAGATACGCAAATCAAAAGAAAGTTCAAAGACTTGGGAGAAGCCATTCAACAACCCTTTTGGTGTTTCACGCATTAAGTCCCTTAGACACCTCTCTTTGAAGTACATAAGAATAAGTGATGAAGTTGTCGGGCTGGTTCTATCCGACTGTCAACTTCTTGAACACCTCAGTATTTATGAATCGACCGATCTTTATGCTGTGAAAGCAGTTGGTTCATCACTCCGGTTGAAGTTCCTACAAATAATTTGTTGCCGTAGCTTAGTCAGAGTTGATATTTCTGCCCCTAATCTTGTGTCATTTATATACGACGGGCCAAATGTGTATAGAAGAGGAATTGTTTTGAAACATGCACCCAAGCTTGTCAACGTATCTCTTTCAGAAGACGAACCTGCTAGTATTACCAAAGATCTTCTGTCTATTTCAGCTCGGTTTTCGTATCTACAGACTCTCAACCTGTCCATGAATCTGCGACAGGTTAGACTCTCAACCTGTTATTTACTTTAAAATTTTCCTAGCTTGTTGTACTTGTTGGTTGATCCTTTTCAGTTTTTTGTGTTCCTGTCTTTCAGAAAAATGTTATGCTCCCACAATTTCCAGAATTTACTAGTCTCAAAGACTTGTCGTTGACTATACATGCCAGAAATGATGGGCAAAGTCTCCTGGATTTGACTTCCTTGTTAGAGCAATCTCCTTTCTTGCAGAGATTAACATTGCAGGTAAAAATCGATCTATCTAATAAAGTGGTTTTTATCATCACAAATCATCCATCACATTTTTAGAAGTCATATTTTGATCCTCTACCCTTCAAATAGATTAATGAATTTAATGTTCAGTTGGAGTTTCTGAAGTTTTTTGTTTGGTTAAGGGGTAGTTTTTTTTTAAACAAAATCTCTCTCTCTATCATCCAAATTTTTTTTTTTTCGGCCACAAACTGCTCTCTCTTTACCGAATGATTTGAGATTGTGATAAGTGAAAGTATTCAATCTTTATCATTACGGAATGAAACTTCTACATCTTTTGATACAAGCGATAGTGGGGAGGAGAAACCAAACTCAAGACCTCGGGTATGAGGGTGGATGCTCTTAACCAACTAAACTACAAGCATTTTCTCAAACTTCTGCATGTTGAAGTAACTTGTCATGAGAAGATTAATATGATTGTGGGATGCCCTTTTGCAGTTACGATGGGGATCTTTTCATGAGGGTTATACAAGAAATATGCAGGAGATTAAAAGATGTCCTCATCAATGCCTTAAGGTGGTGAGATTTTCTGGGTTCATTGGGATGGGCGGGTCGATTATCGATACAGAGTTTGCCATGTACTTGATTGAGAATGCTGTAGTGCTTGAAAAGTTTATCATAGATCTTATTGAAAAGGATGTATTAGATCGACGATCCCATATACTGCCGGAGTTTGCTACAACCGAGAAGAAATTAGAATCAACAAAGGAGCATGCTTTGCAGCTAATTGGAACACAATTACCACCAGGAGCTGAGCTGGTTATCATATAAGTCCTTTTCATTTACCTGTTTTTGCAGCACACTGGTTAATTACATATGTATAATTCGCAGTTTGCAACTATTTGTATTTTTTACTTCACTATGATGCTGCTGATCATATAATGTTTTAGACGTATCGAAGAATTTGTTAATTATAACTCCCTTAAGTTTTAGTTCTCTCTCTCAAATCAATTTTGGTTATGATTTATTAAGTGCTTTTTTCTTTTACTTTCTTTTCTCTCAATTTTGGTTATGATCATATAAGTGATTTATTAAGTGCTTCCAAAATCAATTTTGGTTAGGGTTGCTTTTGGAAGGGCCAAAAATCAAAAACACTTCTAATTAAGTTTCACCAAAATAAGGGAAAGCGTGTATGAGTCGTAGAAGCAAGAGAAGGTGAAGCACTTGGATTTTCAATAAAAGGTTCTACACTTCTGAAATAATCACTTATGAGGAGAAGTGCCTCTTATAAAAATTGTCTAAAACGAGCAATTTTAAGGATCGTTTGAAAACTGAAATTTTGTTTGATAAACTATTTTTATTTAAGTTTTTTGAAAAAATGAAAAATTGAAAATTACTTTCTTGACTTTTTAAAATTTGGCGTGAAAATAAAAGTAGTTACAAAATAAAATTTCAGTTTTTTTTGTTTAAAAAAATAAAAATATAAAATTGAAAATAAAATAATTATTAAATCACTCCTAAAGTCTCGAAAGCAGGCTTTACATTTGGGCCAATCCAAAAACCCGGGTTTTACCGCCAACAACAACGGACAAACCCGCGACCATGACCCATCACATCATCCCCCTCAAAATCCCCAAATCTCAAACCCCTGCAAAACCCTAACCCCTTCAACCTCACAGACCTCCCACCGAACAAGAAGAACCAGAAATGGGGAAAATCCCACCATCTCTGCGCTCATCAGTTTCAACTTCCCTCATCAAAAAGCCACAATATTTAATCCCCAACGAATCCCCATCTCACAAACCCCATCACTTTCCCAAGAAACCCACCCGGAAAATCCCACCCCAACTTTCCGAGAAAACCCAGGAACCCACCGCCTTCCGCAACCCCTTCACCTCCCCAAACATCTCCGACGCCAAGAGGGTCTTCACCTCCATCGTCTCCGCCACGAAATCCCCACTCGACCTCCGCTTCCACAACGCCCTGCTCCAATCCTACGCCTCAATCTCTACCGTCAACGACTCCATCTCTCTCTTCAACCACATGATCAAAACCCACCCTGCGTTCTCCCCCGACAAATCGACCTACCATGTTTTGCTCTCCCAGTCCTGCAAAGCAGAGAATCAGACACTGGGGTCCGTACACCAAGTACTCAATTTTATGCTCACTAATGGCTTCAGTCCCGATAAGGTCACCACGGATATCGCTGTTCGGTCACTCTGTTCTGCCGGTAATGTTGACCTGGCTGTCGAATTGGTTAAAGAAATGGCGATGAAAAACGCTGCACCGGACACTTATACGTACAATTTTCTGATTAAGTGTCTCTGCAAGTCGAGATCTGTGAGTACTGTTTATGAGTTTATTGAAAGTATGAAAAGTTCTTTGAATTTGAAGCCTGATCTTGTCACTTATACTATTTTGATTGACAACGTGACTAATAGAGAGAATTTACGCGAGGCGACTAAGTTAGTGAAAGTGTTAGCTGAGGAGGGATTTATGCCTGATTGTTATATTTATAATACAATTATGAAAGGGTTTTGTAAATTGAATTTGGGCAAAGAGGCAGTTAATGTTTTGGAGAAAATGAAGGACAATGGTGTGGAGCCCGATCTTGTAACGTATAATACTTTGATCTTTGGGTTATCGAAATGTGGACAGATTATGGAGGCTAAGAAGTATTTGGGTATCATGGTGGAAATGGGACATTTCCCGGATGCTGTGACATACACTTCATTGATGAATGGAATGTGTCGGAAAGGGGATTGCTTGGGTGCAATGGAGTTGTTGGAGGAGATGCAAGCGCAGGGGTGCCAGCCAAATGTTTGCACGTATAATACCTTGCTTCATGGATTGTGCAAGTCGAAATTCTTGGAGAAAGGGTTGGAATTGTATGGGTTGATGAAAGAATGCGGGATGAAGCTTGATACAGCTTCTTATGCTACACTCGTGAGGGCAGTGTGTAGGGAGGGTAGGGTTGCAGATGCTTACGAAGTGTTTGATTATGCAGTTGAGAGTAAGAGTGTAACCGATGTTGCTGCTTACACAACTTTGGAGGGTACACTGAAGTGGCTTAAGAAAGCAAGGGAGCAAGGCCTTGCTGTCTAACTGGTATTTTCTCTCTTTTCCGTAATAACTATATTTGTTCGGTGGATTCTAGTAGTTTTTGTAATATTTTGTGATTTAGTTTGTCTTTGTAACTGAATATGCCGGTCTAATGTTTATCAATTCCCATACTAGCAAAAGTGGCCGCTGATTTTCTAAGTCTATGAAATTTGCAAAGCTTGGATTTGTGATGTTGTTTTGGCTTGATTGTTTTCAGTGATATTTTAGTTTTGCTAATCTCACTGTAACTGTCAGGGTTATGCAAATGCCATTAACCCTGTTGTGTTTGTTTAATGTTTACCTGAAAGGAGATAACTGATTTTAAAGCACTGAAGTGAGTTAAAGTATTCTTGTTCCCTTCTGGCAACACTTGAAAATGTACAAATTTTTTGTCTTTGAGGCATGCCAAAGTTACTGCTGTTTGGATTTGTGTGTTATGTTTTCTGGTTACGTAGTTTTAGATTGTTTTCAACTGGAGTTGTTAGGTTGTCTATAGTCATATCTTGGTTTGACACAACCGTGATCACGATTTAGAACCCTCTTGCCTTGGTATGATCCCTTCAAGGGTGGAAGTTGAAAGAGTAGAACCTTTTGCACATTGATGCTAATATGTACTCCAAACCTAATCATGATGGTTTTCTTTACTTGTGCTATATTATATGTGTAATCAGGCTAGATATGTTCTTCTTAAAATAAGGTTAGACATGTGAATTGTGATATTTCTGTTATTATGCCAGTTTCATTGGCTGTGGTAGGTTGTTTGAGTTCTCAACAGTCGTCGTTGAAGGCTACATCTAGGACACTAGCACTCTCGACTTTCTCTGCACCAGGCCAAACGACTCTTCTGATAAACTGCAACGATGACAAAATCCCCATTTGGAAGGCCCTGGACACGAATTCACGAGAAGTTTCATCCGTCTATCCATTGGCCGTAAGATCTATATAGTAGATTCCGTGACACTGCAATGAATTGCAATTTACAGGAGCAGTTTGAGCATCCAGTGGAGCCAGAGTAAATGACCGGCATTAAACAACCAACGGGAGCTCAATTCTGCCATTTTGTATTCACCATCCAGACAAACATGTTACCCTCTCGACAGATATCCTCCAACAAAATCACCATGGTCGCAGACAAACTTCTCCCCCGGATTTTGCATCAGACACTATCTGCTATTTGTTGTTGATCAGCTACTCCTATGGAGGAGCTGTAATGGTCTGCTACTATCCATACAAGTACAAAAATAGCCTTTTTTTTATTGGATGGTTGTATAAAAAACTGGCTTATACAATTGAGTCAAAAAGGCCTTTAAGAAAGGTTATCCATATCTGTTCTTTTGCGATCGCATATTACTTTGATATTTGTCTGTTCAGATTTGCATTAACAATTGAGTGGGATATCATTACTCTGAATATTTCTAATTCCCTAATCGTGGATAGTGGATGGATGGTCCATATTACTTCTCTATTCAACTTTTAACCACAAATGAACCCTGTTTTTTTAGCTGGGTGGTTTATTTTTTGGGATTTTTTAGTTTAAATACCAAATTCAAAATAACTTTAAGTTAAAATATTATATTTTTAGTTTAGGTACTAGTTGAAAAGTCAAACTAATTTGTTAGTTAAAATGACAATAATGTCTAACCCTACCATCACAAAGTCATAGTCATTAACCTTCTCAATGAATTGTAACTAACAAGCTATGAATTTTTTTAGAAGAATTTTTTTTTTATTACGTTAATCGCTTAGGGCTTAAGATATTACGTTAATCCCTACGCTCCTCCCAAGGACATTCTAAAACCCTAAACCCAAAATGATCAACCCCAAACCTTGACCGACCTTTTAAAATCCTAAACCCTCAAAGTTAACCCCGAGCTCTAAAGACCTTATAAAATTCTAAAAGAAATAAACTTGAGAACAATATAGTAATCTCTTATATCTTTTATTTAGTCATATGATCACTTGCAATAAAGTTTGAGGCTTATCATAAAATATTTAATTAGACTTAGTATTTTTCCTTAAATATAGTATTTTTCCTTAAAACCTATACCCATCTTGGTATCTAATATGAATTTACCTTTATTTTTTTATCTGGAATTTCATTAAATAAACTTCACAAACAACTAAATAACTCACTAGCAGTAGCAGAATTAAGCTTTATCTCAAGTCAAAGACACAAGGCCACCAAACCCCTAAAACAATCCAGAAGCTTAAATCATGAGAACTACAACTGCATGAACCGTAGCCACCATCAAACTCACTGCATCTAATCAAGAAATAATACGGGTGATTATTTGGTTTGAAGTTTTGAGAGGACGTGTGTCATTTGAGTGTGGTCAGGAGTGGGCTGAAATGTCTTTAGCCTTTCCTGGCCCCACTGGGGATTACCCTACCCTTCGGGGTGTGGGATACCTCAGGTTTCGGCAAATAAAAAATATCAAGAAATAACTATGAAACACTAGACCGATTTGGGGAAAACATTGTCTCCATCTATTCAATAGATTGTTTTATTATTATTATTATTTTTTGACAATTCGATATTCTAAACTATTCTAATATTCTCAAACTTACGGGAGGAGAGTTCTAATTTGGTTGCAAGTGAGTGGAAGAACTGCCTCGGCCCAACTGGCCTAATCACATTTGCTTACTTCTTGTTTATTCAATAAATACAATTAGGCAAAGGCAGAAAAGAGTGCCCTAAAAAAAAGCAACAAAGAGCGTAGCATTACTCTGTCTTTGATTTGGGGTTTGCTAGGTTTGCGTTCTTCCAACAAGGTTATGCAAAACATGTGATACAAAAAAATACATGGGGCATTTTTAACTCCTGAGGTTTAGGCTCTTTTGTGACACTAATTGCCAACAACCTGCCGCCCCTCTTAACCCAAAAATGTTTAACTATAATGCTAATTAAAAGGTGAATTAAAAAAAGTGTCAAAATGTTTCATTGTCTGTGAATAAAAAATTGGGTCGATAGGGTACACCAAATGATACGGAAATCCAGTGATTATTTGATTAGATGAACCAGACCATTTTGGTTAGATGAACCTAGCTAATTACAATTATTACTATCATAGCCAGCAAACCCTAGCTAGATTCTTGTATTTGAGGCCTATAGATTTAGGCTTAAATTTGGTCTCAATGTTGTTGTTCTTAACCTACTCATACCTTCTTTCGGTTTCTCTCAAATGACCAGCAAAGCACTTGCCAGCCTTTCATGTTCCATAAACAATCGATCCAAGCGGATATATACGATTGAGTTCTGATTGCAGAGCAATTGTGCGGTGAATTTGAAACACAGTCAGTTGGTCACGTGTTTAACCGTATCGTTCACCCTTATTATAACACGTGGAATAATACATCACGTGACTTGTGTCTCCGATACCCATAAAAATTTGATGGAGAGAGAATGGGCTGGTAAATGATTGGGGGAGGCAAGGAGGCATACGAATCACACGGCCTGTACATTGCTGTTTGCACATTGAGGGTCCAAAACTCTAAAGAAATCAGACCTAAATTCATAAACTGAGTAAAAAAAGAGAGATAATTTGTGGGTTGTTGGCCAAATTTGATACAGGATCTTCAAATTGCAGGGCGACCCAGATTACAATCACATGCAGGCCGTACTGGGTTGGCACCAAAAAAGGACATAAATGTAATCCTCATAATTTGAATAATTTGATGTTATATATAGACTTAGAGTTGGGTTTTTTCAATTCAGGGTTTATATTCCACTTTGTGTAAAAAAATTATAGACTTTTTGCAAAAGCAAAAGGAAATGGCTGTTTCATTTGCATCCATAGTGCCTGTGAGGTCTATTAGCCTACCATCTAGGCAAAACCCTAAATCTCAAAAAATGGAGTCAGATTTAAATAAGTTAAAGACTTGGAAATCTTCAAGTTCTCTTGTGAGTGAGGATCTTCTGGTGGGCTTGTCTGGTCTGGCAGAGTTGTACAATTGCATTGAGGAACTTGTTCTGTCTCCACTGACCCAACAAGCACTTCTTCACCAAGAGTGCAAAGCACTTGTGGAAGAAGCACTTGACGGGTCAGTTGGGTTGCTAGACACATGTGATAGTGCAAGAGACATTCTCTTGACAATGAAGGAACATGTTCAGAACATCCAATCCGCACTGCGCAGGAGGACCGGAGATTCAAGCATTGAAACCAGCGTTCATTCCTACATTTGCTTCCGAAAAAAGGCGAGGAAGAGCATTGCAAAGAGCCTCAGAGATTTGAAGAAAATGGAAACAAATCTTGGGTCAGTCCATCTCTTGGATTGTGACTACAATGTACAAATAGTGCTTAAATTGTTAAGAGAATTAAGTGATGTAACAATTTCCGTATTTCAATCCCTTTTCGTGTTTCTATCCATGCCTGTGGCCAGCGCAAAGGGTAGCAAATGGTCATTGGTGTCCAAATTAATGGTAGCGAAATTCGCAGCAGCACAAAAAGGCCAAAAGGTTTACAATGAAGTGGGAAGTGTTGATGTTGCTCTTTGCTCACTCCATGGAAATATCAGAAAGAGTGATGCCAAGACTGATGTACAGGTGGTTCAGTGGAGACTAGACACACTGGATTGCAGCATATCTGGCCTTGAGGCTGGATTGGAAAGACTCTTCAGATGCCTATTGCAGCATAGAGTGTCTCTACTTAATGTCCTTACACCATGAGGCTCTGTAATATATTGATAGTTATCTGTAAAGTCAGTCATGGCATCCACATTTTACAGGATTGTACCATGTTTAAGAACCATTTTGTTTTGTACAATTGTTCCAAAATTGTAGAATTCAATACATAATATTATTCTTCTCAACTTCTTTTGTGTTTTTATATGATTTGTACCAAGTATGTTCTCTATAAATTAATATCGTAGAGTTTGGATTCTAACATTTACAAACGAAAGTAATTACTGAATCCAAATTTTTTTATAGAACCCAAATTCTGTAAGATTGATTTGGTTTGTGCTAATGGAATTATGTAGGTATTAATTGTGACTTAATTGATCAAAATTGAATTTCATTAACAGAAACTAAGGTTGTCATCCTTAAATAAAATGACTTTCTTTATTCAACTTTGGTGTTAAATTTTGATTTAGGCCATACATTAGATACAATCAACCACCACAGGATAACCCAATGGTTGGGGCGAATTCTAGGCTCTTATTCCACACGGCTTGTCCTGGGTTCGATTCCTGGTGCGGGTGAATAACACGATGGTGGCCAGTGAGAGGCTGAAATGCCTCTATGAATCTTTTTGACCCCTGAAAAGGTGGATTGTCATGGCTTAGCCACCAAATGGTCCCCTTTTTAAAAAGAAAAAAAAATTACATTAGGTACAATCATAAGATTGTACCTAACCAAAAGGATGAAAATATAAAATCTAACACTACCAGGGTTAGTAAAACTTAAGAACTCATTATATCAAAGGATGAAAATGTACATTCCCCTTTCATTAATCAACATACGGAACCAGTTAGCTTTGCCTAGAGATACCTGACTATCCGAATATGGTCTAAATTCTAATCCTCCTCCCAGTTGATGAAAAAAAAAAATTTAGCCAACGAAATGCCACAATCAATGTACCAAACTTCACAAATATTGATCAAAATGCAATTTGGCTCAAAGTGATTGGATCTAAGAATATTGTCACCAAATGTTCACCCCCAACCTAACATGATGTAACCTATAAATTTCAATGATTGAGGACTATATTGTATAGACATAGGTTTATGCCACCTATATATAATGAACTTTTTGGTATGCACTTGACTTGCCCATAAAAACTCTTTGATTCTTGCTGACTCAAGAAAACCAACAAGAGATAATCCATTGGAGATTATTGAGAGTACGTCGGCTAATCAATATAAAATTGCTAATCATGTATGCCTAGAAAAATTAAGAAAATGATATCTATGCATCATGCTTATAATTTTTGGGTGGACATGGTCAGTCCACATGCAACTCATGAGTTGATGCTGCTCTTGCTCATGGCTAATTAATTTGGGTTTTGGCCCTTGAGGGGAGTAGATTAGGTAGTTAGCCCAGCACGGTCAAATGGGGCCCAAAGGCTGGGGATTTATTTTGTTTAACTTTGCACCCCTCTTTGGCATGGAGAAAAGAGGATTGAACTAAAACCATGAACATAATTAAAGACTTACGAAATGGGGAGCATCAATTGGAGATCTAATACTCACAAATAGAGAGAATTTCGTTAGACTTTTCACTTATAAATATACAGAAACTCCACTTATAATACACTAATAATAAATTGGAATCAAACTCACCAATAAAAAAACTATTATTTTGTTTGTTCTTTAGCTTTAGACACCCACTTTGTGGTTAGAATTCTATCAATAAAATAGGTCATCTTGTACGATTTGATGTGATCATTAAAACTAATTAGGGTTGTGGGTGTTATGATGATTATAACATGCGTACGTCCAATATTCTATCACAAAGCCATCTTAAAGGCATGGAAGAAGACCATTAACAAATGATGGTAGGAAAATATTACAGAAAGAAAAAAAAAAACAAATCTTGGTACTTTGTACTTGCCAAAATTTTTTTTTCTCCATTGCAAACGTATAATTTCTCAACTATATATTCTCTCCCAAGGATTATTGAATACTCACGATATCGATGTGCATGCATATGTTTAGTATAAACTAACTATAATATAATTAAGTGCATATGTATTCCCATGATTTAAACCTAATTAAGGACAACTCTTCCTTCGATTATTATTGAACTTAATAAGTTGTTAATGAAAAAAATGGCATAGATCATTTGCATATGCATATGTCTAGTATTATTTCTTATTTTCCTATTAAAATCTAGTAATTGATAGTGTTATCCAGCAAACTGAATTATCATAAACGAACAAAATGAGTCTTTTTCCATCTCTCTTGACTTAGTATAAGGCCTTTCACATGTTGTCCATTTGTCTTCCTTATTACATCCCATGGTTGCCAAGCTAATAGGGTCAACTATCCAGCTGAGCCGTTGACCACCACATCACTTCATCGTCTGCTCGACTATTAAACCTTGTGGCATGCAATCTAATTGGCCTTATGGGACGGCAAAATTATACCCTTAAATTTGAATGGACGATGTGGACCTCCCCATGACTTCAAATTATGCATGGGATAATAATATAAATATTCTGCCTATTACTCAGAGAATATTTGACGTATGAATATATAAACACATTTTTATGTAATTAATTGGTTTAGTACTAATAACACTCTCATATGTTTCAGGAGTAAACATATATCAACTAGCTAGCTAAAGGAAGATAGAATATAATATAGGGTTTACATAACTATAGGAGGAAGATATTTTTATATTTTAATTACTATATTTGTTAAGTAGAGAATGATGTTAATTTATGTACACTGCAAAGACAATGAACTGTGCTCCATTAATATTATGAAGAACACCAAATTAAATTAATGCATGCAGAAAACTAGCTAAAGCAGACAAGGAGAATCATTTCCTCATGGATATTATATTATGTATATGTGTAATTTATACAAAATGAGCATGTGGTTTTATCAAGTTTTGTTCTGATGTGTGCAGAATTGTAGCTTTTCCATCCCTAAAATTTGATTCTGCATTCGATATGCATATGCTCATTTCCTTTTTCTGTACAAACCCTATTGGTTGGTTTATTATATATATTGAGCACCCTGGTTTGGGAGAAAATATCAATTTAATAATGATCACTGTTAAGGAAGAGAGAATATTTATATAGCTTTTATCTTAACTGCGGGATGGATATAATATTTGTAAATTAGTTTACTATTATATGTGAGGGGGAGAGAATTCATGATTTTTATGTACAGTGCAAAGACAATGTACTGTGCTCCAGTAATATTACAGCAAGTTAATGCCTGCAGAAAACTAGCTAAAAAAGACAACAAGATTTCTAGTAGTGATAAATGTTTTGTCATTATATATATATATATATTATACATACAAAGGAGCATGTGATCGATGCTCAGAATTGTAGTTTTTTCCAGCATTAAGCCGCCGACCCTGAAATATAATTTGTGTATTCATTTGTTTCATGCATGATATATGATGTAGAGCTGACCCAGCATCAATTTCCAATGCAGGAATGTGTTGTTGTATCCGTATAGAAGAAGAGGAGGAACATCTACTGCCTCAATGCCTCCTTTGTCTCCCAAATTACACCAACATCACCATCATATATCACGATACATATATTATATATTGCTAGTTCCATATGCATTCAGTGCTACACTTCAATTCATAGTTAAAGAACAGGCAATTTGCCAATTTGGAACTAAATATATATAATTATAAAACCTCGACCTTAATATTATGAGATTATGATTTATTCCAAGCTTCTTCAATTATGATATATATTCATGGCCTGTAATAGCAGGGCTAGCGCCCAGCTAGTGCATGAAATGTTGAGCAAGCTCCATAGCTAAGTTGCCAACAAAATTAGGAGATGTTATCGATCTTTTTAGTGAGACCTTCTCGGCTCTTTTTCTTACTTTGCAATGTTACACGATAATAAGAACAGTGCACTCTTCTTCTTATTTTGCAATATTACACAATAATCAGAACCGTCTACTATATAATTTATCATTTAAAGATCAATTCTGCTAAAAACCAATAAAGTTAGAAATCGTTTAACTATTCGATCAATGTTGCCAAATTTTAGTGTTTAACGGAATAACTTGGTATATTTGTTTATTAGATAACCATGATATGAATAAACGATATTAAATTTAATTGATTTTTAACAAAATTGATCTTTAATGGGTGAGCTAAAAAAAAATAGTTCGATTTATTGTGCAAGACAAAATTAGAAAGAAAGTCCCGAAGATAGACAGAAAAGGTTGCTATTATTCCTCAAATTTTTAATTAAAGTAGTCATTACCCTCTGGGGTTCGAAGCAAAACACATGCACACTCATGGGATCGGCTGCAAAATTAACTGTAGTTTGAAAACCACTGCGTCAGACCGAGACATATGCATATGAGAAAACATTTGTACATCAGACACGGTATTTAAAAAGAATCCATCAAATTGGTTGAGGCTTAAGATGGATGGAAATATCAGTGATGAACTCATCGATCATCATGCATGATGTTGGGAATATGCAACATGAACAACAAGTGCAGCACAGTAACGTTGTAATGTTGTTCGTAATGGGCTGATGAAGACTGTACCCGCTGTTCACGTTTTCAAGAACATGCAATGCATCATGGCATGATATAAAATTTATTATCAAACAATATATATATATATATATATATATATATACAAATATATCTCATGCCCCAGTGGACTCTAGAAAGTGTCATTTGTCTTTTTTGTTGGCCAAGAAGGTTGCGGGGCCCGGTATCAGAAAGTTATAGGATGATGACATCCCATTAGTTATCTGATCGCTGCCCTTTCATATGTATGAAAGAAAGCTATAGGATAGTGATGACATCTCATGCTTTCTGATGCCTCTTCATGTGTATGAAAGCGCTGAGGTGAAGCCTTTAAAGTTACCTGAAGCAGTGAAAAAAACGTAGATAATATAAATTATAATAAATATAAGGTTCGATTTGTAACCAAAAAAATTGAAAAATACAAAACCAAAGCCAAGCTTCCCTCAATTCGCGCTGATCTAATTAGCTAATAGATTTCAGTTAAAAAAGATGAACTGTTTTCTGTTACGTCAGAGGTATATATCATGAGTGTAAATAAATAGTAAAAGAAATCATAAGTTGAATATGTTGTGGATAAAATACACATGTGTTAAATGTGATTGTGTAAATTCTAGGTAGATATGGATTAGGATATTCCATTATGTATGGGATTAGTTTCCTAATGTAATTGTACTTCTTTCACTATAAATAAAGGCACCTGGCATGAGGAATTAACATCACAATACAGTATAATTCCTCAAGCCTTCTCTACTTTCTCTCTTCCCTTTGCTTGCCGCACCCCCTCAGAAATATTGGCCACAACACGTTATCAGCACGCTCCTGACGCTGCGCTAAGGAATCTGAAGGGCTTTCTGCAAACAAATTGTTCAACCATCATCATCAGCAATCCAGGTACTTCTAAAACACGGTCTCGATTGTCGATATTTTGTCAGACCTGATTGCATGAACCTTCACCATGATGCATAACCCAATTTTCTGCGTTTAAAGAATTATTGATCTTCTGCAAATATTGTGTTAGCATCGACATTTAATATATCTGAAATATATTAAGTAAAATTGATGATCGTGTGAACGAAGGAAAAATTAAGGGTTTTTTCTTGTGTTTTTTTTTTTCGCTTTTCTACAAAAAACATCAAATTTCGTTTTTTCTGAAAAAAACTGGACATTCTTTACCGAAAATTTTTTTTTCGTTTTTTTGAAAAATAAAGAAAAAAAAAAAAAAAACCCTAATCGGAGCCGAGCCGACCCAACTGGCTCCAGCCGAGCCAGCCCAGCTCCAGCCGAGCTACCCCAGGCCATTGGGCCTGCCTCTCGGCCCGCTCCACCCCCAGCCCAAATTGGGCTCGCTCCTTTCCCAGCCCGCAGCTGGACCCAGGGCCTACAGCCCGTTTCTCCTTCCCCAGCCCGCAGCTGGACCCAGGGCTTCCAGCCCGTTTCACACAGCCCGTTTGGGTTTTGGACCCCAGCCCCTGTTGGGCTCACCTCTGTCCAAATTTTTTTTATTTTCTTGCTGCCAGCAGCCCAAGAAAATAAAAGTTGGGCCTGCAGCTCCAACTACGACCCACCAAAAATAATTTGGGTCATATTTGCAAACCCCAAAGGTCCCGTAGACCTATATTTCACTACCCATTCACGATATATGTTAAACTTTATTATTTGTATTATTTTTGTTCTATATATATTGTGTTTGATTGCAGGTATATATGAACTTGAAGTTCATAAATTCGAACCTGAAGCTTCGAATAAGTGTCAATGAAACCTGAAGTTTTCTTAAACATTAAATACCCATGAAACCCGTAGTTTTCATGAAAATTTAAACCAAACAATGTCTAATAGAACCTGAATGTTCTACTCCAAGTCTATGAACAGTTTTTCATAGTACTGACCACTATCTTGTTCCCTTCATTGTAGTGACATGTCGAACTTGAACAAACTCGACTTTACCGCTCTGGAAGTCTCTGGAAGGAACTACCTCAAGTGGGTACAAGATGTGAAGCTCCACCTCACTGCTAAGAGCCTCAGGGCTACCATTGAAGCAGAGACGGATAACCCGGTTGGCGAAGCTGACAAAGCAACCGCCATGATCTTCATCCGAAGACATATGCATGACGCACTGCAGACCGAATACCTCGCTGAAGAGGATCCAAGAGCTTTATGGCTTGCTCTGGAAGAGCGCTTTGATCATCAAAGAGATATTTTCTTGCCTAAAGCAAGACACGACTGGCAGCACTTACGCTTCCAAGACTTTAAGTCTGTGAATGAGTACAACTCTGAAGTTTGTCGAATCCGATCACTTCTCAAGTTTTGCAAAGAAGACTTGACTGAACAGGATCTCCTGGAGAAGACCTATTCAACTTTCCATGCTACTAATATTGTCCTGCAGCAACAATATAGGGCGCAAAAATTCACCAAATTTTCGGATTTGATCTCTGTCTTACTACTTGCTGAAAAGCAAAACCAGCTGTTGATGAAAAATCATCAAGCTAGACCTAATGGCTCGACCGCTGTGCCTGAAGCACACTTTAGCGAGAATCGAGGCCAAAACCGACGCCAGAAGCGTGGTGGTGGGAAAGGCAAGGGTTCTAAACCTAAGCCACAAGCCCAAGGTCGACAGAGCGTAGGCCCATCCAAGGGAGGAAATAACGCCCCGAAGCGCACTAATTTTGCTCCCAAAGCCTCAAACTTCAAGACTAAGAGCAAAGCGGTGAACCTGTGTTACCGATGTGGTTCTCAAGACCATTGGTCCCGCACTTGCCGAGCTTCAGCTAACGCTGTAGCTGAGTACCATTCAAGTCGTAAAGCCATAGAGACTAATCTCGCTCATGTGGAGAATCTCGAAGATACTACCCTGGAGATTTCTGATTTTCAAGAAGCGAACGCTCCGATGGAAAATTAGATTTTTAGACATAAGGCCTATATGTTGGCCGAATTTCCCCCACTAGTGGCCTAGAACCACTATGTGGCCGAATTCCCCTAGCTTTGGTTTAAGTTTTTGAACAATTTTTCCTTTTTGTTTGGACGATTGTTTGGTATTTGATTTTAATTTTGGATATTATTTTATGGAAATTATTTCTCGAATTAATTGAATGAATGATTTTTATTTATTCAAGTGACCAATTCAATTAAATTATTTCTAGGTATGTCTTGTGGGGAAGTTAGTTGTCTGGCAGATAGTGCAACTACGCACACCATATTGCGTGAACGCATCTATTTCACTAACTTCATACCTAAAATATCACCTCTGACAACCCTTTCAGGCTCATCCAACCTGATTGAGGGGCATGGCACTGCCCAATTAATGTTGTCCAATGGTACAAAGTTAACCATTAAAGAGGCACTTTATTCTCCGCGTTCCGGAAGAACGTTGTTGAGTTTTAAAGATATTCGAGATAATAATTACCACGCTGAAACTTCTGAAGAAAATGGGATTGAATTCCTGTGCATAACTTCTTATGAATATGGCCAGAAGCGTATTCATGAGAAGATGGAGCGCCTTCCAAATGGCTTGTACACAACAACCATTCGCTCCCTGGAAAGCCACCATGTGGCCGGCCCTAGCAGTGGCCTTGCACTGGAAAATTTGCTTTGGCATGACCGTTTGGGACACCCTGGACGAATTATGATGCGCCGTATCCTCAGTACTTCACACGGGCATCCCCTTACCCGAAGTAAGGATTTCGTTCTTCGCACTATCTCATGCCAAGCATGCTCTTTGGGTAATCTAAACACTCACCCATCGACACACAAGATCCAAACGGATCCTCCCAAATTTCTTCAGAGGATTCAGGGGGACATTTGTGGACCGATTCAACCATCTTGCGGACCATTTAGATACTTTATGGTATTGGTTGATGCTTCCACACGTTGGTCGCACGTCTGCCTCCTGTCCACTCGAAATGCTGCATTCTCCAAGCTTCTAGCTCAGATTATTAAGCTGAGGGCTCACCACCCTGATTATCCGATTAAGTCGATTCGACTGGATAATGCTGGAGAATTTACATCGAAAACTTTCGATGACTATTGCATGTCAGTTGGGATTGAAGTTGAACATCCTGTCGCCCATGTTCACACCCAAAACGGCCTAGCAGAAGCGTTTATTAAGCGTCTTCAAGTAATCGCTCGGACTTTGGTAATGCGAACCAAACTTCCGATATCTGCATGGGGCCATGCAATATTGCACGCAGCAATGTTGGTCCGCCTGAGACCCGTATTGACCCAACCATATTCTGCGCTCCAGTTGGTAACTGGATACGAGCCCGACATCTCGCATTTGCGCATATTTGGTTGTGCGGTCTATGTGCCAATTGCGCCGCCCTTACGTACTAAAATGGGTCCTCAGCGAAGATTGGGAATCTATGTCGGTTATGACTCCCATTCGATCATTCGTTACTTAGAACCTTTGACAGGCGATCTCTTTACCGCTAGATTTGCGGATAGTCACTTTAATGAGACAGTCTTCCCGTCGTTAGGGGGAGATAAGAACATAGTTGTTCCTGAAGAACGCCGCGAATTATCGTGGTCTAACCCCACTATGTCTCATTTAGATCCCCGCACTGCTCAGTCTGAAACTGAGGTGCAAAGAATCCTAGATCTACAGAGCGTTGCTCAAAGCATGCCGGATGCTTTTACTGATCTAGAGAGAGTGACGAGATCACATATACCAGCTGCGAATGTGCCTGCAAAGATAGATGTACCAAACGTACGTCGAACCATCGCCCCTGAAGGACGAAACACCCCTGAAGGACGTCTGGCCGTACCTGCTGTGCGGCCCAGTACCTTGGCGGCTAGCCAATCATCTGCTCCTACCCTGAAGCGTGGCAGACCTGTTGGTTCAAAGGATTCACAACCCCGGAAGAGGAACCCCACGGCACTAACTAGTGAACCTAGTTCGAATCCTGCCATCGCCAACTCATCCTTTCCAACGCATGAGGTTATTCTAGATTATGGTAGTGTCCTTGAAGAGACCAATCCGCCTCCCGAAAATCGTGAGATTTCGGTCCATTATGCTAGCTTGGATGCACTTTGGAATAGGAATGAGATGATAGTCGACGATGCATTTGCATATGCAGTAGCTACTGATATCATGCTGAGCGATGATATTGAACCACGTTCCGTTGATGAATGTCGACGTAGAACCGATTGGTCAAACTGGAAACAAACAATCCAGGTCGAACTTGATTCGCTTGCGAAACGTAAGGTGTTTGGGCCTGTAGTTCCTACACCACCACATGTGAAGCCCGTTGGCTACAAGTGGGTTTTCGTAAGGAAGCGTAATGAGAAGAATGAAATAGTGCGATACAAAGCACGCCTTGTGGCGCAAGGTTTCTCTCAACGCCCTGGGATTGATTACGAGGAGACTTATTCCCCTGTAATGGACGTCATAACGTTCCGCTACCTTATCAGTTTGGTAGTTTCCGAAAAACTGAATATGCAGCTTATGGATGTGGTAACCGCGTATCTCTATGGGGATCTTGATACGGAAATCTATATGAAAGTTCCTGAAGGACTTACATTGACTGGATCAAATAGTTCTAGACCACGGAACACTCTCTCAATTAGATTGAGGCGTTCACTCTACGAATTAAAGCAATCCGGACGGATGTGGTATAACCGTCTGAGTGAGTATTTGATTAGTCAGGGATATGTGAATAATGAATTATGCCCATGCGTGTTTATTAAGAAGTCACATTCCGGATTTGCGATAATTGCAGTTTATGTCGATGACATGAATCTCATTGGAACTCCCGAAGAGCTTGAGAAAACTGCGTCGCACCTGAAGTCGGAATTTGAGATGAAAGATCTTGGGAAAACTCGATATTGCCTAGGCCTGGAGCTTGAGCATAGTTCGGCTGGGATACTGGTCCACCAATCGAACTACACCCAGAAGGTGTTACGTCGTTTTAATGAGGATAAAGCGAAACCTTCGAGTACTCCTATGGTCGTCCGATCGCTAGATGCAAAACGAGACCCTTTCCGTCCTAAAGACGATGAGGAAGAGGTTTTGGAGCCTGAAGTTCCATATCTGAGTGCAATTGGCGCTTTATTGTACTTAGCTCAGTGCACTAGACCGGACATCTCCTTCTCTGTTAATCTTCTTGCAAGATATAGCAATGCGCCCACACGCAGACACTGGAATGGTGTTAAAGACATCCTTCGTTACCTTAAGGGTACTACGGATTTGGGTTTATTCTATCCCTATGCATCTCAGAATAGATCACACCCCCTTGGTCTTCGGAATGATGCTTGCCTTGTTGGTTATGCTGACGCAGGTTATTTATCTAACCCGCACAAGGCACGTTCTCAAACGGGTTATGTCTTTACCGTTGGAGACACCGCAATATCTTGGAGGTCAACCAAACAGACCTTAGTTGCTACCTCTTTGAATCATGCTGAGATTCTCGCCCTTCACGAAGCTACTCGTGAGTGTTTTTGGCTGAGAGCTGTTGTTGAGCATATTCGAAGCAATTGCGGGCTTTCTTCAGTCGTTGATGTCCCTACAACGATCTTTGAGGATAATGCCGCATGTATTGACCAGATCAAGAAAGGATACATCAAGGGAGACAACACCAAGCATATTGCGCCGAAGTTCTTCTTCTCACATCAGCAACAAGAGCATCAGAACATTGAAGTCAAGCAAATCCGTTCCCAGGACAACTTAGCCGACCTCTTCACCAAGTCACTGCCGAAGTCTACTTTTCAGAAGCTTGTTCAAGGAATTGGTATGCGTAAATTGTCTGATTTGCAACATTGTTAGTTTCTCGTTCGGAATTTTGTCAAACTCAGGGGGAGTATCCTGAAGTATACTCACTTAACCTTAATGTACTCTTTTTCCCTACGATCAGGATCATTTTTCCCATTGGGTTTTTGTTACCTGACTAGGTTTTAATGAGGCACCCATTCTGGGCTGGTTATACCCTTGTGTACATCCTACTGACATCCGGTAGATGTTTAGTATTGACATTGCATTAACTCACTTTTCTCCTAGACTATGGGTTTTTGTCCTATCTTGGGTTTTACCATAGCCAGGTTTTGTGAGAGTTTTTATTTCTTTTTATATGCAAGTTCCGTGATCGAGACTAGCTTGTTTCTCTATTGTGCCTACGAGACGACTTCATCAACTTTCATCCTGAAGATCTGATGCGATATCTACTTGAGTATTTGCACACTCAAGGGGGAGTGTTGTGGATAAAATACACATGTGTTAAATGTGATTGTGTAAATTCTAGGTAGATATGGATTAGGATATTCCATTATGTATGGGATTAGTTTCCTAATGTAATTGTACTTCTTTCACTATAAATAAAGGCACCTGGCATGAGGAATTAACATCACAATACAGTATAATTCCTCAAGCCTTCTCTACTTTCTCTCTTCCCTTTGCTTGCCGCACCCCCTCAGAAATATTGGCCACAACAGAATATGATTTAATTCAAGCTTGTGCTACTTTCATTAAAAACGACATGTAACTCATAATATTTTAAAACAGAGATTATAAACACTATATATGAATACAACAGAAGTATTCAGATTTAAATTTTAATAGAATAATATGTTAACAAGTAAATGTCACTCTCACCTCAAATCTAACTTCCTTTTACCTTAGGGAAAAATGATATACTTGCCATTCCTCCTAGGCAATATACCATTCAGTATACCTCTGAATTCTATAAGTTATCAAATCTATTCATTTCTGAACACCTAACGAGTCCTAAATAATACTCAAAATGGTATCAAATAACCAACCAAATAATTCTATATCTACTATCTAGCTCTATTATATAAACATTTCCTACACGTGTCAAAACCCGATATTCTCTCTCGCTCTCTCGTTCCCAAAGAAAACCCTAGATCTAGATTTCCACCGATGCCGGCCCCTTGCTCCGGCTTGGGGCTGGTGGCAGACCTCCTCGCCTCTCCTTTGTCACCCTCTCACCCCGCTTTCTTTCTGCTTCTTCTTCCTCCTTCATTATCTCCACCTCTTTGTCTCCCTCCCACCTTGCCATCTCTCTGCTTCCTCCCCTCTGCCCCGCTGTCTAACTCCCACCCAGTCATCTCCTTCCCCTCTCGCCGCCCCATCCACCTCACGAGGTTCGCCATTTATGTCATCTTTTCTTCAATTTTTTCATGATCTCCCCCTCCTCTTCTCCCCACTGTTTTGTGAGCAGCTTCAGTAGCTTTTGGTGGGTCAGATCTGTTTACACTCAAAATTGTCATGTTTCCACTTATTTGGGTCTAAAGCCAAATTATGGCATTACGTGGGGGTTATTGTGAAATTAGGCCAAACTTACACCAAGATATTTTGGGTATCTACAAGTTGACATATTTTGGGCAGCAAGGATGACACTTTTTCTTGTAAGCTGGAGGTGTGTTTGCAAGTGGATAGTTAATTAATGTTATCCTTCTTTATGCAAGTGGAGCCTTGGCGGTGGAATGCATCAAGTGGCTTTGCTTTCATAATTGCCTATATAAGAGCTGCGAGGGCAAAGAGCTAAAAACACTCAAACAACCAAAAATCAGAACATACATGTTCTAAGGAAAGCCAACCTTTCAAACTACCAAAGGGAAAAACCCCTGTCTTGAAAGCCAAGAAGTGGCATTCATCAGTTTATACAACCCAACTAAAGCTTTCATAAGCCTACACAATGCTTTAGCAACCATTCACAAAGCTTCGACAACTTATGTTAAAGCTTTTAGATTAGGAAACCCTCGATCTTAGAATTAGCTCTCTCACTTCTCTTTGTGGTATCGATTTAAGCCTGAGAAAGAATCTCCTTTAGGCTACTCTCTTTTTTTCAAAGAGACAAACTTGTAGAGAAGCCAATCCGATGACCTTGTCTCCAATCCGATAGGCATAAAAGCCAATCAGACGGCCTTGTCTCCAATCCGATGAGCATAAAAGCCAACCCGATGGCCTTATATGCAATCCAACCATACTTTGGTTGATGTTTACAGCTTTATTTACTTATTGCATTTACTTATTTGTAAACTTTCAATTCAGTATATGTATGTTTACTTTGGTGTAAACTATATTTTCTTACTGCTTATTGTCTTTACTATTAAAGCATTCCAACTGAATATAACCAGTTTATATTCAATCCATATTCCAACCATCTTGGTTTTGTTATATATATCTACATAACAATTAAAGTCCTTAACAGGCAAGGCAAACAAAGAACCTAAGTTGAGCCTCTCACACTTAAAGGCACAATCTTTTGGTTAAAAGTTAAATAGCGCAATCTCAAAACACACACACACCATCTACTAGCGGTACCTAGTAATGGCACGCTCGCAAGCTCCCAATTTGTGTTCATATAAATTTCCAGGCCTACAACTAAGCGCCAGTGTGAATTTATCCGTCAAACAAGATCCACCTGTTTGCGAACACTGTGGTGGCTACTTCGTGCGGCCATTTCAAATGGCTGACCTGAAAGACTGGTGTTGATGGTCGTGCCGCCCTGGGCAAAGGATCTGGCGCTTACGCCATCTTAGACTATGTGGTATGTTCAATTTTTGCCTTTTTTGTGTTTAGCAAAGGTTACTCCAACGATTCCTTGACATTTTATGTTGTTGTATCGCCTCGTACTGTCAGATCTGACAGCCACGTTGCATTGGGCACCTGATTTGATAGTCAAGCCGCCTCGGACAATGGGATATGGCTTTCACGCTGCCCAGGGTGATGAGATTGGTTAATTTTTCCGTATTAGGCTTTTTGACATGGTTGTTCTACTGCCATGTGGCCCCAAATTTGATGGATGATTGCCTTAGGTGACTGAACCAGCAGGATGCGCCACCTTAGGTAATCGAATCTGGCATTTTACGCCGTCTTGCGTGACCGGATCTGTCGACTTCACCGCTCTTAGCTTTGGTATTGGTGGCTCTGTCGCCTCCTCTGACTCATGCAGTGGTGGACTCCAGTAAAACGGAGAGGTTGCAGGTAACTGTGAGTGCCCTAGCATTCGATGAGCTAATTTGTGGGTCTCTTCTTGGCGTAGTGTAGTTTGTTGTCTCACCTAACTAGTGATGTGGTCACGCTATAACAATGGTTAGATGTGGTCTTCGCACTTGAGTGGTGATGTATGTGGTCTCGTCTACCAACGATGACTTTATGTGGTCTTGCTCCTCAGCGATAACTTTGAGTAGCCTCGCTATTCGGCAATGACCGGTTATAGTCGCCGATACGAATATGGTGCGTCTATCGTCTTTGTGACAAATTTAGGTTGGTGGTGTTTGTGGTAGCCGTATAGGGGTTTACTCAAGTTGTTTGTTCACTCCAGTTTAATTTCTTGGTCATTGGAGCATTGTACCCAATTGGCACCTATGTATCTGTTTGTATTGTTTAATGAAATATCACTCTATCGCTTGTTGTCAAAAAAATATAAGCATTTCCTAATGGTTCAAAACCTAATATCATATTGTCATTTTTACAAATTTCGAACTTCTTAGAGCTCATTTAATAATAATTTTGCTTTTAGTTTTTAGTTTTTGTATGTTGAGATAGGAGAAAGTATATAAGAGAAATGAGGAATAAGTTAATGATGAAGGTAGTTAGTGGGAGGAAAGAGGAAGAAATTGTTGAATATAAGTCCCACATCAGAGAATTAAGAAAATAAAATACAATGTATACGTGTATGGTTCCACTCCTAATAATACCGAGAATTTTTGTGATAAAACTCAACACCTAATAATAGATGATTAAGTTAGAACAATATCGGTGTGGTTAGGAGTGGGCTAGTGACCTTTCTCTCTGAATAATTTGATGAAATGACTCAAATCAGAGAGCCAAGCAGAGATGACCATCTGTCTATCTTAAAGTTAAAAAAAATTCGATGTGAAACCCTAAGAAATACTTCAATGATTTGGTGAGATGACACAAATCTTACAAAATTAAAATTTCAAGAGGAAATCTAATTCAATGATTTGGTGGTGAGATGACTCAAATGAGAGAACCAAGCAGAGGGCACCACTTGTCTTAGAAGAACACGTATCTGCATAAGCGGAAACATACGTTTTCATAAACATGGTGAGGAGCTTAAACTAAATTAAACTAGACAATGCGTTAGCAAATTTAAATGGAGACATGAATACTACAAACCACTCGTGCACACAATTTAATACTGGCTACAATATTATGATGTTGATCTTGGCATTCTAACCACCATGAATAGTACTTGGTGTGTGTAATATCAATTTGTTACATTTCTTAATCCCAATAGATCTGGATCTCAATCTCTTTGTTAAGCATTTGTTTAATCCAATTACTGTGTTGAAGAATCTCCAAAATTGAGACAACCCAGACAAGGCCACCTATTGGAGGACTGGTCTGCCACAATTCAATAAATTAAAAATGAAGGCTAATGTGGCACTAAGGGAGGCAAAGTTGGTGATGACTCTTGGAGTTTTGCCATAACAATTGAAACCTAACGAAATTGCAAATTATTGAAGCAATAATGTTACCCAAAAAAGTGACAAAGTAACCAAAACTCGAGGGCTGCCCACTCTGGCTCCACATGCTCTCCACATTGACTTCAAAAGTCTTGTCTCTCTCACCGTATTCCATCTATATATGGGCATTCTCAAGAGTAGTGAAACCAAATACCTCAAACTTGAGATCTTTGAAAAACAAAGAACAACCTCATCAACTTTGAGCTTTTTGTCAAACACAAATTAAAACCCTAAACCATGGCTGCCAAGTACAATGTAATTAGATCAATCAGCTTGCCCTCAAGGTCTCACCCCACCACTATTAGGGTTGAAGAGGAGCTGAGCAGGCTCCAAACATCTTCATCTTGTGCTTCAACTTCAGACTCAATCTGCAAATCTCTATGTGGGCTAGAGGAGTTGTATGAGTGTGTCGATGATCTTTTACAGATGGCATCAACCCAACAGCTCCTTTCTCAACACCAACAAGAGAAAAACATGGATGAGTTGTTGGATGAATCAGTGAAGCTCTTGGACATATGTGGTATCACAAGAGATACCATTTCAACAATCAAGGAACATGTTAGAGCTCTTCAATCTGCTCTTAGGAGGAGAAAAGGAGACTCAAGCCTCGAAAGCTGCATTGCCGATTACACTTGTTTCAGAAAGAAGATGAAGAAGGATGCCAAGAAATTGATCACATCTTTGAAGCAAGTTAACAACAAAATTAAAGCATCACAACTTTTGGAGCAAGATCACCATCTCACCGCCGTGATTCGAGTTCTTAGAGAAGTTTGTGTCAAGAACATGTCTATCTTCCAATCCCTCTTGGTCTTTTTAGCTGTTCCAGTTTCAAAGCCAAACGCAAACAAATGGTCTTTGGTATCAAAGTTCATGCACAAGGGAGTGATAGTATGTGAAGATCAGAACGAAGACATTATTGGCCATGAGTTGGATGGTGTTGATGCTTCTCTCTACTCTCTATGCAAATCTTCATCAGATGATGTTGAGAAGATACAAAGTGCACATAAAAGATTGGAAGCTTTGGAAATCACCATTGAAGGCCTTGAGAATGGTTTGGACAACGTTTTCAGGCGCTTGATTAAAACAAGAGCTTCTCTTTTGAACATTATCTCACAATGATGTGCTCTCAAAGGCCACATTAATTTGTCCCAAAATCCTCCAAGGCATCCACATTTTATTAGGATTCCTTTGGGATTATAATTTTTTTGCTACATTTGTAATATGTATATATATAGTCATACAATGAAATACAATTGATACCCAAGTTCTTAAATATTATCATGATATTTCTTTTCTTCTCTTTTATCTTTTCATTTTTTTCTCTTGTTATGTACCTGCAAGGCTATCAAACTCTAAACAACTAACACATGCAAGACTAATGAAACTTGTACGGAGAAAGAATTTGATTTATCCCAAATTGTGCTCTAACTCACAAACTCACAAATTGATTCTCACAAATTTGACAAACAAATCAACCATGATTTGCCACACACTCATGACTCCAAAAGGTGACCTCCACCCCAAAACCAAGAAAGAAAAATATCTAAACTAATGGTGACGGGACACTAGATAAACTAACCCTAAGGTCCTATTTATAGAGTATAGGACTTAGGTTACAATGAGAATCCTAATCCTAATTGGAAGTAAATCCAAATCCTAGTCAAATAGGTAATTAACAAAATTTCTCCACCAAGAAAGCAATCCATCAAATTCAAACCCAAATAGGACACAACTCGCGTAAATAGAACATCAAAACGAAATAGCAAACACGAGCCACGAATTCTTGAACTTTCTCCCTGTACCGAACAATCGGTTGTCACCACTGAACGTTGAAACTTCTGATGGTGCTTCTTTGCTTCTCCCGATCAATCATCCGATCGATCTCCACTTCCATATTCTTATTCCGACACTCTAATTTTGAGCCGTAGATCACAACACTATCTAAAAAAATAGTTTATATCGTTTGACAAAAGAACAAGGTAACAAAATAGTTTATATACTTATCCAAACGTCAAAATCACAGAAATTTGAGGCAATAAATCATACAATGTTCCCTCAGGTATCGATTTCGTGAGGGAATCGATCTTAGATGAAGAAGATTTCATGAGGCAATACTAGGAAGGTGAATTATTTATAAGAAGAAGATGGATTATATTCATGTTGTATCTTTAGCTTGGAATAGAGGTTGGTATTCGTTTTGGATTGAGTGTGATACCTCATTGGTTGTTCACCTTCTTTCTTCATCTTTGCCTTCTTTGTCATCAGTCCCTCGGAGGCTTTTTGGTTATAGTTAGCATAAATGTCGAGTTTTATTATCCTCCATGCAAGTTCAGATTTATCATATTTTTAGGGAGGGTAATCAAGTTACTAATTGTCTGGCCAATTATGGTGTTGATCTCCCGGTGTTCATTGGTGGGATTCATGCCCTCCTTGTACTGTAACTACTTATTCTCATAACCTTTCTCAACTTCCTTGTTATAGGTTTTGCTAGAAGTGGTTTTTACTCATGACTTCTTTAACGGTCAGGGTTTTCATGTCTCTCTTGACATATTGTATTTTTCTTTTTTATTAATAAATTCATCTCATAGTCACTTTCTATGATAGCAATGCTGAAGTGGAATTGACTTTGCAGTTTATTTAAATAAAAAAAAATATTAAGTGTAAAGTTTTATCTAAAAAAGTCAAGATGTTATTGTGACATCCCACATCGACCAACGGAGAGGGGGTGATGTGCCTTATATATACATGCCCACCTCCATTTAGCACGAGGCCTTTTGGGAGCTCATTGGCTTCGGATTCCATTGGAACTCTGAAGTTAAGCGAGTTTGGGCTAGAGCAATCCCATGATGGATAACCCACTGAGAAATTGCTCGTGAGTTCCTAGAAATAAAACCGTGAGGGCGTGTCCCAAAGCAGACAATATCGTGTTACGGCGAAGTCGGTCCGGGATGTGACTATTATTAATAGTGAAACGTAAAATTCAAACTATAGAGGTCAGGCACATCTTTCTTTGGCTTGTATAATATCTCGGTCCTCCTATACCCTAAACCCTAAAACTCCAAACGGGATTGAAAAACCAACCAAATGATTCTGGATCTACTCCCATCAAATAAGCATTGGTTCAAAACCTACTTAACAAATTGTCATTTTCATTTTGAACTCCTTAACAAATTATCTAAGCTAACTTGATCCAGATAAAAAATAATAACATTCTCTAAACTTACTTAAACCAACAATTTACACAATGAGTGATGTTAGAAAGATCATTTACTTGAATCATATTTGGTAGACCACATGATATGAGGTTAATGGTTAGATTCTTTTTTTAAATTATTAAAGAAAGAATTTAACCATCAACCATCAACCGTCAATCACCACATTATGTGATTTACAAAATATTATCTAAAAATATTATCCCCTTTAACATTTTAATACAAGTTAGACTTCATACTGAATCATACGCAGCATCTTTCTATTTTAATGCAATTATGCAAAGTTAATTTCAATAGGAAATACTACTCCAAGTCTCCAATGATTGTTCCAACCCAAAAGAAAAGAAGTCTCCAATGATTAGGTGATACGACTCAACTGAGAGAGCCAAGCAGAGATCGCCAGCTGGCCTATTCCTAGAGGTGAAATTTCAGAAATCTCAATGATTTGGGTGAGATGACTCAAATGTGAAGCAGAGAACACCACATGTCTCCAAGGTCCACACGTCGATTTCTAGTGCAGTCATGACTCCATACAGACATCAAGCATTTACCAAAAATTTAATAGTCATGAATAGTGTTAATCTTAATTGCTCTATTCGCCACTAACATTATTAATATTGTCTCAATTTAACTACATGTTATTATATATTAAGTTTTATCATAAGGATCTTAGTAGTATTAAAAGTGGAATATCTCACATATAAATTATATTGTATTTTATTATATACTCGATGTGAGACTCTATCTTCTAACAAATAGTAAAAGTCACTAATAATATGGTTTTCCTACATATACCTATCTTAAATATATATCCTAACGGATCGGGGTCTCTATATCTATGCAATTTTGGGGTTGGATCTTCTTCAAAATTGAGAAAATCTATAAAAGGCCACCGATTGGAGGATTGGCCTGCCACAGTTCAATAAATTAAAAGTGGAAGGGCAATGTGGCACAAGGGGAGGCAAAGTTGGTGATGATGACTTGTGAGGCTTTTGCCACAAACAATTGAGGACTCAAATTATTGAAGCAATAATGTTACCTAAAATTGTGACAAAGTAACATGCTCTCCATATTAACCTCACAAGTCTTGTCACTCTAACCTTTTATCTATATGTATATATAAACATATTCCAAGATATAGTGAGACCAAAAACCTCAAACTTGTGCTCTTGTGAAACATAGAGAACAGCTTCCACTCTGAGGTTTTTTTCTTAAACACAAACGAAAATCAACCATGGCTGCCAAGTACCAAGTCAGATCAATCAGCCTGCCCTCAAGATCACACCCCACCACTCTTAGGGTTGAAGAAGAGCTGAGTAGGCTTCAAACATCTTCATCTTCTGCTTCAATCTGCAAAGTTCTATGTGGACTAGAGGAGTTGTATGATAGTGTGGATGATCTTTTACGGATGGCATCAACCCAACAGCTCCTTTCTCAATACCAACAAAAGAAGTATATGGATGAGTTATTGGATGGATCATTGAAGCTCTTGGACATATGTGGCATCACAAGGGATGTCATGTCACAAATCAAGGAACATGTTAGAGACCTTCAATCTGCTCTTAGGAGGAGAAAGGGAGACTCAAACATAGAAAGCAGTATTGCAAATTACAATTGCTTCAGAAAGAAAATGAAGAAGGATGCCAAGAAATTGATCACATCGTTGAAGCAAGTAGACAACAAAATTGCAACATCACCACTTCTAGAGCAAGATCAGCATGCTTCCGCCGTGATTCAAGTTCTTAGAGAAGTTTGTGTGAAAAACATGTCTATCTTCCAATCCCTATTGGTCTTCTTAGCAGTTCCAGTTTCAAAGCCAAAGTCACAAAAGTGGTATTTGGTATCAAAGTTTTTGCACAAGGGAATGATAGCATGTGAAGATCATCAGAAGGAGGACACTAATGGCCATGAGTTGGATGGTGTTGATGCTGCTCTCTACTCTCTATGCAAATCTTCATCAGATGTTGAGAAGATACAAAGTGTACATAAAAGATTGGAGGCTTTGGAAGTCACCGTTGAAGGCCTTGAGAATGGTTTGGAGAGCGTTTTTAGGCGCTTGATTAAAACAAGAGCTTCTCTTTTGAACATAAACTCACAATGATGTGCTCTCAAAATCTCTAAGGCATCCACATTTTATTAGGATTTCCTTTGGGATTATAATTTTTTGATACATTTGTAACATGTATAACCGTACAATGAAATACAATTGACACCTTGAATCACATCAAGATATTTCTTTTCTTTATCTTTTAAGTATTAGATGCATTTTGAGAGGTGAGTCTCACTACATTCGCTTGATTAGGGTATCATTTTTTGTTACTAATACGTTCTAGTAGTATTTATCTTCACTTGAAGTGAGAGGTGTTAGGTTCAAATTTAGAAAATGACGAGTTTGCAACGAGTTAATTCTCTCATACACTTAGTGTAAATATATCACTGTATAAAAAAAATTTATTCGTATTGTCATTTTTTTCTATCTTTTTAACATGTTTAAATGTTTAAAAAAAAATATTTCGTAAGGTAAATTCGGCCCACCCAACTTTAAATTCCTAGCTTCGTCCGTGGAGCCACATGATATTATTCACAATGTGCTTTTAGAAAACAAATGTACTTAGAGCCAGGTATTAATTTCTTCTCTTAATTCTCAGTTAATTTATGATAAAGCTCCCCTCGTATCATTGAGATTCATTCAAAAAAGTACTAATCAAAATCCAATTAGAGTACTTGGGATTATAGCCTAAACGGTGACGGTTATTGCAAAAAATGTTAAAATTAAATTAGTGTTAATGCAAGGTTCTTTAAGACTCTTAAAATAATATATAACTGTTGTTGGGTCTAATGAGATGGATCTAGCCTATTGAAAGATGAGGAGATCAAGATATTGGGCCTACATCCCAAGAATCTAGAGGACACATCACTACTACAATGACGGATGACGGCCGCCTACTGCTCGAGATTGTCTACTGAAAAGTAGGATGAGGGATAAACTTAAAATACTTTCTAACTGTTCGAACTAATTGTCAAACTGTGACAACTTTATGACACGAAGTCTCAAGAATAGTTCTATCCAAACATCATCTTCAGACCACACGTTTGTGAGGACGCATATTTTGAAAATATATATATTATTATTGGTTTAGTATTTTATTAGTTGGACTCACACTATCCCCGTTTGTTTGTAGATCACTCATGTCTTTCTCTTTTATTTTCGTCCATTAAGACACCTTTCTTATGGAACTTGTTCTTAGATAAGTTCAGTCTTCATTTCTCAGTCCATGCAAACTGACAGCACCACCTTCCCATTTCCTAAATCTCATCTCTTTAGCAAGGTGCAGGTGGCATGCTCCTTGCATGCAATAAACTGGAGGTGTCTACTATCAGGATGCCAATCCTATCATTAGGAGGTGACTTGATTTTGAAGCTCCATAAGTTTTTCCGTCTATATTACTTTGCCAAGTGTCACTAGGATAAGTGTGAAGTTGATGCACATCTTCACGTATGCTATTTTGTCATTATTTTTACTTTACTCTCTAAGTTTTGCAGTCGCCATCTTCTAGTATAAATAGCACCTCATTTTCTTTGATTTGAAACAAAAACGTAGACTGGGTTGGTATATATATATATAGAGGGAGAGAAAAAGTGAAAGTTAGGAAAAGAGAAAGAAAGAAAGAACGTTTGTTGAGTTTGACGTAAGGAGTCGGTAGATGTCTTGCCGAGTTTCGTTATCGAGGTGAGTGGTGTATATAATACGTTTTAAAAGTTCTTTTTTTTAGATCAAATATGAAAATCAAGAGTTATCATGGGGTTTTGCTCTATTTACAAATCTCGATCTATTTTCAAGTCAAGCATGTTGGATTTGTGAAATACTTTCATAATTATTAGGGTAAACTGCCGTTTGACCCCTTGAACTATTTGAAATCAGCCAATTAATCCCTCACCGTCAGATTCAACGAAATTTCATCCACTTTGCTGTCAAATACTAACATGTGTCGTATTTTAATTGGTAGATCTAGCTGACATTCTAACTAATTAACAGCAAATTGGATGGAATCTAGCGGTAGGGGGTAAATCTACTAATTTAGGAAAGTTTAAGAGGTTAATTTACAAAAAAAAATAGTCCAGGGGGTCAATTTCAACTAGGGTGATAGTTCAGGGGGTCAAACGGCAGTTTACCCTAATTATTATGTATGGTGGTATGTAGATTATTTGGAAATGTTCATGGAACATGAGAATTTTAGTGTTGCATTATCGAGGGATAAATGTAAACTGCACACAGGGACATTAGGGCGAAAAGTCCATTAGGGGTCACATGGTGAGTTACATTTGATGAAGGATATAATGAACACGTGAAGGGATGATGTGATGTGAAATTATGTGGCTAAAGCTTTGATATTATAATCACATTTTACAGTGTGTGTAAAACGGCACGCTTGACTGGCATATTACATATTCTACTCATTGGACGACGATGGTTGTTGCTCACCCTTCATCCTTTTATTTTACAGATTAGTTATTTGGTAAGACAGGGATTAGACGAGCTGAGTTTGTATTAGACGAGAGATTTAAGGATTTTTTTTTTCTGTACACTGTGTAAGGGTTTTCAAGTTATTTGTATAAGATTTCATTTGCTTTCGTTTTCATTATACTTTTATTCGAGCACCAGGCGAGAGGTTTATTTTTCCACTGACTCTGAATCCGGGGCTTGACAACGTTGGCCATCAACAAGAACAGAAGTCTATGAAAGGACGTAAAGACTACCAGGCCTATCAATCAGCTCTCTTGCTTTCCAGCCACTCTAGGCCAAGCGGTTGCTCGATACGTATTGGCAGAGAAAACCATGCAACTAGCTCTGAGTAAATGTCACTTCCTCTCCACATGTCGTGTAGATAATGGAAGAGTAGCTAGTAGGTCGTATCTACGTGTTAAGTTTATTAAATACTACAGCGGTGAAAGATGCAAATGCTCATTTGTTTTGAAGCCATTGGTGTCCTATATAAGAGAGCCGAATACCCCTTATAATGGGTCAAATCACAAGAGAAAAATTATATTTAATAATTGTAGAGCTTTATTTATAATCCGCATCAAATATATATAGATAACTACAATAGACGTAGCCCAATTTTGAGGGTGAACCACTTAAAACTTGTTGTCTATAATTTAGCTTTATATCCCGAGCTCGTCAAGGGTTGACCATACTGGTCTTTGTTGACTTCCCAGTTTTGAGTGTCAACAACTAGGGCAAAAGTTTTTTTTTTTGTCAATAGGGCAAAGGTTTCATCACTTGGAATTAGCCTAAGGAGGTTGTATTCAATTGAGATTTTGAAAGATTTGAAAAGAGTTATAAATTCATGTAGTTTAGTGGAGTTTCGTAGACTCCATGCATGTGAATTTTGGGTGAAATCATTAAAAATCTTAGAGGGAGAGCCCTGATTTCCTAAAGCCTAAAAAACACTATAAAATTAATTCCTCCAAATCCATTAAAATTCTTTACCTTTTAAAATATTTTAAAATCAAATCCTAATTGAATACCTATAGAGTTTTATGTACTACTTTAAAATCTAGAATGAATACACTTGGATTTCTATGACGTTTTATAAACTCTTTTAAAAACTTGATTGAATACCCGTTGACTTCAATGGATTCATTTAAAAACTTGATTGAATACATATGGATCTGTAAACTCTTTTAAAATCTTTTAAACTCCTAATTGAAACATCCCCTCCTAAGAATATTGTCAACAAATTAAGAACTCGTTTGGAAGGACTTTTAAAATGATTGAAAAGTGCTTTTAGAGAAAATATTTTAGGGTTCCAAAAACACTTGAAGTGCTTCTTGGCAAGAAGCATAAGTTATGTTCTTTTTTTTTTTTGGGTGAGAAACGGGGATAAAGCCCAAAAAACTACAAGGTGGCACGAGGCCTAGAAACACCTAAAACATCATCTTCCAAAATAGACCTAATACTATCAAAGGGATCACGATAAACAGTAAGGCCCAACTCAAGGGTCATTTCCTAAATTAGTAAGGCGGTTCGCCACCATATTATGCTTCCTATAGACATGAAGTATACTGCAGTTCCATATGCTATTGATAAACTCTTGACAACCCAATATAATAGTAACCAGAGGGTGGAACTCTTCGATTTTATTCTTAATAAGACGTATAGTTATGTGAGAGTCAGATTCAAGAATAATTGTCTCGGCACCTATTTCCTAGGCCATCTTAAGTCCATAATATATACCCCATAGCTTTGTTTCAAGCACTTGTCCAACGCCCAGATTAATAGCAAAACCCGCAATCCAGTCTCCACTATTATTTCGAAGGACTCCACCTGCTGTAATAACCTCATTTTGCGTCTTCCTACAACCGTCAGTATTAATGTTAATAGCATCTCTATTAGAGGCTTGCCAAGCCAAATCAACCAACATTCTTGTACCATGCTTATGCTTTTTGTAAGAAGCGCTTCAAGCACTTTTTTCATAATTTACTTGTATTTTAATAAGGATTGATTCCAAAAATATTTTCACCAAAAACGTTTTCAATCATTTTAAAAACACTTCCAAACGAGTCCTAAATGTATAGCCCCAACCTAACGTGATATGTCCTATAAATCTTTCAATGATTGAGGGCTATATTTAATAGAAGTAGGTTTATCCGTTTATGGCTCCTATATACTATACAATACATTTTGGGAACTAATATTAGCACTCCAAAAATCTAATTGTGTAATATTTTTCTTTTTAAATATAAAAAGTTTGAAGTGCACAATTAGAATTTTAGAGTGCACAATTAAAATTTTGGAGTGCTAATAACAATTCTCTACATGTTTCGGTATAACTCTAGTGTTAATCATGTACCATGCTTGTGCTTCATTTGTGAACATGGTCACGCCACTCTCCCCACCACATCGCTGGTAAAGGATTTCATAAGGTTGTGAGACCTTGACTCTGTACGGTCTAAATAAATATACGGGCTGTTTCTTTTTTTTGGTTTTGCCTTGACTTTCCGAAGAAGCCCAGAAAGGAGTCGAAGAAAAAACCAGAGAGAGAGACAGAAAATTGACCAAAAATTTTGCGAGGCAAAGGTGAATAAAAACTGAATCAAACGGGGCACAAAACGCTAAAATAGAAGACTCGGAAATATTTTCCCCTACCTCTTTGGCAATTGGCATGAGAAAAACACCCATGATTTAAAATGTTACCAAATAAGCTTATCTTTTCATCATGACGGTGGGAAAATATTAGAGATCAACAAAGTCTCAATGACTATTAATAAACCATGTGGCATGTGGTCTAATTTGTAACTTCATATATATAGTCTCCTGAGAGATTTCTTAAATAAGCTTATATAGAGGATGATATATAGTATTCATTTTCTCACTTTTTTTAACAATTAAAATCATCTATATTTTAATAAATCATTCTTCCATATATATGTATGTATATGGCTTTACCTTATGGGATGGCAAGACTTTATATCCTTGAATATGTATAGATGATGTGGACCTATCCATGACTTCAAGTTATTCAGCTGACATATAGTATAAATATTCTGCCTACACTCGGAGAATATTTGACGTATATCTATAAACACAGTTTTTTTATTATAATTTATTGGTTGGTTGATTATACAAAGCACGCTCATATGGTTCGGAGAAAAGATACTGAAGAAATCTTCACAATAAAATGTTTTGTATTTCTTAAGTTTCAATTTACACAAGTATGCTTTACATATAGAAAAGAAAGAAACAACCCAGTTACCAGAATGACTTCTAATGACCGGGTAAACCTACGTTCAGTTACCAGAATGACTTCTAGTAACCGGGTAAACCTACGCTTTAATCTAATCCTTAAATTAAGGAGATTACACTAATACCAATACACGCCACTAATCAGTCATCTTCCTTTAATCAAGGGAAGATGGCTGGTACAGACAACAGAGCACTCATGTACAGAAAAGTCAGCGCAGCAGAGAGCACGCAGTAGTTCAGTGGACAGAGGAGCCAACCGGATGAGGGTGATACAGCCAACCCGATGAGAAAACAGCAACCCGATACATCATTCAAACCATCCCGATGTGCATGCCGATCATCCCGATGTACCATGTAGATCATCCCGATGTACCATGCAGCTGTTTATTTATGTATTTCAACAGATACCAATTTAATTGTTAACTGTTAAGGAAGAGAGAATACAATACAACTTATTTACCTTAATTGTGGGAGCTTGTTAGGTGGGAATAGATTTGTATATTTCTTTCACTCTATGCATGTGAAGGAGAGGATGATTTTAATTTACATGCATGCACTGCAAAGACAATGTACTGTGCTCTATTAATATTCCGAATGAATACCAAATTAAATTAATTTATGCAGAAAATTAACTAGCTAGCTAAAGGAGACAGAAGAATCTTGCAGCCCTCATGATGGATATAGATATAGACATATATATATATACACACACAATATATTGAGCATGTGATCGACGTGCCATTAATATTCTGTGTTTTGATTGGTTTTGTACAGTTATGGATTGGTCTGATGAGTTGCATATATAGAATATAATGTAGCTTTCTCCAGCAATATTAAGCCAGCCCACACCATCAAATTTGTATACATTCGTTGCATGATGTAACCGGCCAGAAATATCAATTTCCAATGCATGACTATGTTCTGGATGTATAGGAGAAAAGGAGAAATATCTACTGCCTTAGTGCCTCCTTGTCTCCGAAACGACACCAACATCACCAACATATATTACGATCCATATATATATATATATACACACACACATACACACACACATATATATATATATGTTGAGGTCATTTCCAGTCAAGTGTTATAGGACACTTATAACCCGAAAATGTGTAAAGTTCGTCTTCAGTAAAGGGGCTATATGCTAGTCACAGACATGGATAGGTACTTGTAGCCTTGGAGTGAAATACATTTAGTTCTTTGACAAAGCTTTTTGTGGAGCTCACGTGGACTTTCTATCTCTTTATTATTTCTCTTTCTCCCTCTAAATACAATAATTATTAGTGTAGAACCATGTACTAATCAGTAATACTATTGGAAATAGAAAGAATATAGTTGAGACTACATAAAAGAATAATATTTGGAGGCCTAACACTCCACATTCTTTAGCCCTCCAGTATTAAAGATGACCTAAAATTGTTATCCTATATTATCAATAAAAAAACTTTGAGTTTCTTTCATATTTCATATGCTTTAGGTTATCGTTTGATTTATTTTATTACTTGAGCTTGCTAGCTTGCCAATACAAATCATAAATTAGTCAATATACACAAGTCTCAAAGACATCAGCATGACAAAATTAAGTGTTGCCTGAAAAACTGCGTCAGAACTGAGACATAACCATTAAAAAAGAAATATTGTATATCAACACAGTAATTGTAAGAAACAAAAGTATTAACTACTGATGAATCAAGCTTATTGGATGAGAATTTGGGGACTGATTACAGTTCTTGTAAGTATTGGATGTTCACACTGATTTCACATTCCTTCCCTCTCTCTCCTCCCTTCTCCCTCCTTTTAACGGTGAGATCGGTGTGAGCATCCAATGTTTACGAGCACCGTAGCCTACTCCGAAAATTTGAGAGGAAAATCACATATGATCTATGATGTTGGGGAGGCAACAACAGCAAGGCATGCAAATAAATGCTGTGCAGTATTGTTCGTAATGGGCTGATGGAGAGCCTGTAGCAGTTGTTCACGTTATCAAGAACATGCAGATGCATCATGCATATGATATAATATATACGCCACTCATTTCATCTCATGCTACAACTTCCAATTAATGCGATTAAAAGAAAGTGTTTTTTGTCGATTTAATTTGTTGGCAAATAAAGTTGCAGGGGCCGGCACATACATGGAGTGCAGATCTTCTGTGCCCAAAAACTCTTTGCTTACCCTCTACCAGCATTTTCGTTTCGACACATGTCCTCTTATATAACATCAAGTTATCTTTGTTAATTTGATATAAATTTAAAAAAAAAACGAAGAAAAGTCAAAAGCCATAACTAGACATCACCGAAGCCTCTGCCAACCCTCATCTTCCTCGTCACCAGCGTCAACCAGACATCACCCTTGGCGTAATCCTGTCAACCACACTACGCCAGCGGCTGCAACGCTTCTTTTCGAAAATCGGGTCTTCGTTCAGAATCTTTTCGACTTCCGAGGGCTTGCCTATAATCTGGGTCGTTCTCGCATTTCTAGAAGAACCGCTCCAGCATCTGGTATAGTTGTTGGTTATTGGCTCAAACCAATCATTATTACAGCTACTGATATGATAGTTGTTAGTTGGCATCTAATGCATGTGGGAGACAAACATTAATGAATGTATTTATGTGTCTGTTGGCATCTGAAAGGTTTTTGGCCTTTGCTGTCTTTGAGAAGGTTGTTTCTTTGGCTTTAAAAGGAGAGGCGCTGAAGCATTCCAAAGATATAGAAAATAGAGGAGCTGAAGCAACCCGATAGAGAAGAGGGAAGAGCTTGAGCAATCTGACAGAAAGCTAAAGCATCCCGACAGAGTTGGTTTTACTTTGTATTTGTTCGTTTCTCTTCTATAGTTGTGTGTGAGCTTGGGTTAGTTGGGTCATTGGGAAATTGAGTGATAAACACTATTGTACGTTCTCATTGATTATAGTAGAAATCTCCATCGTCTCCAAACTGGACGTAGGCATTTGCCGAACCAGTATAAATCTTGGTGTTCTTATTTATTTATCTTTTGCCTAGCTACTGTGATTATCTGTTCTTTCTCACTTGGTTGTTGCTTCCGCACAACAAGTGGTATCAGAGCCCAGTTGTTTCGACTTGGGCAGTGGGAGTGAAGATGGCTAGAGGTGAGGATGAATCTGTAAAGGGGAAGGAGTCTGCATCGTCTTCGTCTACATCCAACAGACATCAAATGGCTACTACAAGGTTGGAGGTTGATAAATTCAATGGCTCTAATAATTTTGGTATGTGGCAATGCGAAGTTATGGATGTGTTGTACCAACAAGAATTGGATATGGTTCTGGAAGATAAACCGGAAGACATTGAGGACAAACAGTGGACGCGGATGAATCTTCATGCATGTGCTGCTATTCGATCATTCCTTGATAAGGAGTTGAAATATCCTTATATGAAGGAAACTTCTGCTAAGGAGAAAACTGGAGGAAAAATATATGACTAAGAGTGCAGAAAATCGGCTCTTCTTGAAGAAAAGACTCTTCCGTTTTCAGTATAGTCCAGGTACTTCTATGCATGAACACCTCAATGATTATAATAAAATACTTGCTGACTTAGCAAACCTTGATGTGCAAATTCCTGACGGGGACAAAGCACTATGTTTGTTAAATTCATTGCCTGATGATTATGATCATTTGACAACTACTCTGTTGTATGGAAAATCCGAGGTGAAACTTGATGAGGTGGCTGCGGCCTAAAGACTCACAATTCACAAACTGAGGCACTGGTAGCAAGGGGTCGGACAGAAGGAAGAAAATTTGGAAAGCGGGGAAAGTCTCGTTCAAAGTCACGAGAGAAGTTTCCTGCTAGAGATGAATGTGCTTTCTGCCGCCAAAAAGGTCATTGGAAGAAAGACTGCCCCAAATTGAAGATTAAAGAGAAGGAGAAAGTGGGTTCTGAAGTAAATATTGCAAAATCTGGAGAAGATGATTTCGAGTTTGCTTTGTCTAGTTCATCTTCTGATGGTAACTCTAAGGAGTGGATTTTGGATTCAGGTTGCACCTATCATATATGTCCCATTCGGGAATGGTTTTATAGTTTTGAGAAACTGGATGGTGGAGTTGTTTTGATGGGTAATAATAATGCCTACAAAGCACAAGGGATAGGCAAAATCTGTTTGAAAATGCATGATAGAACAGTCAGAGAATTAAGTGATGTTCGGTATATACTAGAAATGAAGAAAAATCTTATCTCTCTAGGAGCTTTAGAATCCAATGGTCTTAAGATCACCATGGAAGGTGGAGTCCTTAAAGCTGTGTACGGGGCAATGGTGGTAATGAAAGGTACAAGACGAAACAACTTGTATTTCTTGCGGGGGAGTACAATTATTGGTGGAGCAGATATCACTGAAGCTGATGATGCAGATTGCACAGTTACCACAAGGTTATGGCATATGCGTCTTGGGCATGCTGGTGAAAAAGCATTGCAAGAACTAGTAAAGCAAGGCTTATTGAAAGGTGCAAAGACATGCAAATTAGAATTTTGTGAGAATTGTGTGTTGGGAAAGCAAACGAGAGTAAAGTTTGGCACTGCTGTTCACAACACTAAAGGCATTCTTGATTATGTACACACTGACGTATGGGGACCTTCAAAGAATGCATCTTGGGGAGGAAGCCATTATTTTGTCTCCTTTGTTGATGATTTCTCCAGAAGAGTATGGGTGTACACCATGAAACGTAAGGATGAAGTCATGAAGAAATTTCTGATGTGGAAAAGGATGATTGAAACTCAAAGTGGTCGAAAGATCAAGACTTTCAGATCAGACAATGGAGGTGAATACAAGTCTGATCCTTTCTTGAAGGTTTGTCAAGATGAGGGTATTAGGAGGCACTTCACAGTTAGGGAGACACCACAACAAAATGGAGTGGCAGAGCGCATAAACCGTACCTTGCTTGACAAAGTTCGGTGTATGTTGTCTAATGCTGGTTTAAGCAAGACATTTTGGGCTGAGGCAATCACTTATGCTAGCCATCTCGTTAACCAATTTCCAGCTGCTGCAAATGAGGGCAAAACGCCCATAGAGGTATGGTCTGGTAAACCTTGTACTGATTACAAGTTTTTACATGTATTTGGTTGTTCTGCTTACTATCATGTCAGAGAAAGCAAACTGGATCCAAGAGCAAAGAAAGCTCTATTTATGGGCTTTAACACTGGCGTGAAGGGATACCGGCTCTGGTGTCCAGATGAGAAAAAATTTGTTGTAAGCAGAGATGTGACTTTTGATGAGGCTGCTATGGTTAATCAGAACAAGTATAAAGGTGAAACTAAAGCGATTGAGACCATGTGTAACTCAAAGCAGGTGGAGTTACTGAAGACTCCAGTTGTCCCAGTAAGGTCTGATGTTACAGATTCGAGTCCTATAATTAATCCTGATGATGAGGATGAGGATGATGAAGAAGAAGCACCTACCCAAGAGCCTCCACAGCAACAAGACTATATTGCAACCAGAAGATCAAGAAGGGAAATTTGAAAGCCGGATCGATTTACTGATATTGTGGCATATGCACTTCCAGTTATTGAAGATGATATTCCATCCGCGTACAAAGAAGCTGTCATGAGTTCAGAATGCGAAATGTGGAAGAAAAGTATGGATGAGGAGATGAAATCTCTTCATAAAAATAAGACTTGGAAGCTGGTTTAGTTACCGAAAGGGAAGAAAGAAATTGGTTGCAAATGGGTGTATGCAAAGAAGATGGAATCGTTGGGAAAAGATAATGTAAGGTTTAAAGCCAGATTGGTAGCTAAAGGTTATGCTCAGAAAGAAGGCATTGACTACAATGAGGTTTTTTCTCCTGTAGTAAAACATTCTTCGATTCGAATTCTGTTAGCTTTGGTTGCACAGTTTAACCTTGAGTTGGCCCAACTTGATGTTAAGACTGCATTCTTACATGGTGATTTGGAGGAAGAGATTTATATGTCTCAACCAGAAGGTTTCAAAGTTGTTGGAAAAGAAAATTGGGTTTGCAAATTGGAAAAATCATTATATGGCTTGAAGCAGCCTCCAAGACAATGGTACAAGCGATTTGATCGATTTATGATTGGGAAAAATATACAAGAAGTCACTATGATCATTGTGTATACTTTCGCAAACTACAAGATGGAACCTTCATTTATCTGCTTTTATATGTTGATGATATGCTTATAGCATGTAAGAGCAAAATGGAGATTGAAAGATTGAAGGCTCAACTGAGTAATGAATTTGAGATGAAGGACTTGGGAGAAGCTCGGAAGATACTAGGTATGGAAATTGAAAGAGATAGAGCAAAGGGCAAGATTAGTCTGAGTCAGAAGCAGTATTTGAAGAAGGTACTACAGCGTTTTGGGATGTTTGAAAAATACAAAACCGGTCAGTACACCTCTTGCCCCTCATTTCAAACTTAGTGCTTCTATGTCTCCTAAAACTGTTGAAGAGAGTCAGTACATGGCTCAAATTCCTTATGCAAATGTTGTTGGTAGTTTGATGTATGCTATGGTGTGTACTAGGCCTGATATCTCACAAGCTGTGAGTATTGTCAGTAGATATATGCATAATCCAGGAAAAGGGCATTGGCAACCTGTGAAATGGATACTACGGTATATTCTGGGTACTGTGGGATGTTGGTTTATCGTTCCAGCAAAATAAAGTTACTAGTCGATGTGTTGTTGGATATGTGGATTCTGATTACGCAGGTGATTTGGACAAGCATAGGTCCACTACTGGTTTTGTATTCTTTATTGCTGAGGGTCCAGTAAGTTGGAGGTCGATTCTGCAATCTACAGTTGCTTTGTCGACTACTGAGGCAGAATACATGGCTGTAACAGAAGCTATAAAGGAAGCCATCTGGCTTCAAGGGTTGCTTGATGACTTAGGGGTTCAACAAGATCATGTGGATGTTCATTGTGATAGTTAGAGTGCTATTCATTTAGCAAAGAATCAAGTTCATCATGCACGTACAAAACACAATGATGTGAGGTTTCATTTTGTTCGTGAGATTATCAATGAAGGAGATGTTCTTCTTCAGAAGATTGGGACCGCTGACAATCCAACGGATATGTTAACAAAGCCAATCTCGTTGCTCAAGTTTAAGCATTGCTTAGACTTGATTGGAATCTGTAAAATCTGTTGATTGCCCCTTGAGGGAGTGGGAGACGAATTTCTTTTGGAGTTCTACTTTGAGGGTTTAAGCCAAGGTGGGGATTGTTGATTATTGGCTCAAACCAGTAATTATTACATCTACTGATATGGTAGTTGTTAGTTGGCATCTAATACATGTGGGAGACAAACATTAGTGGATGCATTTATGTGTCTGTTGGCATCTGAAAGGTTTTTGGCCTTTGCTGTCTTTGAGAAGGTTGTTTCTTTGGCTTTAAAAGGAGAGGCGCTGAAGCATTGCAAAGATATAGAAAATAGAGGAGCTAGAGCAACCTGATAGAGAAGAGGGAAAAGCTTGAGCAATCCGACAGAAAGCTAAAGCATCCCGACAGAGTTGGTTTTACTTTGTATTTGTTCTTTTCTCTTCTATAGCTGTGTGTGAGCTTGGGTTAGTTGGGTCATTGGGAAATTGAGTGATAAACATTATTGTACGTTCTCATTGATTATAGTAGAAATCTCCATCGTCTCCAAACTGGACGTAGGCATTTGCCGAACCAGTATAAATCTTGGTGTTCTTATTTATTTATCTTTTGCCTAGCTACTGTGATTATCTGTTCACTCTCACTTGGTTGTTGCTTCCGCACAACAGTAGTGTCCGGACTTTTTCTGCTCAGGCTCAGAACGGTTATTAACTTATTCGGGTGGGGGGGGAGGGGGGCGGCGTTGAAGAGGTTTGAAAGGTTGAGGGAGAAGAAATTGGGAGGGGTTTGGGTGGTGGTGGTGCGGTGGAAGAATGAGTCGGTGAGGGAGAGGAGGTTGATGGGTGGGAGGGGATTTTGGGGTTTCTTGAACCAAAATTCAAAGGGGTTGAAGTTGATGGAGGCCATCGGAAAGAAGAGGAGGAGGAGGAGTGGATTTTGGAAACTTCTGAAAAATTTGAGATTTTTGGGGTTTATTGTTGACAAGGTTGAAGAAATGGATATTTAAAAAAAAAAAAATCTTTGTCAAGTTAGCAGAGTTAACTTAACTTGTAGTTAAATGAAAAGCCAAGGTGTCGAAACAAGGATGGGCAGAAAATTTTTGGGCATAGCAGATCTACATTCATATATAAGAGCATTTTCACCAAGCAAATTTTGACATGGCTAAAACCCAAAATCAAGCCAAAACCCACTTTTACTAGTTGTTGGGTTGCAAGGGTCACCGACCATGGCCCTTTATCAATTCTAAGTCCAACTCCAAAACCTTGGCGCTAACTTCAGCGACCAGATTTTTTTTTTTCTTAGCTAAGCGTGTGAGACACATGCTCCTAGCTTTGCTAGTGAGCCGACAGAACTAAGGTTGTGGGGCCTGCCGCAACCTGTGTTTGAATTCCAACGGTAACTTCAACAGTAAAGTGACATGTGGCGCAATCTCAGCTCTTCATTTCAAATTCTAACTTTAATCCAATGGTTCACATTATTTTAGCTATATTTTTTTTTTAATTCAAAATTAAAAAAAATCCATTCCAACGGCTACTTTCATATATTTTTTTTTCTATAAATACTAGGTCTTTTTTTTCACTTCTCACACCAAAAATCTATACAATCTTTTATATTCTTATTTTATTTTCTACATTCCTAGTTTGTTTGTGCTTACAAAAATGTCATCTCCTATCAAAGCCGGAACCTCATGGTCGACCGTCGAAGATGTTTTCTTGTGTGAGCGTTGGCTTGCCGTTACCCATGATCCAATTATGAGCAATGAGATGAGGTGTGCTAATATGTGGAAGAAAATTCATGAAGATTATACCAGTCGGTTTGGCAACAGTCGTAGGGAATGCGGACTTACTAGTAGGATGAAAGTATTGAATTTTTCGTTAGGCAAATGGAGAGACGCTCAGACGAAAACGGCTGAGAATTATCAAAGTGGCACAAATCTTGGGGATGAGGTAACAATTTTTTAATTGTTTTTGTTAGCACCTAATTTTATTTTTTGAGTTAATAAAATTGTATTTCCTACTTTATTTGTTTCAGTTGATGCAAGCTCAAAATTGGTACCAAATTTTGACCAAAACAAATAAGAGCTTCAACCATCACCAATGTTGGGAAGTTGTGAAAAATTGCCCAAAATTCCGAATTATTAGGAGTGCTTCAAACGTTGTTCCAAACGAAGCGACGCTATATGGTTCACCTGGGGAGGAATCGCCATTGGGGTCCCAAGATGGAGTGGAGTCACCGGGCCAAAATTCTCAACCAAGGCCAATTGGGAAAAAAGCCGCTAAGGCAAGAAGGAATAGGAGTGACAATAACCCTAGTGCAAGTGCAAAATTCTTGGAACAAATTGCTATGCAAGGAGAGAAAAATATTGAGAGACAAAGGCTAAGCGATGAGGCTGACAATGGGAGAGATGCATTTTATAGAAGAGAAGTGGAGTATGCAAGGCGACTTGAAAATGAAAAGAGAGATCGAGAAATGACATAAATGAAATTAAACGAAAAAAAGCGTCCCCGAACGCACAAATTTTTTGGCTGCACGAACGAAGGGAAGTGACAAGGAGAAGAAATCTTTTTGGTGATGAGGAACCTAGCACCTCGAATCTTAATGAAGACGAACCTAGCACCACAAATCTTAATGAAGACGGACCAAGAACCACAAATTGGTTTAGAAATTAACTTGTATTAGTATGCTTGCCCTTTTAATTTCGGAATAAATATTGTTGTATTATTGTATTTGGTTATATTGTTTGGTTTTTAAGATGTACCACAAGGCTTATCTTTTCATTTGATAAATAAAATTTAATTTTAATTATTCCATTTATTTATTTTATATCAAACCTAATAAGAAACAATTTATGAAAAACAAAATAAATTATAAATAATTGAATTATACATTAATAATAAAATAAATCATTGTGACTATTCACAATAGGTAGAGAGTGAATAGTAACCACCATGACAGTTTACTATTCTCATAAATAGTAACTGCTATAAACCAAATTTTAGTCCCAAATCGTGAAAATGCTCTAAGAGCCTGAGAGTGAAGACAGGGGAAGACCCACGTTGCATGCCATCACATACTCACATGCATGCGTATGGGATCTGCATGTTGTGGGATCGATGACTTGTATGAAAAAGCTCAATTCCTTCAGATCTAATAATCAACTAATATTTCCTCAAAAAAGAAAATAATAACCAACTAATACATTTCCTCTACATAAAAAATAGTCACTATATGTTTAAGAATGATTGATCTCATTTTGTTACGTGAGTTATATATAGGAGTTTTATAGGAGGTGTCACAGCACTGTAGCAAAACGGGATAGGTTATAACCCATGTATATCAATGAATAATATAAATTCAAGACAACTACTAAACCAACGATTTATATTGTATAGAAAAGAGATTGGGTTTTGGGTTTATTTGGTGGGATTCTTGTCCGACACGTGCAACTGCGGCATTTGCTCATAATATTGTATAGAAAAGAGATTATATAAACTCTATGAATGCAAAAAAAGTGTGTATACAGATTTAAATTTCAATATTTAATATGTTGAAAAGGTAATTGCCATTGGTCACCTTCTAAAGCTTAACTGTTTTACTGGAAATTGCTCCTAAGTCCTAAAACTTAATACTGAAAACCTATCTACCATCATATTAGAATTTTCATTTTCATAAACCAAAGTTCTAGAAGACGCTAGGCGCTAGTCAGGCAGCGGGCAGAGGTCTAACGCCTAAAGGCTTAGGCGGTTATTTTTATTTTTATTTATAATATATAGTAATGATTATATATATAAATATATACTATGAAATATGAGTATATGTGTTAAGTTTTAGGGCTTTGTAATGGTTTATGAGCACATATGTTTAAAGCCATTTTTAGGCCTTGATTTCTAATTAAAATAAAAAGGGGCTTGGTTTTTTAAAGAAAATGACAGATGACTACAAAAACCCTAATTACACTACCAAAACATAAGCCGCCACCAATTCATTTCTCTCCAACTGCAGATCGAAATTGCACATCTCTCTCTCTCTCGTCAGAATTTTCATCGTCAAGATGCGTGCAAAGCGCGACACGGCGACTACAGGAGACGGTGCAGAGAGAGAGAACGTCACTGTGCAAACTCCAAAGAGACAGGGAGAAGAGAAGCAATGCGGCGAGAGATGTTGTCTGGGTTCTTTTTGTAGGGGCAACCTAGACCGCCGATACCACTGCCTAGATATATAGCGCCTAGGCGGCCGACTAACTCCTGCCCGATTTTGACGAACGCTTTGATCTAAATTCCGACGACACTCCACCGCCTAATGCCTAGACACCGATTTTTAGACACTGTAATAAACTAGCTAACTCTAGGTAAACCCATCCAAAAATGAGAACCAAGAAAAAACAGCTCCAGTATGCTGCAAGGTTAATTTCAACAAGAAAATACTACTAAATTTCTCCATTAATTCTCCAATGATTTTGGAGCAATGACTTGAGAGAGCCAAGCATAGATCACCACTTGTCTCTTACAAAGCTAGAATGTAAAATAATAAATACTGGTACTCAAGTCCAATCCATCCATTACAAAGTTAAAATTTCAACAAGAAATCTACTTCAATGATTTGGTGATGGGAGGACTCAAATGAGAGAGAACCAAGCAGAGAGCACCACTTGTCTCAAAAGCCCACATGTCAAATTGTTATGAACTCGACTTCTATACTATTTTGATAGTACACCAAAGGAGTAGGAACACGTGTCTGCATAAGCAGCAACGTACGCTTCACACCTCTTATACACCGAATGAAACATTTTGGGGATCTTCTGTCCATGAAATAAATTTTAAAATGCATTTACCATAATCTTAATGGAGACATGAATAGTACAAACCACTCGTGCACACAATATAAAACTGATTAATTCCAATAATAATGATGTTAATCTTGGCTGTCTAACCACCATGCATATATAATTACTACGGAATGGCCCAATAGTTAGAGCGAATTGTAAATTCGTATTCTACACGATTAGTCTTAGATTCGATTATTGACGCTGGTGAATCACACGATAGTAGCTAGAAAAAACTAAAATGCCTATATAAGTATTTTTGGCCGCCAAAAAATTAGATTGTTGTAATTTGATCACCAGCCGATCCCTTTAATAAAAAAAAACCCACCAGCCGATCCCATTACTTAAACTCCTTGGGAAACTTTTGTTTAATGCATTCTTGGTGTTGAAGCTTCTCCAAAATTGAGACAACAACATTTAATAAATACAAATTGAAGGGTAATGTGGCACTTGGAGAGGCAATGTTGTGATGACTCCTGATGCTTTTGTCCTAACCAATGCACCAAAGAAAAGATTCTGAGGCACCTCATGCCAATTGCCATACCTAAAGAAATTGCAAATTATTGAAGCAATGTTACCCAAATATGTGACAAGGTAACCAAAACTCAAGGAATACCCACTCTGGCTCCACATGCTCCACATTGACTTCAACAGTCTTATTCCCCAATCCCCGCCCTCCCCTGTTGGAGAACAATTCAAAAATAAATAAAAATACCAAAAATTGAAATACTTTATTGATAAAAATACTTGCTTACTAAGAATTAAATAACAAGAACAAATACAGGAAAAATTAAATTGATACTAACTTGATTAATCACAGGTAGAGGCTAGCGTAAAAGCTATGTCCTTCGAACAGTATTTCCGTCCCACTCTTGTGCTTGTGGTTCTACAACGTCTGCTCGACCAGGATACAACTACCTAATTCTACAACCCGCACTAGATTATAAAATTCTAGCGAATTGTGTTTGTGTGTTTACTCTCTGGAAATTTGTACAAAAGACAAGGAAGGAAGAAAAAGATATTCAGATGGAACTGACGACTTGAATTATATATAGGCTCTTTCATACCTCTTCAAATACCTTTTGGATGTATCTGAAGCTATACAACTCTTCAAAGAGTTGTGTCTTTTAATCAAAACGTTTTTTTAAATTAATTAAATCTTAATTCAAAATATTAAAACTAATTGATTAGATTAGTTAATATTATTAATTAATTTATTATTAATTAATATATTATTTATTTATTTATTATTAATTAATTTATTATTAATTAATTTATTATTAATTAATATATTATTAATTAATTGCCCTTGTCTTGATTAATTAATATTAATTAATATTATTATTATGGTATAATCATCAAGCCTAATCCACACAATTTGAGGCCCAAGCCTCAATCCTCATTCCAAATTGACCCGAGCCCTAACTACTATTGTAGAAGTCAAAAGATATATAAAAGGTATGGTGAATTTGGTTTTCACCAATGTGAGACAAGGAGTCTCAAAACTCCAACACCCCCTTTGTATATGGATAGGCATTCCCAAAGATGGTAAGATCAAACACCTCAAACTTTAGCTCTTTAAAAAACAAAGAACAACCTCAACTTTGAGCTTTTTGTCAAAGCCTAAACCATGCTGCCAAGCGCCATGTTCTTAGATCTATCAGTTTGCCCTCAAGGTCTCACCCTACCACTCTTAGGCCTCGTTTGGTAGCTTGGACTGTACTGACTATTTTAGTCGGATAGACTAATTTGTGCATCGGGTAGTACTGACTAAATAGTCGGACGTTTGGTACAGTATCAGACTAAAGACCGACTATTAATACTGTGTTTAGTACTATATCAAATATAAAAATTAATTATAAATAAAAAATTGGTGATAAAATTTATACAAAAAAAAAGACAAATCCACATAGATTAAAGAAAAAAAGAGCATAAAATGGAGAGAAAAAAAATAGAAAGAGGAAAAAAAAAAACCCCAATTAACAGAGAAAACACACATAAAGAACGAGATGAGAAAGATTGGACAATCCTTCCCATGGATTTTGAGATCTATTGGAGGAGGAGATAGAGCCATCAACCCACATATTGTGTGGTAATTGGTAAAAGTGGCAAAACTGATGCTCAGCAACCCACATGAAACTCAGGAAAAAAAATTACCCAACAATTACCTCCTTCCACGGAAAAGCCCCACCTAACCTACATTGCCTGCCATGGTCGCCACCCCTCCCTACTTTGTAAAAGTCTCAAACTTTTCTTCTAATTTCCTAATTTCAGCCAAAAAAAAATCATGGCTTTAAAGGAAGCGATTGCTATAACCATGGTTGCCTGCCATGAGAATTTCAGGAATTTCGTGAGAGGTAGAGAGAGACCTAGAGAGAGACCGAAGAGGGAATATGAGAAAACGAGAGAGGGAGGGAGGAGGAGAGAGAAGAGAAAAGAGCGTGAAGAATTTGAAGATGGGCAGATGTGCGAAGACGGAAGCAACGAAGACGAAGCAAAAGGAGAAAAAGAAAACATGATATTGGAATCACGACTCAACGACTTGCGAATGATGGGAGAGGGATAGAATGAGCAAGACGGAGACAACGAGAGAGAACGAGAGAGAGGGAGGAAGCAGAGACCAACTAATTATACTGAGGTTTTTCTTGGTATAATTAGTCGACCGTCAGCTATATTAAATGGTGGGCCCTGGTTAATTAGTCAGGTGACTATTTTTTTACGGAGTGCACCAAATATCCGGGACCGGATTATTTATCCTATCCGGTAGCTAATACGGTGTGCCAAACATGGCCTTAGGATTGAAAAGGAGCTGAGCAGGCTCCAAACATCTTCATCTTGTGCTTCAACTTCAGACTCAATCTGCAAATCTCTATGTGGGCTAGAGGAGTTGTATGAGTGTGTAGATGATCTTTTACAGATGGCATCAACCCAACAGCTCCTTTCTCAGCACCAACAAAAGAAGTGCATGGATGAGTTGTTGGATGGATCACTGAGGCTCTTGGGGCATCACAAGGGATGTCATGTTACAAATCAAGGAACATGTTAGAGATCTTCAATCTGCTCGGAGGAGAAAGGGAGACTCAAACCTTGAAAGCAGCATTTCCAAGTACACATGCTTCAGAAAGAAGATGAACAAGGATGCCAAGAAATTGATCACATCGTTAAAGCAAGTAGACAACAAAATTGCAACATCACCACTTCTAGAGAAAGATCAGCATGCTTTCGCAGTGGTTCGAGTTCTTAGAGAAGTTTGTGTGAAGAACATGTCTATCTTCCAATCCCTCTTGGTCTTTTTAGTAGTTCCAGTTTCAAAGCCAAAGTCAAACAAGTGGTCTTTGGTATCAAAGTTCATGCACAAAGGAGTGATAGCATGTGAAGATCAGAAGGAATACGTTAATGGCCATGAGTTTGATGGTGTTGATGCTGCTCTCTACAATCTATGCAAATCATCAACTGCTATACATTTGAATGTCCAAATAAAAGATTGGAGGCTTTGGAAGTAATCATTGAAGGCTTTGGAAGTAATCATTGAAGGCCTTGAGAATGGTTTAGAGAGCGTTTTTAGGCGAATGATTAAAGCAAGAGCTTCTCCGTTGAACATAATCTCACAATAATGTGCTCAGTGGCGAAGCTAGGATTTATCGGGGGGAGGGGCGAACTTAAAAGAATGCAAGGTTAAAGAAAAATGGTAACAACTAAATCTTTTTATATGGTAATATCTTTCATAATTAATTAATACAAACAAATTACAATTGTTGCGGGCGAGGTTTCATGTCATGAAAACGTCGCATAATAGGCTCATTATCAATACAAGCAAATAAATCTTTCTCAATGTAAACAAGCATGCTATCACTCAACCATTGATCTCCCATTTTGTTACGCAGTGGTGTTTTCACAATCTTCATAGCAAAAAAAGCTCTCTCCACCGAAACGGTTGCAACCGGTAGCACCAAAGTCAATGTATATACCTTTCACACCTCCCAGTCTTCACTAACTCTTTTGCAAGATCACTAATTTCTCTCAATGATGAAAACTCACTATGCATCTTCATATCATGAATGTAATTGTCAAGTTGAATTGGAAGATTCATGAGGTCCATACGATCAAAATCTTGAGGATAAAGTTGGGCTAAACAATTTATTAATCAATGATATGACGTCACGTGGAGAATAAAAATGATTTTGTGTAGGATCCTCTGCATGTTTTTTACCTTGCAATATTATGGAAGGCTTTTAATCGAAGCCTTTCAAATAAATCTAATGGTAATAAATAGTGCCACGTCTGATTCTCTTTACTTTTAATCCTCATCCCTTATGTCTTATTCCTCCTCACATCGCCGAAGTGTCCAGACAGTCAGCCAAAGGCTTGTATCGCCGACTCGACAATCGTTGCTTCCCAGTTTCCGGTCGAATCAGGGGGGGTTCAAGCGTCGCTCCTGCCTTTGTTTTCCGGTGAGCGGGGGGGCGACCGCCCCCCTTTGCTCCTACATAGCTTCGCCTATGAATGTGCTCTCAAAGGCCATTTTTGTATCAAAAAATCCTCAAGGCATCCACATTTTTAGGATTCCTTTGGGATTATATATATATTTTTTGTTATACATTTGTAATGTATATAGCCATACAATTAAATAAATCGATACCCAAGTTCTTGAATCACATGATGATATTTCCTCTTTTTTTTCCTGTATTTTGATTTATTCTGTCAAGGCTATGGAACTTGTGAAGAAAGAATTTGATTTTCTAGGAACAGGAAGAATATCTATAGATAAAACAGCGTTTGATCAACATCTACAACATTTCAAATTCTTTAACAAAAATATCGATGCTCCTACACATCTCTCTACTAGGTTTAGTGCTAGGCAAAATCCTCCTGATTTTGATTAGTTTTGGCACACCATTAATTTACAATTCAAATTATGTTGAACATTATTCACTTCATAAGAGATCCCTATGCTTTTTCATATTCATGTACGTAAACATTACGTATTCTCATGCCCAAATAAGTTTTGAGTACCCTCCACTACTAAATCTCTTTATTGGTTTCATCAAGAATTAGATTTTTTGGATTAGCTCCAACACCACTCTCCTTGTCCTCCTAAAGAAAGTATTCATTGGGGAAGGACATTTAGTTTTCATAATTACATATATTATATGTAATAGAATAATTTTCAGTATGATTGTAATACTGTAACGTCACGTGAAGTCATAGACGTTAACTTAAGAAGGCCGAAGTTACTGTCACACTGAAAAATTTTAGTTTTTGCTTATTGAAAATTAAAAAAGAAAAAAGGTTGCTTTCTAGTTTACTTGGCAATTCACATATGGCTAATTTTGCTCACTACTCTATATCTTGTGTAGCAATAGAGAGAAGATTAACCATGCATATTGTTAATGTATCAACTTCACAATTGTCGACTAGTCGTCTGTTTCTGCATTCATTTGTACTTTTCTTCTGTTGTTTTTGCTACCCAAATTTATTTGAGTAATAATATATGAAGTAACAACTTGTAGCCTTGTACACAATTCATGAAGTGACTGGTACGTCCCAACAAATTATTCAAGATTTTTAAGAATGTGAATATTGTTGTGGATAATATTAAACATGCGATAAATATGATTGTGTAAATTCTAGGTAGATATGGATTGAGATATTCTCAATATTCTAAATATTACATTCCTATTATGATTGTACTTGTTTCACTATAAATAAAGGCACTTGGCATGAGGAATATGTACTACAATTCCTTAAGCCTTCTCTCTTTCTCTCTATTTTTCTCTTTGCCGCACCTCTCAACAAAATAGGCCACAACACGTTATCAGCACGCTATTTCCGTTGTGCTAAAGAGAATTATACCGGAGCTTTGGTCATCTTCAATCATGGGGAGTATTAATTTCAATAATTTTTATTTTGATTTACTTTTTATTGAATTAATATACTTGCTATTGATTCAATTCTCTCCCTGTTATTTTATATTGAGCGAGATTCAACGCATTGAAGATGGAAATCCGGAGTTGAAGGCAGTTCTTCAAACAAATTGTTCAACCATCATCATCAGCAATCCAGGTTCTTCTAAACCACGGTCTCGATTGTCGATATTTTTTCAGACCTGATTGCATGAACCTTCACCATGATGCATGAACCCAATTTTCTGCATTTAACGAATTATTGATCTTCAAATATTGTGTTCACATCTACATTTAATATATTTGTCATATATTAAGTGAATTAATGATCGTGTGAACGAAGGAAAAATTAGGGTTTTTTCTGATTTTTTTTTTCGCTTTTATGCAAAAAACACAAAAATTCGTTTTTCTGAAAAGAAAAAACAATTAAAAAAAATTATTTTTCACAAATTATTTTTCCGTTTTTTGAAAGAAAAAAAAAACCCTAAGCCGAACCGAGCCGACCCACCCTGGCTCTAGCCGAGCCAGCCCAAGGCCCACTTGGGCCTCTCTCTTCTCTCGGCTGGCTTCAAAGCTTGGCCTTTCTGATTAGGCCATCCCATTCCTTCCTTACCAGCCCCTGCTGGGCTTAGGGTCTGCAGCCCACATTCCTTTACTACCCTACAGTCCAGCTAGTTATTGGTTAGGCCTGTAGCTCCAACCCCGACCCATTTAAATTATTTGGGCCATGATTTTCACACCCCGTAGGCCCTGTAGACCTACGTTCATCTACATGTTCATGATATATATGTTAATTTTTTTATTTTTGTTTGTTCTATATATTGCATTTGATTGCAGGTATCTATGAAGTTGAAGTTCATAAATTCAAACCTGAAGTTTCGAATAAGTGCCATGAAACCCGAAGTTTCCTTAAAAATTAAATATCCATGAAACACGTAGTTTTCATGAAAATTTAAATCAAACCATGTCTTAGAACCCGGATGTTCTAACTTTTATGATTATGGAGAATTTATTTCCCATAAGCACCAACCACAATCTTGTTCCCTCCATCCAGTGGATTTTCGAACTGTAACAAGTTCGACTTCACTAACATGGAAGTTTCTGGCAGAAACTATTTTATATGGGCACAAATTGTGAAGCTCCACTTGACTATCGAGAAGCTGAGAAATATTGAAGCCTACTATGACAAGCTAAATAAGCCTTCGTCATGATCTTCATCCGAAAACTTATGCATGAAACATTGTAAATGGAAGTATCTCAATGACGAGGATTCCATGGCTCTTTGACTCACTCTACGGACCGTTCTAATCATGCAAAGATGATCTTGCCCGAAGCAAGACATACCTTGCCGGAAGCAAGACATACCTTGCCCGAAGTAAAACATATCTTGCCTAACATAAGACATGATTGAACCACATCCGTGAATAGGTACAATTCTGAAGTTTATAGAATCCGATTGAATTTTGACTGGAGAAGATTTTCTCGTCCTTCCATGCCGCTAAAATGCTCCTGAAGAAGCACTGTAGAGAGCGGATGTTCACTAAGTTCTCGGATCTGATTACTACCACATTGCTCATCGAAAAGCATAACAGTGAAAGCGGCACCCCAGTGATTCGGCTGGAAGGTACCGAATGGTATAGACCCAGCTTCGACTAGAGCCTACCGAATGGTATAGACCCAGCTTCAGCAGAGTCTACCGAACGGTATAGACAGCTTCGGTTGGAGTCTATCGAATGACATGCCCTGCTTCGGCAGAGATGTACTGAAGGTCATGTTCTGCTTCGGTAGAGGTGTACCGAACACAAGGCTCTACTTCGGCAGACGTCTACTGAATGTACTCATCCTTCTTTGGCTAGAAAGTACTGAATAGTGGTAGAATCAGGGTCAACCAAGGGGTGGCATCACGACCAAACATGTGATCCCTTGGCAACTAAGACCCAAAACTTCAAGAATAAGGGACAGTATTCCCGAACCTCAACCGTGCAAAAATCTACTTCCGTTTTGATGAAATAGATCATTGGTTATGCATTTATTTATGTCTCTACCAATGTTATTGAGGAGTACCATTCCCGTAGTCAATCTGTGAGATTAATTTTTCTAGACCTAACACATATGGAAAAGCAGAATTTTGACATGGAAGGCCATGTTGGCCGAACTCCCTATCTTTTGATTTAAGTTTTGAACAATTTTTCCTTTTTGTTTGGTATTTGTTTTAAGTTTTTTGGATATTATTATGGATATTATCCTCGAATATGAGTTAATTGAATCATGTTTCTTATACATGTGACCAAATTCAATTAACATGTGATAAGGTATAAATGTGGGGAAGTTAGTTGTCTGGATGAATGTGCTACTATGCACACTAACTTCATACCTAAATCACCCTTCTAGCAACGAATTCAGGTCTACCTAACCTGATTAAAGGCATTGGCACTGCTCCTCGTTGTATTAATGGTATTGAATTACTATTAAGGGGCTTTATATTCTCCGTTCTACAAGAACGTCATTGAGTTTTAAGGATATTCGAGAGAACAATGATTATGAAAACCACTGTAGAAAATAGAGTGAAGTATCTTTGCATCACCTCCAAAATATGAAACCTGAAGCTATGTTTTGGGACCAATGGGCTACCTCCCAACTACGACATGCCACATATAGGCCGGCCTGGAGCCTGGTGATTCAAACAGTTTACTTGTTTTGGCAAGACTGTTTGGGACATTCAGGTCGAAACACGATGCAGCATGTTACACAACGCATCACTTTACCTGGAGTAAGGATTTTTGTGCCTACAAGCACACTTTGCCAAGCCTGCTCGTTGGGAAATTAGATTTTTATATCATCTCTAGCAAAGCTACTACATAACCCTCTTTTCACAGTGGATTCAAGGGAATAATGTGGACTTATCCAACCAAAAATGTGGATCGTGTAAATATGACTTTTGGTTGATATATCGACACAATGGTCACATGTTTGTCCACATACACATTGTTGCTAAACTTCTGGCCATTTCTTACTTAAGGGCTCACCACCCTAATTATCCCATAAAGTCTAGAAGACCGGATAATGCTGGAGAGTTTATATCGAAGAGTTTTCGATAAGTATTGCATATCTTTTGGGTTTGAAATTGAACATTGAATTCCCCATGTTCAACCCCCAAACAGCCTCGTAGAAGCAATCATAAAGCGCATTATCAATTGATCGCCCGGACCTTGGTGAACGCACCAAGCTTTAGGTTTCTGCCTAGGGCTATGCAATCTTGTATACAGCCATGTTGGTCCGCCTGAGACCCATTGCTACCCAATACTTTTTAGTGCTACAGTTGGTTACTGGGTACGAATCTGATGTTTCGTATTTGCGTATTTTTGGGTATGCACCTTATGCCATATTGCGCTGCCGCAATGTACCAATATGGGTCCTCAAAGAAGGATGTGAATCTTTGTCGATTATGATTCTCCTTCGAATTAGCTCTTTAGAGCCCTTGCAACTGATCTCATTACCGCTAGTTTGCAGATTGTCACTTCAATGAGACAGTTTTCCCGCCGTTAGGGGGAGATAAGAACGTCAACATTCCTGAAGAACAGCGCGAATTATCTTGGACGTCCCCACTATGTCTCATCTCGATCCCCGTATTCTAGATTCCAGAGTGTTGCTCCAGACACTTTATCTGATCTAGCTAATGTGACGAGATCACATATACCAGCTGGAAACATGCCTACAAGTATAGACGTACGTAACGGACGTCGAGTCAACATCCCCGAAGGGTGTGCCGCCCTTGAAGGACGGTTGGCCACCTCTGTTGGAAGGCCCGGTACACCGGCAACTAGCCAATCAATCTGTTCTCGGTTTGAAGCACGACAGATCACTCGGTTCGAAGGATTCACCTCCCTAGAAGTGGAGAAACATGACACTAAATGAATCTCTTCCTCGTTCGGTATCTCAACCATTCCACCTCATGAAATTAATCCGGATTATCCCAAGACTTGAAGTTCTTGGTCCATTATGCATGCATGGATGAATTATGAAATTGGAATGAGATTATCATCGATGATATTCACGTATATGGTAGCTACCCGAAATAGTGAAAAGCGACGACATCGAACTGTGTTCCGTTGCGAATGTCGATGTAGAACCAATTGGTCAAACTGGAAACAAGCAATCCAGGTTGAACTTGATTCACTTGCGAAACGTAAAGTGTTTGGGCATGTAGTTCCTACACTTCCACATGTGTAGCCCGTTGGCTACAAGTGGGTTTTCGTAAGGAAGCGTAATGAGAAGAATGAGATAGTGCGATATAAGGCACACCTTGTGGCGCAAGGTTTCTCTAAACGCCCTAAGATTGATTACGAGGAGACTTATTTCCCCCGTAATGGACGTCATAACGTTCCGCTATCTGATCAATTTGGTAGTTTCCGAAAAACTGAATATGCAGCTTATGAACGTGGTTGTAACGTATCTAAAGGGATCATGATATGTAAATCTACATGGAAGTTTCTGAATGACTTTCATAGACTGATTCAAATAGTTTTAGACCACATAACACCCTCTCTATTGAATTGAGGCTTTCACTTTAACAGATTGGAACAATCCGGGTGGATGTGGTATACCCGTCTAAGTGAATATTTGATCAGTTAGGAATATGTGAATAAACTATGCCCCTGCGTGTAGAAAACTGAATTTGCTAAAGTTGCAGTCTATGTCGATGACATAAATCTCACTTAGGCTCTAGAAGAGCTTGAGAAAACTGCCTCACACCTGAAGTCGAAATTTGAGATGAAAGATCTTGGGAAGACTCGTTTCCGTATCGGCCTGAAGTTTCAAGCAAAGTTCATATGGTATTCTGATCCACCAGTCGAACTACAGCCATAAGGTGTTGCCTTTGAGTACACCCATGACCGTTCATACGTTAGATGCAAATGAGATCTTTAAAAAGGTTGTGGAACCTCAAGTTCTATATCTAAGTTCAATTAGCGTTTTATTGTACTTAGCTCATTACATTAGGCATGACATCTCATTCGTTGTTGATCTTTTGGTAAGAAACAACATTGCGCCTACACGCTACCACCAAATAGGTGTTAAAGACGTTTTTCCGTTACTACGGATTTGGGCTTATTCTATCCTTACGCATCTCAGAATTAACCACAACCCCTAGGTTATCAGAATGATGCCTACTTTGTGGGATACGCTGACACAGACTATCTGTCTGTTCCGCACAAGGCACATTTCCAAACGGATTATGTCTTTACCGTTAGGAACACCGCAATATCTTAGAGGTCAACCAAATAGACCTTATTTGCGACGTCTTCAAGCTCATTGCCATACACGAAGCCACTCGTGTACATGGGAGTATATTGGAAGCACCTATAATTCTTCATCATTCGTTGAGTCCCAACGACGTTCTATGAAGACAACGCCGTATGTATCGACCAGACCATAACATGTTACATCCAAGAAGTCAACACCAAGCATATTGTGTCTACATCACATCAGCATGAGCATCAGAAGATTGAAGTCAAGCAGATCCGATCTGAAGACAACCTTGCCGACCTCTTCACGAAGTCACTGCCTAAAAAGCTTGTTCAAGGATTTGGTATGCGCAAATTTTCTCATTTGCAACGCTTGTAGTTCTCAGGAGGAGTTTCGTCGAACTCAGGAGGAGTATCCTGAAGTATACTCACTTGACCTTAATGTACTTTTTTTCCCTACGATCAGAATCATTTTTCCCATTGGGTTTTTGTTACCTGACTAGGTTTTAACGAGGCACCCATTCTGGGCTGGTCATATCTTTGTGTGTTTTCTTACTACTTGTGTCTTGAAGATGTTAAGTATCGACATTGCATTAACTCACTTTTCTCCTAGATTATGAGTTTTGTCCCATCTTGGGTTTTACCATAGCCAAGTTTTGTGAGAATTTTTACTTTTTTTATATGCAAGTTCCCTATATGAGACTCGAGTGTTCTCTATCGTGCCTACGAGACGACTTCATCAACTATCTCTACATCATCTTGAAGATCTGATGCGATATCTACTTGAGTATTTGTACACTCAAGGGGGAGTGTTGGGGATAATATTAAACATGTGATAAATGTGATTGTGTAAATCTTAGGTAGATATGGATTGAAATATTCTGAATATCCTAAATATTACATTCCTATTTTTCTCTATAAATAAAGGCACTTGGCATGATGAATATGTACTACAATTCCTCAAGTCTTTCTCTCTTTCTCTCTATTTTTCTCTTAGCCGCACCTCTCAATAAAATAGACCACAACAAATATGACATATTTCATTTTTAAGTCTCAATTATCCCATGATGTACATGGTGGAGTCATTTTCTTTTCAATAATATGATGTGCAAATCAAATTTGCCAAAATTGAATATGCTTTAGCTGTCCTCGTGCAGCTTGCTAAAGGACACTTGGGAAGTAAGCTCAAGTATTTTAAATTGAACACCCTTTACTCTAACATGAAGCTCAAGTAATAATACATCATTTTTTATTCTCTTCTTTATTCTATTCTTCAATATATAAATCAAGTTGTGATAACTTTGATTATATGATATTAGGGGTGGGCACGGGCCGAGCCGGACCCAAAAAATGGAAGAACCAGAGTGGACCCGTTTATATTTGAAACGGGGCAGGTTGTCAAATTTTTAGAAGTGGAACCGGACCTAACCCGGACCGTTTGAAACGAGCCGGGTCCTACGGGTCCACGGGTCCAATTTGTTAAAAAACAAAAAAAAACAGCAAGATGATGCCTGCAATCTAAAATTCCAACTATCCAAAAGGCAGCAAGCTACTGCTGCACTCAAAAAAAGGCAGCAAGCAAGTTGCATGCCTACAATAAAAAAGGTAGAGCTTTATCTGGTAAACCCTAGAGAGGGTTCTTCTTCTTCTTCCTATTAACGCAGTGGAACGCACGGATTTTGGAATTCTGGAATTCCAGAATTTCTTCTTGAAAATAGAGCAGCCCTTCTGCTGCGTCGCTTCTGAATAAAATGATGGGCACTAATCAGGAATAAAGGGGTTTTGTAATAGGGGCAACAATAATGCAGCTCTTCAATTGCTTAGAAAGATGGAGGAAGGAGATTGTAAGCCTGGCGTAGATGGAACATGGAAGTGGAAGACTGTGAAAACTAGAACGCACAGGAGGAAGAAGAAAGGAGTAAAGTGTTGCCCTATAATCAACGGTGTTGATTTAATCTCACTTAAGTGGGATTAAATCAACGGTTTAGATTCATTATTTTCGGTTCGGGCCGGGGGCCCGTTATTTATTTTTTTGGACTCGCCCTGCCCCGCACAATTCATGGACCCGGCCCGTTTTGTTTTCACCTTTTTTGACCCGTCCCGAACTGCTTGGACCCGCCTCAACCCACGGATCCAAGACCTGTTTGCCCACCCCTATATGATATGCCATCTTTCTAAACCAAAAAGGAATATTTCACGCTTTCATATATAGAGGAACACTCGATAATTTGTTATAGGACAATTCTTATAATTAGTTTGTTTATATAGTAACGTCACTCTTTTTCCTTAAATCAGAATGAAAGCTCTCTGACAAGGGTTTTTACCGAGAGCTCACTTTCATACTTTCCTGATCTCTTGTACGGAGTAGGCTACAATGCTCGCAAACATTGAATGTTCACACTGATCTCACCATTAAAAGGAGGAAGGAGGGAAGAGAGAGGGGGGAAGAAGGGTGAGATTGGTGTGAGCATCCAATGCTTGCGAGCACTGTAACCAGTCCCCTCTTGTACATGTTCTCTTCACTTCTTAATGAATATCGTAACTTATCTTGAAAAAAAAAAAAGCGAGTTCACTTGTTTCATATATAAAAGATTTTAATCAAATTGGCGAATTTGCTTTATATTGAGTATTCTTTCTTTACTTTTCATTTTTCATTTTTTTCTATTAAATAGTACATACTGTCTAAAAATTTTCACAAATAAGTGACCAAAAATACTTCTAAATCAAGAGTCTTTCTTGCATACTCCGGAATACGGGGTACGCCAAGTTTTTTAACCGTTAAATTTTTGTTTTAAAATATAAAAATAAAATTCAAAGATTAAAAAATTCTAAGCACCCAAGAATTTTTGCTAAATCAAACCACTTATCAAGATTTTTCCGAAGTACCTTTAAAAAGTTCTTTTTCCCTGTCAGCAAGATGAAGAAAAATCTGGCCAAATAGTCAAAGATGTGTCGAAAAGTTACCGAAAAAGAATCATTTCCTTCTTTTTAGGCCGAAGTAAGAAGAAAAAGGAGAAAAGTTCAAAGAAAACAGCAATTCCACTACTCATAAAATTTAAGGCAATTAAATTTTTTTTTTTGACATGATCATTTTTTAATCTTTTCGTCATTATATTATTATTATGTTATTAATATATAATTAATATGTTATTGTTATTAAAAATAATTAGTTTTGTAAATAAAATATCAAAAAAATCATTTTAATTATTTGTTCTAAATTTAAATAAAGGTCTGCAGTCAAGCATGACCACAATCAGATTGGAAGGTTGCAAGCCTTCAAGGGAATATAGCAAAGACAGCACACTCGTGCAACCCATATACATATACATATATATATATATATTATGAATATAATTTTTGGTTTCAATTTTGTTTAACACCCCACATTTCCAACCAAATTCCAAAATTAACTAAAAAAAAATGGTTTCATGATCCTGTTGGATAAATATGGATTTCTCGATATTCGACATTCAAAGGCTCTCCTATCCAAGGAACCTTGGAATGCCCCACTTCTTTAAATTTTCGCCACCAACTTTCTATGAATTTGAGTCATTTGACTATATACTGAGAAACCAAAATTTGACGATGCCGGCCGATTGATTTTTCAAAATATTTAGAACACGATTAAGTGATATTAGAATTGTTTGACAAGTGTTTTTAATTGACTGAAAGCACTTATTTTTAGATTCTAAAAACACTTAAAAACTTGTGTTTTTTGCATGAAACACTTCAAGTATTTTTTCAGATTTAATTTGTATTTTTACTAAAAATTGATTCAAAAAAAAAAAATTTTAAATACTTTCTGTATTTAAAAATATTTACCAAACAAACCCATTATATTGTCCCCAATTATTACAACACAAAAACTCACATATTAGTACTCATAAAAATTTATCATGCCCGGTGGTGCATGAATAGGAAGAGAAAGGAAAGAAAATGCCAAATGAATCCATCTTTCATGCAAAACAAAAAGAACCAATTTTCAGATAACACCGTACCCAAAAGACAACATTAAGCTGATATTGAAATTGATAGTAAGTTTATAGTTGGTCCAAGACGTGACAACATAACTCACGCCATGGAACAATAGCCCACTCGGCCTCCACATGTTGATCAGATTGACTTAAGGACCCAAAAGATTCTTCCGGTCTCCCCTCCCATCTTCTTTCAAATTTGTACCTCGGTATAAATATGTGACTTTAAAATCTAAATTAAATCATACAACACAACTTCTTGAATCCAATTCCTATAAGTTCTTACAAATTTTCTCAAGTATTTTTCTACGATGAAAAAAGCAACAATGGCCTCATTTTCTCCAAAACCCTCAAAGCTTTACAATGTTCGATCGATTAGTATGCCGGTTAGGTCACATCCAAGCACACTCAGAACTGAGGAAGAGCTGAACAAGCTCAAGGCTTTGGAGGCAGCATTGACATCTTCATCGTCGTCGTCGTCGTCGTCGCCAGCGTCATCGAAGGCGGATTCAATATGCAAAGGGCTAGGTGGTCTCAAAGAGTTGTACATTTGCATTGAGGAGCTTCTTCAATTGCCTTTGACACAACAGGCTCTTGCCCTTCACCAAAACGAGAAATGGGTTGAAGAATTGTTGGATGGTTCTGTCAAGTACTTGGATGTATGCAGCAACACAAGGGATTCCATTTTGACGATGAAGGAAAGCGTTAGAGATCTTCAATCCACGCTTCGGAGAAGAAAGGGGGGAGATTCGAGCGTGGAAGACAATGTGAGTTCATATGTTTGCACAAGAAAAAAGATGAAGAAGGAAATTGTGCAGTTTGTAGCATCATTGAAGCAAATGGATCAAAAATATGAAGCATTTCCTTTGGATCTCGACAACCATCTCGCCGCGGTGGTGCGGGTGCTCAGAGAGGCGAGTTTGATCACCAGCTCCATTTTTCAGTCACTTTCTTCATTCCTTTCCACTCCAATTTTGAAGCCAAGGCCTGGCAGATGGTCATTGGTTTCGATTTTGTTGCACAAAGGGGTGTTGGTTTGTGACAACAACCAACACAAAAGCATGAACGAGCTGGAAAATGTGGATATTGCAATTAGCAACATGGTTGTGCATAATTCAGGTGAAGATTTTGAGGATGATCAGAAGATTCAATCTGCACAAAGAAGGTTGGAGGTCTTGGATTCAAGCATTGAAGGCATTGAAAATGGTTTGGAATGCTTGTTTAGGCTCTTGATCCGCACTAGGGTTTCTCTCCTGAACATACTTTCTTGTTAAGATCACACATCGATTAGTTTCCATTTGTACCATATAATCCCATTAGCAGCATCCGAATTTTAAAGGATCTACGTATATTGTTCTTCATTTTTGTCTAAATGTGAATTTTCAGGTACTTGTATATATATATATATATTTTTTTTTTCAGACTGATTTTGATACGTTTTGGTTTGAGAAACCTCCGGATTTAGTCCATGACGTTCATTTTGAGGATTGTATGTTTTTTGAAATCCAAAAATGACTATCGCTCCCATTAAAAATAAATAAATAAATATTATCTTAGTTATTAGTTGTAAAACTAGTGCTAGAAAATTCTTAGAGGTATTCCCAAGTGAAAATCTAAACACATGCTTATGCTTGTTGATGCGTCGATCTTAATCCGATTTCAATTCGATGTGATACAATTAATTTAGATATGAATGAGAATTTTAATGTGAAAATCTTTTTTTTTAATGTGAAAATCTAACAATGATTCGAATTCAACAGTTTACTACGCTTGTGCATGACTAATAAGATTTGATTTCAGTATATCTTATAACCAAATCTATACAATCTAATCTCATATAGTTAATAATTCTGATTTGATAAGCCCATTACAATGTATGTATTACAATGTATGTATATCCAAATTAACAAAATAAGCAACATTCAATCTCTTTATGGTGTGAGATATAGAGTTATATCAAATTTATTTCCGCAATACCACCTGTAACAAAAAAAATATAAATCATAACAAAAACTCTTAATTTATTATTTAGAAAAAAATTGTGAGAAGTAAAAATAGTTTGGCTGGATTTTATCATCCTTCACACCGACTTAACTTTGTCATTGGATTCTTCTCACACGATCTACCTCCCTCTCACACGTGTCAAATCACAACGGCTATATTTTCCCCCAATTACAACACATAGGTCGGTAATCAAGTGGGCCCCTCAGAGGATCTGAAGTATAATTCCGTAGCTTGTTTCCCATTCCAATTCCAGTAAGCAAGATAAGCATTCCAATTCAGGCGACCGTTATACTCCCCATTAAAAACCCAGCAAAACCCAACCCTCTCTCTCTCTCTCTGACCATGACCGTCGCCACCGCAGCCACCACCCACACCAAGAAGCTGGTGAAGCTCGGCCGCTCTCTCTTCCGATGGGGATTCAACTCCTCCAAATGGTACATTCTTCTCTCTCTGCCATTCCCCTTTCTGGGCTTCTCTACTTTAGCTATTTCCTCTGTTTGGTTGCCTAGAAAATTATAAATAATAGGAGTTATTGAGACCCAAATTGTGAAAATTTGTTAAAAGTTGAAATCTTTGTTCAATGTTTGTATGAACTCAGAAAATTAACAGGGTGGCAGTTAGTCTTAGTCCTTCGTTTGGTTGCCTAGAATAGTGGGAAGTGGGAATTATAGAGACCCAGATAGTGAAAAGCTATTGGAGTTGAAATCTTTGTTCAGTGTTTGCATTATCTGGGCAATTTAGCTCAGTGGGAGTTAGTCCCCTATTTGGTTGCCTAGAAAATTTGAGTAGTGGGAGTTATTAAGACCCAAATTGTGAAAAGTCGATAAACTTGAAGTTCGTCCCTCTGTTTGGTTGCCTAGAAAATTTGGATGATAGGATTTATTGAGAAACAGATTGTGGAAAGTTGTTAAAGTTGAAATCTTTGCTCAATGTTTGCGTTATCTCGGTAATTTAGCAGAGTGGAAGTTAGTCCCTCTGTTTGGTTGCCTAGAATGTGTGGGTAGTGGGAGTTATTGAGACCCAGATAGTGAAAAATTGTTCAAGCTGAAATTTTTGTTCAATGTTTTGCATTTTTTGACAATTTAATAGGGTGGGGGGATTAGTTTTTTGCTGAATGATTGTTCTTGTTCTTTGTTTTTCTAATTGGGTACAATGGATTGAATGGTGAAACAGCAAAATGCAAGCGAAGATGGCTGTGGCTAGAATAAAGCTGCTGAGGAACAAGCGGCAGGCAGTGGTGAAGCAGATGAGGCGTGACATCGCCTTGCTCCTACAATCTGGTCAAGATGCCACTGCTCGAATCCGGGTACTTATCACTTTTATTAGTCATTTATTTATCATATTAATATAAAGTTCATGTGTTCTGGTCTCTATAAATAAATGGGGGAGGGGAGAAGGGAGTAAAAGTCTAAAAGCATGTTAGCGACTCTGGGGTTATTTGGAAAACATGCCAATTCACTTGTCATAGGTCTACATGTTAAAGTCTCATGAATTTTTTTATTGGCTAAGTAACAATTGTGAGAATGGATTTCCCCGGCAAGTTAGTAGAACAATTTCCTCAATTTTTTGTTTCCTTACATGTTTTATTGACACTGTAGCTGGTAAAATTGCATCGTTTATATTTATGCATTTGTGAGGATTGTATCCCTTATTCATTATAGTACCCAAACTTCTGCGTCAGTTTGTTATGGACTCAAAACTTATGATCAGGCATGTGGCTATGCAGTTAGATTTGCGCTTTTGCAACATGGTTAACGAAATAGTTTGATACTAATTACTAATGAATGCTTTTGTTTTGGTAGGTTGAACATGTGATCAGAGAACAGAATATTTTGGCGGCAAATGAGTTCATTGAGCTCTTCTGTGAACTAGTAGTGTCTAGGCTTTCTATCATCGCAAAGCAAAGGTGATGATATTGTATTATCTTTGTTGCATTTCACAGCTGTGAAATAGCATCTTAATCCAAATGTTTCTCCGATTTGTTACAGGGAGTGTCCACCTGATCTCAAAGAAGGAATTGCTAGTTTAATCTTTGCATCCCCCAGGTGCTCTGAGATTCCTGAACTGATTGCGCTAAGGAATATTTTTGAGAAAAAGTATGGTAAAGATTTTGTATCTGCGGCTGTTGATGTACGTCCCAGCTGTGGTGTGAATCGCATGGTAAGCATGGTCTCCCTGTCATATAATTTCTTCTATTGTTATTGGATATACTATAATACTTTTCTGCTTTCAGTTCATATTTTAGTTTCTATGGTAGTTGAGTGCTTTTGTTTTCTTACACAGCTGATTGACAAGCTCTCTGTTAGAACCCCTACGGGTGAAGTAAAGTTGAAACTCCTGAAGGAGATAGCCAAGGAATATCAGGTTGAATGGGATACATCGGAATCTGAACAGGAACTTCTCAAGCCTCCAGAAGAGCTTATAGTGTGTTCCTCTCTCTCTCTCTCTCTCTCTCACACACACACACACACACATTGATGCCTTCAAGAGCTTTGCCATTTTGAGATTAGTGTTTAGTGATCACTTCTTTCTCTTTCTCACGTTATATGCAAGAAATTTTCCGATTTAAAATTTCTGTCTACTGTTATTTTAACAGCAAGGACCGCGCAATTTTGTTAGTGCTACCAGCATGCCTGTGCAGAGTGTGCAGACCCAATCTGTTGAGCCTAATAAACCAGATACCAGGTAAATTGGCTATTCCATTTATCTCGTAATTTAAACTTGACCATGTTTTGGTTATCCATTTATTTAATCGTACTTTGTTTCAGTTCTTCACGGAGAACAAGTGGTGGCGGAGAACGCAGAACAAGTGGTGGTGGAGATCGCAGAACAAGTAATGGTGGTGAAAGGGGACCAATGCACTTTGTAGACTCAGCATCAGCTGCTGAAGCAGCTGCAAAATCTGCCAGTGATGCAATGGCTGCTGCACAAGTTGCTGCATATTTGGCCAACAAGGACAGCAACCAAGCAGCTCAATCATCTTCGAGCGTCAACAATGGATTCAGAACCCCTTCAGGAAATTCCACTGGCCGCTTTATGCCAGATTCTTCACCAGTCAGCTCTCAGAATATGGTCAATAATGGATTTGGAACCCCTTCTGGCAATTCGACTGGCTTCTTTACGCCAGATTCTCCATCAGTTGGCTCTCAGAATATCGATCACCAATCTAAATCTCGTGGAGTCGATAGGTCTCACTCATCAAGAGATGAGGAAACAATGCATAGCCATGGAAATGAGAAGAAATTTGTCTACAGGAGGTACAGCTACAATGCCCCATCAGAACACTCAGATATCAAGTTTGATGAATCGGACTGTGATGAAGAAATTGAAATGGAATCACCTCCCAACGGCTTTCATCAAGCACCTGAGCGTCCTCCACCACCAGTACCTTCAGCTGCAAGGCAGGACGCGATTCCTCGAGTTCATCCCAAGTTACCAGATTATGACGCACTTGCTGCTCGCTTTGACGCCCTCAAGTATCGGAAGTCATCCTAATGCTTAGATTAGATGCATCATTTTTGGGTTGCTTGTATAATTCGTATACAATACTACACTGCAAATCGAAAACGTATTGTCTAGATTGCTTCTGCACCAGTTTAGGCTTGCTTGTATAATTGATACATATGGTGGATGCATGTCATTCTATCATTTTAATACTAAATAAAGCACTTGGCAGAAATTTTGTATGTTGCCCCTTTTGTTCTTCAACTTCTTCCGCAATAAACCTCCTGGTTTCTGATTAAACTTCTTACACAAGAAATTTGGTATGTTGACCCCTTTGTGTCATTTTATTATTATTTTCGTTTAGCCCCTTAACTTCGGATAGGAAAGTGATTTCAGCACGCCTTATTTCACTTTCTACACATCCCCTCTTAATTTTAATCGTTGATTCTCTTTTGATTGTTCAATCAAACGGTTAAAAAATAAGAGTGGTGTGTAAGAAGTGAAAAAAAGTGTGTTTAAATCATTTCTCCTTAGGAAAATAGCCAAATTGCAAATGCAAAAGATTTGAGAAATTGGCTTCAACGATCAATTTTTCAAATCTCAATTGCTAAAATTACCAATTTTCAATATGTTGTCGATTTCATATCTGACTTGATTTATAATCATTTTAGTCAATTTCTAAAATTACCAATTTGGCTAAATTTTTTTAAGCTTCTAAATTTTAGTAAAATAGGCTAATCAAAAATCAAATTCCAAATGTTGAAGTGATCAAAATCAAATAACGACACAAGTCATACAACGATCAAATATTAACGTTATATAGATCATACTTCAACAACATTAAGAAAAACTTATCATTTCAACAATTAAAATTTGAAAAATGATATTTTTCACCAATTTCTCATATAAACCGCTCTTGAGGGATTCGAACTTTAAGCCTGCTCGGGGAAAAGTTTGAGCAATGTTCAAGCAAGGAGCACTCGAGTGGCTGTATTTCTGAAACAGCGAAAAAAAAGGCTAGAAACCATTTAAGTGTTTGTGAAATGGATGTTCTCAGAATTTCCCCTTTCGATTTGTTTAGTGATTTGATTATACATAAGCCTGGGATTAGAGATTCAATTAATTAGCCTTCCAAATAAGATTTTCCCGGGAAATCAAATCGAACGTTACAGACAACAGGATCAAACAGCCAAACCAACACAAACATGAAACATGTAAACTCCGAACCCAGAAACAAAATCACATTGCTGCTAATTCAAATTAGATAAAAAATCCCAACATAATCCAACACTTCCCAATATCTTTCTATGAACTAACAAACCAGCATTTCGGGTCTCAACGACATAAACATTAAATTAAACAAAAATAAAGCTTGTTTTTTCTTAATCTACGACGAACTTGTCATCCTTTCAAAGCTTGAATCTTTTCCCTACTTCTCAGACGAGTTGGGACCCCTCTTCTTTCCGAAGCCAACAACTGCAACAATCAAACAGCACACAATGCTTTAATCAAAAATCCAAAACATGGGTTTCTCAAAAAACATTAATTCCTAAATACCCATTTCAAAAAATTAATCCAAAAGATCAATAAATGGTTTTAATCCGAGAAAATATGAATCCATAAAATAGATAATAAAGCTAAAATATTGGAAGGGAAAATTAGGAAACGGTGGTGTTACCGGCGGTGACGAATCGGCGGTTGTATTGCAAGCGCTTGTGGGCGCGGCCGCGGGGCTTCTTCTTCTTATCCTGCTTGGCCACTTTGGGTGTTTGGCCTCTCACTTTACCGGCGCGAGCCAAAGAACCGTGGACCTTTCCTGAAGATTTTGAGAAATACACAAATTAAAAAATAGAAAGAAGTGAATTAAATGAAAATTTAAGTGTGCGAAAAGGGGCGGAGAGAGATGCATTGAGCTTACCCATGGCTGCGGAGTGGTGTAGTTGCAGAGAAGATTAGGAGGACAGGTAAACGGCGCGGCGGTAAAGAGACGAGTGCTGTGAGATTAGGGTTTTTAGTTGTTGCTTCGTTTTAAAGAGTAGATTTGTGTTCACCTATCTTAAACCTCTACATATATTACTAGGCCTAGCCCATTTATGTTCGGCCTGAGAAGTAAAGGTTTTGAAATAGCCCATTTGTGTATTGCTGTTGGATTGTTTTTGGCGCGCCCAATTTAACTTTGAGTACTCATGTTTTTATAGAAAAAAATGGGAATATCGTTTTACGAAATTTGTCACATCCCAGACCGGCTCCTCCATAATACAATATTGTCCGTTTTGGGCCACGCCTTCACGGTTTTGTTTCTGAAAACTCATGAGCAACTTCACAGTGGGTCACCCCATCATGAGATTGCTCTAGCCCAAACTCACTTAACTTCGGAGTTCCAATGAAATCTGAAACCAGTGAGCTCCCAAAAGGCCTTGTGTTAAATGGAGGTGGGCATGTACATATAAGGCACATCACCCCCTCTCCATTGGTCGATGTGAGATGTCACAATCCACCCCACTTAAGGGGAACCCGGCATCCTCGCCGACACATCCTTATCGAACGACATAGTGGCTCTAAACCATTATGTCACATCCCGGACCGACTTCGCCGTAGCACGATATTGTCCGCTTTGGGCCACGGGCTCACGATTTTGTTTCTAGGAACTCACGATCAACTTTCCAGTGGGTCACCCATCGTGGGATTGCTCTAACTCAAACTCGCTTAACTCCAAAGTTCCAATGGACTCTGAAGCTAGTGAGCTCCCAAAAAGCCTCGTGTTAAATGGAGGTGGGCATGCACATATAAGGCACATTATCCCCTCTCCGTTGGTCGATGTGGGATGTCACAAAATTGGCTGAAATGATTCAAAATCAAATCTCAATTACTAAACTGACTAAAATAAAATATTGACGATGTGAGACTAGATATCAACGATATAGGGATTAAATATTAATGACTATCAACAACATAGAGATTAAATACTACTAACGACATGAGGTGTAAGATGAGAAATTTATTAGTGTAATTGTCACACTATCTCGTGTTGTTATTTATTTATGTGTTATAAGTGGATGAAATGGTTGGTATGTAACGTGTTATTTCTAATCCCTATTGTCTAATATTTTGTTATCCATTTCTTATTAATTAATATGGCTCAATTCCTTGAGACGTGGAAGTCTCTCTTCAAACATAGCCTAATTGTTTTTCCTTGTATTGCCACCCAATTGTTGAGTTGCTCTTTGAGATTGTCAATAATTGTCTGGTCCTAAAAGGTTTTGATGGTTAAAAAGTTTGATAGTATTGATCTAAAACAACAAATCCTCCAGGATGATAGGATGGGAGTAAGCTATTCAGGCCCCTTATCCATCCAAACCAAACTTTGAGAGCAAGGAAGCGCAAATCGAATTATCTTATCAAAGTAAAGTGATATTGTTGGATATTATTGTTGCTGCGTCAATGTCAAAACACAAAAGTGTTTGTGTGACAAGACGATTTCTAACTCATTTTTACTGTCTCACTAGTACTTGAGTTAACTCCAAGGCTTGAATGTTTTTGTTCTTGACGTACAATTGCGTTCATGAGAAATTCTCTTTAGTTCTAATGTCACATGCGGTAGGTTTCTAAAAAAGTGATAACTGAAAACGATCAAAATATTAACTAATTGAGCAAGAAATGATACAATTTGGCTTAGAAATGGGGACTGGCTATAGTGCTCGCAAGCATTGAATGCTCACACCGATCTCACCCTCCTTCCCCCCCTCTCTCCTCCCTCCTCCCTCCTCCCTCCTTTTAATGGTGAGATCGGTGTAAGCATTCAATACTTGTGAGCACTGTAGCCTACTCCTTAGAAATGATAGATTTTTATGCCTGCTAAGAGACAAGAGTGATTTGTCGTGGTGGCTACGCATCTTATTAGCCCTAATAATGGGGAAGATGTAAACAACTGAAGAGACTATATTGGTCAAGCAATTATTTCCTCAATTATTTTGGGATACAATGTTATTGAATTTATAATGATATTATCACATAATAGTATATCTCTCTTTCAATTCTCTCATCACGTGATTTTGACGTATTAATATCAAGAAAAATAATCATTTTTGCTTAGATGGTTTTAGTTGGAATCATCTCACCAGCTAAATTCCACTCCAATAAAATTAGTGTGCAAAGTATTATTAGGTTGAACTAACATGTATACATCGTAAGACAAAGGGACAACTATTAATTTATTTCTTCTTATTGTTTTCTTCTCCATAACAATGTGTTTTTTTTTTTCGTTTTCATTCCTCAAGTGACATGAATTGTTGATTGATGCTATATCTATTTCGAGGATAATAAATAGAAGAGAAAAACACTTCCAAACTAGAAAACAAGGGAAAAAAAAGTACTTGCATGCATATTAGATGCACTGTTTTGACTTAGGTGGTAATGATGCATGGTTTAATAATTCTAGAACTTCAAAAGTTTGAATCGAGGGGAAAGATCGATGGTCGATTATATCAACACTACTTTTTTACCTCTCAAAATTATGTCGAAAAAGTTTGTGAAGTGCACACTTGATCTAAAATTCAACATTTGCCATTGACAAATCTCATCGCAGCAGCCATGCATCTTTCTCCTGGGATAGTTTTTGTTCAAATGCAATGAGATTATGAGATATTTCTATGCTAATTAATCACATATTCCCTCAATCCAGCCATATATACTATATCATGTTCATAAGATAAACGTTCATCCATAAAATGAAAATGTTGCGCAATCTACTATATCTCAAACCCCAAACCTTGGAAATCGAATTTTTTGTGTTAATTTTGACCTCACCAGTTATTATTTTTGGTATGTAGTAAGATGCATAACATGTTTACTAAGGAGAATAAAAATTGGAATCATTTTTATTCTTGAATTCTTGTGTTTACTAAAAGTTATTTCACTGTTTAATCTTCCCTTATACTAACACATATAAAATCGAAAAAGTGTGAGTTTTTCCTTGAAATCTGTATCAAATACATAAAAATCATGAATCAAATCAACAAGCAAGACTATAGCTAGTTGAATCGATTCCATTTCCTTACTTCTCCTATTTCTAAGTTGTCCAATTCCTTCTTTCAGAAACATGTCTTATCAATTAATAGCCAATCAAAACATAACATGATAATTTAATCTGCACAAGGTCCATGTATGTCAACAAGAATATAAAAATAATCATGCACATTGCATTTTGGAGTAAATTATGCCAATTATATGTTGGCATCATCATCATAGCATGTTAAAATAACATTAGATGCCACTTTCAATTGGAGTCGCTCTAGCTAGTAATGAATCTAATGATCTCTTTCCCTTAATCGCTGATGGCTAATTAAGCCAAGAAAGTGACCAGCAGGAGACTTTTTCTTTTTTTCTTACCTTCATGTTTAGGGTAAGAAAGTCCAAAACCAATTCCAAAAGAACACTAATATTGACCACTGTGCTCATCTGTGAAAGCAACTTGCATTCCCTTTCTGTTTTAATAGTTCTTGTATTTCCAAAATATTCACATGCTATAATTGAAAAATAATAAATAATATAAAAAAACCCTAAGTTCTCCACAAATAAAAATAATAATAGCCGTTTTGGCCTCTTTCCCACTATTTCCTTAGTAGTAATACGTTGACCAAGTCATACTATATACTCAAGTGAAATTTACAAGGGTAAACTGCCGTTTGACCCCTTGAATTATTATTTTAGTTGAAATTAACCCCATGAACTATTTGTTTGGTAAATTAACCCTTTAAACTTTTCTAAATTAGTAGATTTACCCCCTACCGCTAGATTTCATCCAATTTGCTGTTAATTCGTTAGAATGTCAACTAGAGCTATCAATTAAAATACGACACATGCTAGTATTAAAAGAATGTTACTAGAATTTCATATCTTTTTATTATTACTTCTTCAGAACTAAATACATATACAATCCGTAGCTTATAAGGAAACAAATAAAACCGGATATACTTCCTTCCTAATAAAGGACTCCTAGTATTTACCCTATTTACATTCCCTTTCTTTCGTCTAAACTTTGACTCACATCTACAGTATTTGACATCAAAGTGAATGAAATTTTGTTGAATCTGACAGTGAGAGGTTAATTGGCTGATTTCAAATAGTTCAGGGGGTTAATTTACCAAAAAAATAGTTCAGGGGGTCAATTTCAACTGGAATAACAGTTTAGGGGTCAAACGGCAGTTTACCCAATTTACAATGGAGCTCCAAATTCTTACGTTATATTATATGTCAAACAATTCAAATGCATAAAGCAAGAAAAATAAGCAGCCAATATTGTCCGTCAAACAATAGCTTTAATTATTTCCCAACTAACTCTCTCTCTCTCTCATGGTCATACAAAGCTGTCTAAAACGAACCAAAGTCTGTAGACTCCATAGCAGTTTCACAAACAAGACCCACCAGCTCTTTCCTTGTACGTACCCACTTCCATCTTTTACACTATTTGCATTACTTGCCCTTCTCCTATATATATTCTGCTATCCATGTTTTCCCTCCAAGCCACAGAGGGAGCTAAATAGAGTGCAAGGAGAAAGAAAAATATAGGAGAGAACAAAATATCAAAAATGAGTAGAGAAGCAAACGAGATTAGCTCAGCTCCTATAACACCGAGGCCGGCAGCTGGGGCTCCAAAGCCTCCGGTGGCTCCACAGCCTGCGGTGTCTTGCCCGCCTTCGCAGTACAACTCACCGTCTTTGTCTAGGTCACCGCTTCTCGATGGAGCCTCAGATCAACCAGCTGCAGGTGGAGCTGCTGTGCCTGCCAGCAAGACCCCCAAGGGCTCAAGAACCCCAGTTGGAATAAGGACTCCAAGGATGTCTTTGACTCCAAGGTTCATCACTCCCATTGGTAGCCCTGTCAGGAAGGCCTTGAAGATGACCAGGCTTGATCCTCAGGATGCTTGGCTTCCCATCACCGAGTCTAGAAATGGAAACAAATACTATGCTGCTTTCCACACTCTTTGTTCTGGGATTGGTATCCAAGCTTTGGTGCTTCCCGTTGCTTTCACAATTCTTGGCTGGTAAGCCCCTCCAAAACCCGGAATTAGTACTGTAATTTCACCATGATTCAGATTGAAAGGATGGCAACGTAACATGTCAGTCAGACCATCTTTTTACGGGTTTTTATCCTGTAATGGTTTCTGATAGTTTTATGGGTTTTTCTCCTCTTTTGTGATTGATTGCAGGACTTGGGGTATAATCTGTTTGACTCTAGCATTCATATGGCAAAGTTACACCCTTTGGATACTGGTTCATCTCCACGAAAATGTAGAAACTGGAGTACGTTACAGCAGATACATGCAACTCTTCAGTCTCACCTATGGTACAATTCTAATCAAACTCTTTTAAGTTTTCCTACAAGTTCATGAACTTTTTTCTAATTCAACTTTCTGCACCATTAGAGTGACTGATTATTTATACAAAATGTTGCAGGTGACAGAATAGCAAATTGGCTAGGGATGTTTCCGATCATGTATCTATCTGGAGGCACCTGCGTGGCGTTGATAGTGATTGGTGGAGGCACTTCCAAGCTCTTCTTCCAAACTTTATGTGGGGCCGCATGCACTTCTAAGCCATTGACAACAGTTGAATGGTACTTGGTGTTCACATGTGCTGCTGTGCTGCTCTCTCTCCTGCCAAACTTGAATTCCATAGCTGGAGTTTCACTGATTGGAGCTCTCACTGCAGTTGGGTACTGTACCGCGATTTGGGTGGTTTCTGTATCAGAAGGCAGGCTTCCTGGAGTTTCATATGATCCCATTAAATCGGCGACCAATGTGGAGAGGGTGTTTAGTGTGCTCAATGCCCTTGGGATCATTGCTTTTGCCTTCAGAGGTCACAATCTCATCCTTGAGATTCAGGTAATTGATAATTTCCATCTTTATTTTTTTTATTTTTTTTATGACAAGCGATACTTTTAATCTAAATTAGAAAAATGGAAGAAAGGAGAGCTCGCGAATGCGGTAGGATTAATAGGAAAGTCCCAACTATTACATACTAATTGATTTTCATCTTACTTAATTATTAAATTTTAATTTAATTTTATAGATTAATTTGAGTTGGTTCGTTCAACTCCCAATGCTTTGGCCAGTGAGAACCTGCAAAATTGGTCAAAGAAGATATATTTTTTAGGGTTTTTGAAGTCAGAGATTGATGCCTAAGCCTAAGTAATTAAATTATTAAATGTGCACTACAAGTCTATGCATGTTTTTCTTGAGACCAAGCAATTTCCTAACAATTGAGACTTCACATATTGCTTTTATACATACAAAGTGACAATTTTGACCAACTTGAACATCTTCATATGAATAAGAATCCACCTGTCAATTACAAAAAAAAATTGAGAGAATGCTTAGACACATGCAGATGTAGTACAAGTACATCTATTCTAACAATTGGAATAGTTTTAGTTTTCCCAGTTGAATATTTAATTAAAACCCACCATGACCAATCATGAATCTTTAGCTTTATATAAATTAAAATTGTGCAAATTCATGCTTATTTGTTTATATATTTATGTTTTTAAAAAGCTTATATTGAAAGACTCTTTTGGCTTTAGAATATTAGCTTGAAATAATATTTGAGTACTCACTAGTGAGTACTCTATATATTCACTTTTTGATTTGACCCAATCAAAAGATAATATGTGTTTCTTATTTTTAAAAGCTCAAAAAAAAAATAGCATATGTTTTATTTTTTAAAACAATAAAGCATGTATTAAAATATCATTAGACCAAATTATTAAAGTGAGTATAATAAATACTTAAGCATGCATCCAATCAAAAAAAAAATTAAATAAAAGTGTGGATTCCTCAACCCTTCATCACTTATCATGATCATCCCCATCACCTAGGTTGTTAACTTTAACTTGGAATTATTCAATCATAGACTTAACTTTCTGAATTCAATGTTTTTGTGTTGCAGGCCACCATGCCTTCTAGTGAGAAACATCCTTCACATGTGCCAATGTGGAGAGGAGTGAAGGTGTCCTATGCAATCATTGCTGCATGCTTGTTTCCCCTTGCAATCGGAGGTTACTGGGCTTATGGTCACTTGGTAAGCACCATAATCCTCAATTCTTTCCTGCACAGGACATTCGTTCTTTATCAAAGAACAGACATGCAGACATATTTTTTCTTTCCGACGTTCTGCATGGAGAATTTCTACCCTGATCATAATCAACAAACGATTAAACATGAACTATAGACTTAATTCAAAGAATTTAATATTTTGTTTTGTTCTTTTTTTTGTTGACAGATACCAGTAAATGGAGGAATGCTTCCAGCTGTGTTCCAGTTCCATTCAAAAGATGTGTCACAATCCGTTCTAGCGTTCATCAGCTTGTTTGTGGTGATAAATGCACTGTGCTCATTCCAAATCTATGGCATGCCAATGTTTGACCACATGGAGTCCCAATACACAAGCAGAAAGAAAGCTCCACTTCCATGGTGGCTGAGGTGCATTTCCAGGGCAATGTTTGGGTTTGGTGTCTTCTTCGTCGCGGTGGCAATTCCATTTTTGGGAAGTGTGGCTGGTTTGGTTGGAGGCATATCGCTGCCTGTGACTTTAGCATACCCTTGTTTCATGTGGATCAAGATTAACAAGCCTAAGAAGTATAGTCCTATGTGGTGGCTAAATTGGACTCTTGGGATTTTGGGGATGGCTTTGAGTTTGGTTTTGATGGCAGTTGGACTCTTGGTTGTGATTCAAACTGGGATTGAAGTCAAATTCTTCAAGCCTCACTAATAAGGCAAAAGTTCTTACCAACAAAAGGAGGATTTGAAGGGGGGATCTGTGGAGAGGAAAACAAGGGTGGATTTACACTTATTAATTTGTTTTATTGTTCTTTGTGAAAGGAAAAGAAAAAAGTACTCACAGTTGTAGTTTGCTGCTGAATTACCCAATTATATATATCTTTTTTGTTTTTTTTTTGGGCATGGAAATGTTGTAATTGACATTATAGAATCTTTAGGTGTGTGTAAAATTATTAGTCAAAGTAAAATTCTCAAGATTGGATTTCACTTTCACTTTCACTTAACTCTCTCTCTCTCTCTCTCATGCTAATTCGTTTTTTAATTCAGAAACACAAGTTTACATCCAACAATTAATGGATGCAATATATATATGGAAAAAAATTCAAAGGAGAGTAAAAATTCCATCAACTATGGACTGCCCTCCCTCTAGGCTGCCACTCTAATTATAAAATCAAATCACACTAAGTTAATTGGTTAGGTGGGAGAGCCTAATTGTATAAATATCCAATTAAAACCATCAATTTTTAATTTATGTACGAGCAATGACTCCTTACATGCAGTTCAAAACTTAGATATTTTTCATTATTCCAATTGACGGAGATTCCCAATGAAATATGTTAGAAGTCTTGGACCAAACTCATAATTGTTCTTGCCTACCAAAATCCATTCATTCATTTCGATATCAAATTTTGGCAGTCTCTAAGTGCCTCATTACTGCTCGTTCCTTTGTGCTAAAAAATCAACTCCGGTCCTGAACATTTACCCAAAAAGCAGGCTCATGGAAACTCAAACATGGCGGCACAGTCACAAGGCCAAAGAACTGTAACTTTTCAGTAAGCCGTATATAGCAGTTTATTCAACGGAGCTCATTAGTCTCAGAAGGTGGCTCAAAGTCAGCTCTCTTGTGATGAACTTTGACTCGGGTTCAACTTCAACCAGTGTGGACGCATAGAACTACGCTAGTACTTGGAAAAAAAAGATGCCGTAGGGCAAATGGTAGGTGAATTTTAGTAATAGATTTCAACCCAATCAATAGTACGAACGAGAAAATATTTAGTATGACTGTCTAATTAGAACAATTTTCACACGAATGGTACTGTGTGGGGTGGAGTGAGAAAAAAATACAATGAGTTTCATACTTCTATAAAATGTGCTATGCGGGTGACATAATCAAGACACTCTACCCAAGTTTTTCTCTTTAAGAACACTTAGACTTCTGATAATTCTTATTACAAACCTACCATAAAATGCGCATGGAAACCAAGTTTGCTAGTTAATACGCTCACAAATCACAATTTAACGTGTACAAAAAATTTCCTTTGTTATTTCAATGAGCTTCTTTGTTATATGCGTCAAACTACGATTTGCAAATGAGAAATTACTCGTTTCATCATTTAGATGCAAGTAGCCAAAAAATGTTCTCATTGTTCATCTCATTACACACATTACATTTATAAACTTTTGAACAATATCAAAATATTGCAGGGCTGCGTTGGAGAGAATGAATTCAGTAATTTATGGGAAGAGTTCAGATGTGTATATCAAGTAATAAACTGGCACAAATAATTTGGAATCTCTTATCCAGCAAAAACAATATGATCAAAACCGACTTTATAACAAGCCTAAAGATCTGGAAAAATCTTGAGTGGTACGTACCATTGAATGATACGACTATTGAATGGTTCAGATTAATTTATAGTAGGTCCCAAATAAATCTTAACCATTTAACAGTACGTACCATTCAATGGTACGTACTACTGAAGTTGGACCCTAAAGATCTAGCCTAAAATAAAGTACAAACTGTAGACCCTGATCCAGTTCCGACTTAACCATCTCCGGTCGCCATATTTTGGAGCTATCTAAACAAAATACATGTGCAGATACGCCCCCGGTTGGTGCTCCCTATAAATTAGGGAAAAAAAATGACAAACTAATGATACAAAGCTTGCAATGTCAGCAACAACGACAGGTTACAACATCACAACAGGTGTAAGGTCTGGACTTTTCTTCAAGTTGCTGCGCTGTCGGTAATGATTCCATTCTGTATTTACTGCTTCGAACACAGCAAAACTCGTATAAATTTCTGCATGCTCCTTTACTGAAAGGATAAACTCTCTCGGGTACTCCTCTGTCGATCAAAACAAAGTAAAAAGAACTGAGAATCTAAGAGCATAACGGTCAACTATTTTAATTCACATCTCCACACAATGTTCATAGCCTAGTATATGCAAATAACTATTCTCCTATGTTTGATGACGGATTTGCATTACCAAGGGACTTAGCCTAAACTAGTTAGAAATGAACTACAAAACATCAGATAGAGGGATTTGAAATGCACTACACGATCGTTATATATTTACAAAGACATAAACAAAGGATTTACAAATGAATCCTTTCAAGTAGTCATTTGCAAATCCCTCTCAATGCATTGTATCTAGTCATCTCAAATCCCTTCCTCTAATCTTTTGTAGTGCATTTCTAACTAATTTGGCCTAAATTCTTTGGTCCTTGCAAATCCCTTGCCATTATAGAACAATTTGGAACACAATGCTAGTTAGGGTTCCGTAGAAACACCGTGTACGTATACTCTTTTTCTTTCATCACGCAACTTGTTCATGCATATTAACCACAAATAGCTATAATAAACATATCTAACCATATTTATATTTGTGACATATATTTTCTTTAATGAATCAGTACTATAGTATATAATATGACACTGCATATGTTTAACATACGATGACAAGTTTAGTTATTTATAGCAAATAATATTATATAGTAGAAAAGAAAAGAAATGAGCTAACCTTAAATATGGGATGCGCCTTCGTCTTACAAGCTCATAGGTAGTCTGATTGGTCAGAACTAGATAACTGCAGCAAAAGAAAAAGAAAATTAATGTTCAACTGATACACTTCAGTTATGCTTTTAAGGTAAATGACTTTTATAATTATAGTGCTCAGATAGAGAGAACGAAGTCGGGATGGGGGAGCAGAAAGAGACAGAGAAAAACAGATATCCAATTCTTTAAATTTATTATACTATAACATGACTACTGCCAGCAACATAACACAAACAAATGGCGAAAGTTATCTGTGAAAGCAATAAAATTAGGCACTTCTACCAAATTGAAATTAAAAACATGGTGTCATAGCATAGGAGGAAATGTCTTGCATCTAAGAAACCCAAAGCTGATGTCAAACATAAAACTTTACCTATGAAATATCAGGAGAAGGAGCAGAAAGGTCATGGAAATTGACAAAGTAATCAACAGCAATATCACAATTGCATCCTTCCACCTGACAATTAAACATTCAGAATCCAAATTAAAATGGACACCAATTACAACAGAAAAGAAAATCCTAAATGGGCAAATAAAACTTCATAACGAAAACCACAAGGACCATAGTAATAAATAATAAATGACTTTTCATTTCTGTTTTTAGTTTTCATTTAAATCTTTTTCTCCATGGATTAATAGAGCACCAAAACCCTTAGACATTACTACCACAATGACCAGGGCATAACCTAAATCATTTCCACAAATTAAGGACCACAGAAAAGATACCATACCAAGCGACTGATATATTAGCCTTCAGGTATGTGATGTACAGGACGACAGTCCAAAGGCACAGTGCTGTCTCCTCACAAATGTACCACCTACAACATTAGACCAAAAGACAAAAAGTTGTTGAGCAGGCTTTTTAGAATGAAATGTATATATAGAAGATTTACGCGCAGTACTAAAATATACTGATTGCCTATGTATAAGCAACAACTTTAGAAAGAATCAGACAAATAACTCAAAACTACATAAGACTATACAATTTCATGAAGTTTTTGAACCATTGAAAAGAAAAATAGTTCAACCATAATTAGAATATAATTCTGTGAAGGTGAATCCATTTCAAAATAACATGACTCGGTTAAGATATAATATTACTTTTTTATTTGAAAAACCCGATAAGCATTCTTTGCAGAAAGATACAAATGATTATAAAATAATAAGAGAACGTGCAATTCTAAATTCAACAACTGGTACTCATCTTGGCTTATCACACCACAAACAGAACATGGAATATCTTGTGTCTATGGTGACAGATAAACCTTAAGAATGCAAATCACAATAACCATGTTAGTACAAAATCACTCACCAAAATTTACAATGGTTACCCACACCAATGCACGTTCCAAGCCAAACACAATGATGATCGAACTGAAGAACACATTTGTCGCAATCATGACAGTGCTTTGATCTCGGAGGCTGCATATAAGTTGAACAGAAATAGTTATAAACCAAATTTGCATTATAGGTAAAGAAGAAATCATCAGAGTAGCCGCAACAAGATGGACGACAGATTCATTTTCCAGTAAATTTGTGGATGGGCAATTTTATACGCTTAGAATCTTGAAGCATTAACCTGAAAAATAGGGGGAGTGGACATCTTGAAGATTGCTAATAACACATGAGGAATCCACAGAATCTTTCTCTAGTTTCACTTTGGGATTGAAGATTGACAGTCAAGAATTCACCTAGTCTATCAACAAAGGCATTTAAGAACAGAGGTTTCCAGGCCAAGCTGCTTAACTATAACTCACTCTTATAATAACACTAAATGTACACAACAGCTACGAATACGAGAATTTTTAATTATTGTTTTTCTCCTTTTCTAAGATGGGCATCTATCCGTGTTTCCTTGCAAATACTCCATCCTATCTAAAGTTTTGTTCCTTATTCAAAAGATGTTGGCAAGAGATATAATGTAAACAACCAAAAGTATCATACAAGATGAATATGTAAAACTGAGATGGTACTACCTGCTCAACATCACAGTAGGAGCAAGTCAAACTTCTGCAAAAACCAAAAGGAAGCAGTCAGCAAATATAGTGAAATACAACAACTTATCTCGCTCTTTGACTTTAACTTATATTATATTCAAAAGGAATTGGTTGCATTGAAACAAATTTAAACTCCATTTCCCCTACCTATATTATGTTGAAACAAACACAGTTAAGATGAAACGCGCAGAATAATGTGTAAATAAAAACTCGTCACTTTGAAATGTACAATAAAAGTGATACTGCTCTGACAACTTAAGAATAATTGCATACCTAACAGATGTTCCAGGTGGATACAAGTCCATCACAAGTTTGGTCCAAGATGTTGCATTATTTCCAAGAAGACTTCTTCCCAAGTGACTCCCTTCCACTGTCACAACCACGCTGCCAGTTTTGCTTGGAGCAGGCTGTCTTTGCTTAAACATTACAGCAAGATGACATCAAAGAATTAGTTCACTTCGGAGTTATAAGATCTATGCCTATAATGTTTATCATATGAAAGAAGGATTGAAAAACAAAAGGAACCAAAGGAAAGCAACGCTTACTTTGAGATTACTGATGCTTTTCTGAATATTGTATTTGACTCATTGACAGTCCTCATTGCATCCAGGACGAAGCTAAAATGCACAAAAAATCAAGAAGTCACAATGAGTTGAAATCGGAACACAAGCATCAAATTTGCAAATCATAATCAAACAAATATAATTGGAAAGTAGCATAAGGGCATTGGCATTTACCCAGGAGAAGAACCAGAGGTAACAAAGTATTGAATCAAAGTCACAACAAAGAGAGTAAAATATATAGCAGTATACCTGAAAGGGAGCAGAAAAGAAAAGACAAAGTAAGGAGTAGGGTTAGGGGTAAGCAAGAAAACACTAATAGAACACTTTCATACGATGATTCAGTCATCCATAACCAAATTTAAGATCATTGATACTTAAGTTCCATATGTTCCACCACTAGTTCAGACAGAATGTGATAAATAACTTGTCTAAGTTTCAGCCACAATAAAATGCACGCGTTGCTGAACAAAAGGCACTGCCTCATCAGTTAGACTTGCGCTAATGGAACCAATTGACACCGGTCCTCACATACATTTTGAGGTTCAACTCACTTTGTGATCTTAAATTGAAAATTGACATTATGCAACTACGACACTACGGGACCTATTCATTTAGAAGTTCTAGAGTAACCCATTTGCGGTTATCAGCTAAATTTGCATATGAATATGCTTGTCGCTACAAAATGTGATGCAACTAAAATACAGATTAAATAAAAGTACAAAAACATTACCATACCATGGTTCTTTCTTAGTTTTCTCTATCAAACCCCCATCAAACAGAAAAATCAAGCCGACGTATATCAGATGTAGCATCACCAATGCAACTTTTAATCCCAAGGCAGACCTCCGAGCTGAAATTCAAGTACCCAAAAAATAAAAACACAATCTTTTTGCATCAACAAAAAGTCAAGCTCTCTAAAAACAATAAAAAGGTAAAATACTGGACTCAATTGAGATTACAAAACTAAGTAGCTGAACCAAAACAGTCAGATTTTGTTTTCTATTCCGATTTTTCAGAAAATAAATTGCAAATTTGAAGAAAAAAACTCACCGGGATCGGAGAGGCAGGGAAGGAAACGGGAGCATCGCTCAAATGGTCGACACGACGAGTCCCGGCAGATGTTCACGATCGTCATCGGACGAAATTGGAAGAGAAAATAAGGAACTGGTTACATCAGTATTCTGCAAAACTGGGTTTTCCGGGAAAATGCTTTCTTGCGCTTCAAAAATTGAACTTTCTCGGGAAAGTGACGGAATTGGGGAGAACCCAAGTGGTTAAACTGGCAGAGCAACGGACCTGCGAAAAGGGTTTGGATTTGGATAGAAGATTAAGCGTTTTTTGTCAGAGAAACTGGAAATCGAATAGGTAGCTGTACGCCTGTGGCCCTTTGTTCCTCTGTCTAACACTCTGATTTGTCATGTGCGTATTGTGCATACCACCCTCGTTTAAGGCTTTTCACCCCTAATTACATGTCACTTTATTAATTAGATTAGATTAGATTAGATTAGATTAGATTGCTAATCATATTAACTTTTTTTAGTAGAGTGAGTAGAGTGAGATTTCCTACATGTAAACCTATCTCGTTTATGAGAACGATAAGATCAAATTTTGTGATTTACTAATGCAATACAAATAGTTTTTCATGGTTTAGTGTTTCAAATTTCTTAGGAACAAGAATTCTTCAATCCGTTTATTAATTTATTCATTTAGATGTGTCGCGGGTCATTCAATTTTCTTATATATTTGACTAGTTGCGTTTTTATTTTTTGATCTCAACATGTTACTTTTTTTTTTTTAAGGTATAGAAAAATCTACGAGCTTAGGTTTTATATTTTAACCCTCAGATTTTGAGTGCTTAAAATATGTATGGATCAATTGAAATGACAAAAAATTACATTGTTAGTTGACTAAAAATACAAGTCAAACAATGCATTGGCATCCACACGAAAGATTATTTGTTAACGTTTGAATAACATAAGCACTACCTATGGAAAATTCAATTTAGTTTACCTCCAAGTATATTTGTCTTTGGTAATCAAATTCAATTGATATGCTCATAAAATTAGATATTATGAATCAAACTTTTGGACTACACATGACAATGACATTGCCTTACAATTCACACTTTTTTACCAAAAATAAGTGTTCACACTTTTTTACCAAAAATAGGTGTTCACACTTTTTTACCAAAAATAGGTGTTCACACTTCAGAACGTGAAGCATTATGGTTCTAATAATTTAATTGAAAGAAATCCAAATGAAATTTTAAGTCAAGTTTGTATTATATGATTGTGTTAAGCTCATGGTTTTGTATTTAAGTGTGTAAAAATGAACATGAAATTTAGGAACTCAAGCAAATAAAGAGCTGTCATTAGAGGAGACCACAGAACATTTGATGGTCCGTATTCGACCGGAATAAGTTGGATAAGTCATGCACCGACAGGTCCTACTAATCCCTTAACATACAATACAATAATATAACCTAATTTCAATTCCACACCCAACTAACTGAACAGTCGTAGGGAGCACCAATCATTCAATTGCAAGTTGCAATCTTTATTCTCCCTATTGTATCATCAAACTAACTATATATGGATTCTTTCAAAAACACTAATTGTAAAAATATGTAGCTAGAGAACTCTATTGGTTATACGATTGTCAATCTGCCCAAAAATAAAACACAAACACCTCACGATAATAAAAGGGTGTTGTGTGTTTTTTGGTAAGAAAAATGGCGGTGTTACTAACATTTTAAAAATTCATTTTGCTTTTTTTTAGAGTACCAATAACATCGTTTATATGAAATTCTGGATATTGATACCATAAAAAAAGTTGAGATTCTACTAAAAATCAATTGAAAATATGGAGAGTAACTCAACTCTTTATAAGCTCTTGTAAAATTTGGTTCATCACCAATATGGTCCGTCACATTCTCACAAGACGCTCTGTTCTGGGTAAAGGTTTTGATTGGGCTGCACATATTTTGTTGTTCACTTGACTGTGTGGGCTTGCTAGTCGTTTTCGAGTTATTTGTTGGGCCTTTGGCCTTCGGCCCCATGTAAACCTAAGAAAATGTAGATTGTAGTTCTTTATTTTTGTTAAATATTGATACATTACATAAAGCAATAATAATCTTAATTTTATACTTTTAGTGGCTAATTGGAATCTGGTTTTATTTAGAACTAGGACATCCATTAGTATCCCTTCTGATTCCATAGTGTATTCATTCTAACTAATAATTTCCCACGCCCAACAAATCAAAAGATTTGGAATCCAATTACACAAGCGTTAAGGATTAATAGTCGTTTTCGTTTGCCAACTGTTGATATATATATATATATATATATATATATATATTTGCATTCACACACACACATATATATGTATATTTGAGTCCATTCTTAGTAAATAACTCATTTCGCTGTATTTATCGCAAAAGACCTTTATATTCTGAAAAACAAAAAAATTATAAAAAATATTAGAGGTCTTATATGAAGAATATATAGTCACCGTAATGGTCCTATACCTATCCCTTTTTGCTACAACTAAACGGAATCCTCCTAAGAAGTTGCTTGTGTGTGTGTGTTTGTATTTGTCTCACAATCACACAAACTGAAGGATCTAGAATTCTCAAAAGTAAAACACATGCAACTACACATAGCATGAAGATGGCATAACCAGAAAAATATCGATTAAATCAGCACATTCAGCACGGGCTGAACAAAAAGAAGAGAAGATGAAATTAAATTCACATTTAACAATGGAAGAAGCAATGATTAATACAATGCGCTGATGGAATATGCTTAAGCTGTTGCAGTCATGAGTCATCATATATAGGGTTAAATCATTAATTAGAAAATTCCGCCTCCAAAAACTAAAACATACCTTGTTTAGTTTAATTAGTTTAATTAACTTCCTTTGTATATATGCGGCTTCTAGGTTTAGCCAGACTGGAAAATTAACTTGGGATAATGACCTTTCAGATCTTATTTCTTATATATTAAAGATACTATTTAACTTTAGATGCCGGATGGCATCTTCTGGACTTTCGTTTTCAACTGGTCTCCTAACTTTGCAACAATCGAGGTTGAAATCATCGCCAAATCTTTCTCTATATATAGTGTTATATTTGGCCTCTGATCATAATACAGAGAACTAACTAGCTTCCATGGCTCAGAGTTTGATATCAGTACTTTCTCTTTGGTTCATCGTATTTTTGAGTTGCATGGTTGGTTTGCATGAATGCTCTCAGTCAACTGTGCCTGCCATTTACGTATTTGGTGACTCCACACTAGATGTTGGAACGAACAATTACTTGCCTCAATGTAGAGCAAGGGCTGACTTCCCTTTTAATGGGATTGATTTTCCTCACTCTACACCAACTGGAAGATTTAGCAACGGCTTCAACCTTGTTGATCATCTTGGTATTAGTCCGGCCATTGATCCCACTATTATTTATATATGATATAATTTTTCGGTGTGTAGTGTGTACTCAGAACACCGTCACGCAGTGTTACGTTACTATTTCACTCAAATTATAACATGCATATTTGTTTTTTTATTTATATATATATATATATCGTAGGAGTGTGACATATTAATTATGTTGTTCACTTATATTATAATGTGTGAAATGATAATATTACGTGACAATATTTCCAGTACACAAAATTCTCGCTAATTTTGTTAGTTTTATAATCATCATAGTTATTAATTTTTATTTCTTTGATATATGTTATTTATTAGCCAACTTTATGGGTTTCGAGCTGAGTCCGCCACCTTTTCTCTCTCTTTTGGAAGAGAATGATAAATTATACCGGAAGATCCGTTTGCCCACTAAAGGAGTCAACTTCGCTTCCGGAGGTTCAGGACTTCTGGATGAAACCGGAAGTCAAAAGTGGGTAAGCTTAGTTCTCACACTTCATCTCTCTTATGCTCTCTCAGGTAAACAAACATAACAAAACGAAAAAAGACATACAAAATTGACACATTTATTAACATATTCTCGTAGATAAACAAAACCGACACATTTATTGACAAATTCTCGTAGACGTAGGACTTACCTCTATTAAAGAATGTATCAACAATATGTCAGTTTTGTGTATCTTAATAGTTTTATTGTAAACGATACATATATGTGTCCAATACTACAAAAAGTGTGTGTGTGTTTTTTTTTTTGCTCTCACATATATATACACACTATGAGAAAAGGAATAGCGTTATGTGTACAACATTTATTGAATTCAATTTGCTGATTACCTCTCTATATCAAAAGTCTCATTTACGTGAGGAAGTGATGTTCTATTGCGGAATTTATATTGGCGGATAAGTGCTTGTGTTATTAATTAGATTGTGAGCAGTATGACACTGTCAACAACATAATCTGCGAAAGATTATTTTCCTATATGTATGATTGAGAAAATATTGGTAAAGTTAACTACGTTACATTATGCACGTAGGGAAATGTCGTTGCCTTTGGAGAACAGGTCCAGCAGTTTGCAAGAGTACACGACATTATATCAAAGTTACAGGGTGAGGGTGGATTGGCTAATATATCAAAGTCTCTCTTCCTCATCAGCGTCGGAAGCAATGACATCTTCGAACATTTTGCTTCTAACCAAACTACTTCTGCAAAAAACTTCATCGCCACTCTCATGTCCACTTATGAAAGTCGATTAAGGGTACCATTAATTGCCAGTTTAATTTTCTTCTTATATATGTCTTTTCATTGTAGCAGATTAATCAAAAGCTAGTTCACGACTTCTTAATGCAAGTGGAGGATTGTTCTAGTGGTTAGGACTTCCCTTTTTAGCCCATTGCGTTCCTGGTTCAAACTCTCCTCCTCCCCCGTAGTGTAGTTTAAAGTAGGAATATCACTTCTATTAAAAAAATAAAAAAAGCACTTCTTAATTAATTAACAGTCTTTTTTCTTCCATTAATGTTTTCAATTGCAGAATCTATTTGACCATGGAGCCAAAAGATTTGGGATTATTAGTGTTCCACCAGTTGGGTGCGTTCCATTGCTGCGTAATTTTACTCAAGATGGTAGCTGTTCTGAGCCCTTGAATGAGTATGCTAAATTGTTTTACAAGGCACTTCAAGGAGTCTTGCAGAGGTTAAGTGCAGAATGCGAAGGGATGATATATGCACTTGCAGATGCATATACAATGACCAGACTCATTATTGACGACCCTCAACAATTTGGTAATTACTTAAACATCTTAAATTACTCTTTTGTTGTGTTTCATAAAAATAGTTCAGAATGTATTTAGATATATCTGTTATAAAATCTGTTTTTTGTGCAGTTGGCAGATTTTATAAAAATGATTTTTCATGTGTAAACCCTTAATAACATTACGGTTTAGAGAAATTTTTTTAAACCCAAATCTTTAGGAAAAAAATTCAACTGACTTGGTAATCGAAGAAGGGCACTAAAAGAATTTTACAACGTAGAATCATTTAAAGCATGATAAGTGGTCTTAAATTTTTTTTTTTTGTAAAAAACTTATAATTGTGGAGGTGTTTTTTTTCTGATTTACTATTATAAAGATTATGGCACGCTGCCAATAAAAGCACGTATGAGCAAAACTGAAGTACATCCAAATGGCCTTTGATATGTACATATGTTTCTTGTTTTCAAAGAATTTTATATGGAAACATTTTGTAGGTTTTGAGGTGGCGACAAAAGCTTGTTGTGGAAAAGGAAATTTTAATGCAGAGTGTCCATGCAATCAACACTCGCATGTGTGTAAAGATCGCGATGTCTACTTGTTCTGGGATCAATTCCATCCAACACAAGCTGCGTCTCATCTTGCAGCTCAAGCTCTCCATGCTGGTGGTGGATTCGTGGCACCCATGACTTTTGGTCAATTGGCCTTACTTGCATGATTTATTTATGTACCTCTATATAAGAAGATAGATCCCTTAATTGAATGCACGTGTCTTTCTGTTTGGTTTGTTCCCTCTTGTAACAAAAAAAAAAAAAGAGACCTTGGAGGCATATTGAGCCATGGGGTTCAAAAATAAAACCACCTTCTTATGATTGACCAACATTTTCATGTTAACAGTGATAAACATAAAAATCTAAGAGCATTTCCACTGGTGACCTAATTGCAAGGGCAATTGGGGCCAATTGCCCTACCAAGCAAAAAATCTAAGTCCAGCGGGCCACAATTGCAAGGGCAAGAGGTGGGCCCAACCATGCCCAACCTCAAGCTCGAGCGATTTTCGCCCGAGCGCAGCTGCCCACAGGTGCTGACGTCAGCGGCCTTTTTTTTTTTTAAAATTAAAATTTTTTTTAAAAATTAATTTTTTAAAAAAAAAATTTTAAAATTTTTTTATAAATACCCCCAATCATCTTCTTCATTCCTCAATATTTTTTTTATACCCCCAATCACATTACAACTCAATATTTTTGCTTCTATATCAACTATATATTTGTTTTTCACCTTTCAAATCCTTATTTTACAAAAAATAAAAATTTATTTTTTAAAAGATAATAACAAATTTGTTGGTGGTGGAGTGTGTCGGTGGGATAGTTAAGGCCGTCAGATAAATTTTTTTTTTTTTTGAGGTGGAAATTGTCGGTGGGATATTTAAGGCCAACCAAAAAATAAAAAATAAAAAATCCTTGCCCTTGCCCTTGCCCTCCACGAACGGGTGGAGTTGCACAAAGGCAAGCACTGTTCACGGAGGGCAATCACTGCCCTTGCCCTCCACCAACGGGTGGAATTGCTCTAATATACAACTAAGAGCCAGTTTGGAATTAATGTGCTTTTAAAAAAAAAAACTGCTTATAAAAGTAGCTTTTAAAAGCAACTTTTAAAAGCAACTTTCATGCTGCTTTTAAAAGTTGCTGTTTAAATGCTGTAACTTTTAAAATAAGTAGTATATTTTATTTTTACTAAACACTTTTTATCTGCTTAACTTTAAAGTAAAGCAGTTTTTAGTAAAAAAAACAAAACAAAACGAGATTAGCCGAGTCAAAAAATCACTGTTCTTAGGGTCGATGGCTTCAGCTTCCCCAGTCGGCTCGGCTCTTCTCACATCAAACAGTTGGCGGCTTAAATGGCGGTTACTTCATTTGGCTTCCTTTTATAAATGTCTATAAGATTGCACCGACTCTGTTTTTCGTTCTCTTCCCTTCCACAGTCGGTTCATCATCATTCTGACCGTTTCGATACAAATGGAAGCCTAAGTGAAAAATTAAAATGAGACTTTCTTCTTATTATTATTATTATTATTATTATTATTATTATTTTTTTATATATAGAACAAACATTACTCTTACAGTTTTGCGATAAAAATAAAAATCTCACGTGAATTCTTTATATTAATTTTTTTATTTTTTATGTTGTATAATAAACATTTATTAAAATTTGAGGTCTTACCCTGCCCGGAGTCTTGCTCGCCTTGGGTCTGGGCCGGCACTTGTCTATCATCAACAATCTCTCTTCCTTCTGCCTTCTCTCTTCGTTTCTTCTTCTGCGTTACTTCTTCGCCCTTTTTTCTGCCGCACATCCTTCATCATTAAGTGCTTTGCTCTTCACCCTTTCTGCGGCTTTTCCTTCTTCTTCGTTACTTCTTTTCTCATTTTGGAATCGATACTCTTGCCGACGGCGCAGGTAATTTTTTCTTCAATTTTTGAATTTTCCATTCATCAGCAACCGAAGCTGATTTTTTCTTGAATTTTTTAATTTTACTAATTAAAATTAGGGTTTTTGTTTGTTTTTAATTATAAGAATTTTATTCAACTACTGCTGTGTTAATATTTTTTTTTTAGTAATTACTGCTGTATTAGTTTTTATTTTTTCCAATTTCTAATTAATTCTCACATTGTTTGCTTCCAGCACTGTTCATCAGCAAGCCCCAAAGAGGTGATGTTTTATGCAATTTTAATAATTAAAATTTGGGTTTTTCTCTGTTTTAAATTATTGCATACTAAATTTTATTCACCTACTGTTGTATTAGTATTTTTTTTCTTTCCAATTTGTAGTTAATTGAAACTGGGTGGACATCATTTCACTCTCTCTCATTTTCTCATCAACCAAACAGTAAACTTTGAAATATTATTAATTAAGTTGATTTATTGGAGTCGATGAGGGAAAGTTGGATGATTTATTGTTTAACTTGATTTTTTAGTTCGTGTTTACAAATGGATTGAGGAGACTGTTATCTGTGAGATCAAATGCCTTCATTTGAAATTGTCTTGGTGCAAATGATAGTTTATAGTTTTCTTTAAACCATCACTTTGCAGCGTTTTTGGTATATAGGAATCTGTTTGTGGACTGCTAATGAGGTAGCATTTGAACGTATAAAATCTTCTGTCAGCATAGTTCCACATCACCTGGATACTCTTAAGATGTGTGGTGTACAAAGATATGTGTCATTTTCTTATATATAATAGGTTTTTTTTTTTTTTTTAAATTTTTTAAGGAGAGTTTTGTAAGTTCAATATGGTATCAGAACATGTGTACCACAAGACTAAGTTAGATTTGTGGCTTCTATTGTACATGAAGTGGGAGAATTGAGTGTTAGATCCAATAATTTCATACTAGGAATTGTGGATCGACTACAATTGTCACGCATCAGTTAAGTGTCTGTTTATGAGAAGCTATATTATAACTGATAAATTTCTTAATTTTTAAATAATTTTTTTTATATAAAACTCCACACCTTGACATATCTAGATACACATTGATATAAAACTGCACACCTTCAAAGATGTTTTTAATTTCGTGTAGTTCAATTAGTGCATGTATTTCATGTTTATGTTAATTGTTATTTAATTATTGGCATACGTTAAATTTGCCAAGGGAAGTTCATTACTTGCATAGATATGCAATTCATCACTTTTTTTTAGGTTCTGTAGTGCATAGTGCAGATTCTTCGGTTGGTTGTGTTTATGATGTATATGATTTGGGATTGTGCGGGAAAGGGTCCATTTTTCTTCATTTCTGCAATTTGGGTTTTAAAGAATGGAATTCTCGGTTTAGTTTAGTTGTTAAGTTTTACTTTGTTTTTAATCTGTCTCTCTCGAGTCTAGAATTGGCTTGCTTTTTCGTACAAAATCTGAACTGGGTTTTCTGGCTTTTGGCAAAAAAGTTATAATTGTGGATTCTGATATTGAAGCTTTCATCTTTTGGGAAAATGATAAAAGGGTTGAATTTAATTTTGATAAATGATTGAGGGTTTTTGTGTTATTGTATTATTGGGTTTGATGAATGATTGAGGAGTTGGAAATGGATTTGTGTACAACAGACTTTCATTGTATTGGATAAGCAATTGGTTGTGAAATAGACGATTTCAATAAATTATTTGAATTGTTTTGATTGATTGTTGCCAGATTCTGTATCCAACTGAGGTTCAACCTCGGGGTTGTCACCAATCATCCAAACCAATTTTACCACCTACTTGATCCATCTCTGAACTCAATTACTCTTTCAGGTTTGAAATGTCTCTCTCTCTCAACATATATATTTATTTGGTTTGAATTTTTTCTGAGTCCATTCTTTTCTTATTGCTTCAATCTGTATTTTAAACCCTAGAGAGGATTTGAAAGCCATGTGATCTTTTAGTGTTATTGGTTTACTTTCTGTTTGTTGATTTTTTTTATTGTTTTTCAGTGGTCTTTTTTTATAAGATTTTGTCCATCTGCACAGTTTCCATATGAGTAATACTTAAGTCCAAGTCAAATTTAAACCCAGTTTCAGCAGAAGATTATATAATTATTTGATGAAATAAAATCACAAAGAAAGATATGTCATGCAAACCTGCTCATAGACAAAAATAAACAAACTCTGGTGACAGAATTAGCATATTCCAAATCAGATCATTAAGAACATAGATGTCTCATATACAATGTTTCTAAAGACATTGGTATAAAAGTATTAAATAGCAGATGTATAACATGATCTAATGACAGGTCAACCAGAAAGTAGGATGGAGTGGGTTGCATATTTCAGAATTTTCTTCCCACAAATCTATGCTGTTGACATTATTGGCTCATTTAGGTTTCTGGTTTTATTTGTTTGCTGGGTTTAATTCGATTCGATGCTATAACACACACACACATTCAACTCTCTGGCATTTGCAAACTCCTTCCAAAGTTGTCTAATTTTCATTCACTTTTTTAGTTTTATTTTACTTTTTCTTGATGTTCTATTTTATTCCCCTTTTGTTATTGGCTGATGGTCATTTCTGTCTAAGAATTGCAGCATGTTTGATAGATTCAGGTATTGCATTTCAATTTCTGTTCATTTTAAGGTGAATCAAAGGAAACCTTTAACCTCTGAAATATTCCGGCAAGTTTTCAGTAATCCGACGAGTTTCCATAAAATTGCGTGTTGTGTTTTTATGAGAAATTATTCAGTTTGGTTCAAATTTTAAGCTAAAATTCTATATTTTAGTTCTAATTTTCACTCTAAACCTAATTAGTCTGAACATGCACTGGATACTGGATGATATTTATAGTATATCTATTTACAATAAGATTTTTCCATACAAAAATAGTTTTATTTTCTCATGAGGAACTCCATATCATTACATTTATATGAGGGCTTTATATGCAAGTAAGAATGCGATGACCATTAGCACACCTTTTGCATGAAAAGTAGCAACAAAATGACCATTAGCTAGCACACCTGTAGGATAAAAATAAAGATAAAGTATCTAGAGATATGAGAGACTTTGCAAAGAAAAAAAAAGTTTAACGATACATCATTCAATAACTTTTGTAATTACATCAAATGAGACATTGGAAGAAAGTAATAATATATAATGAGATGAATTGAATTGAAAGATCATCAGATCTAGTTTTTGCTAAATGCAGTGGAAGAAAGCGAGCCCAGAACGACGTCAATGAGGGCGGGCGGGCTAGGTGACGAGAATGAGGGAGGGTGGGCGGGCTAGGTGATGAGGAAGAGACGTTGTTGTCGAAGCTGTAATTATACAGAAAGACGGGGGGCTATTTTGTAAGAGTTGGAGGGCAAGTGGGCCAGGCGACGAGGACAATGAGGAAGAAGACGATCAAGGAGATTGGTGCCACTGCCAGAGGACGTTGAGGAAGAAGATGAGGAGCACCTGCAACGCCATGGATTACTTGATGCCTTCAATTGTTTTTGGTAACTATCAGAATTTTTCTTTTCTTACGTGGCATAAATCTTAAATCTTCACCGTAGGAAATTGTTTCAATGGCTGAGAATGAAAGTAGGCCATAGGAGGGGACAGAAAATGGAGGGGAGAGAATTCGAATCCCTCCACCACCGTCTTCTATCTAATACACTTCACTTCTCCATTTCAGCATTTAGGGTTTAATCATATTTGGATCCAAACCAAACCCTAAAATTTCAGTGAAATGATGACCCTTTCCTCAATCTCTCGTTTCGTCTCCTCCTCAATCGGCCTCAAATGTCACAAATTGTCAATCTTGTACTTCTCTGCGGCGTCGTCGGAGGCCGAAACAGTGTACAATCACCTGCAGAAAAATGGCGGCAACGTAGAGGAAATCCTCGCCTCGGTTCAGGTGAAATTGGACTCCAAATATGTAAGTCAGGTTTTACAGAGATGCTATGGTAGCCAATCCCAAATGGGTCTTAGGTTTTTCATATGGGCTGGTCTTCAATCCACTTATAGGCACAGCTTTTTTATGTATAGCAAAGCTTGTGAATTGTGTGAGATTGAGATAAAACCGAGTGTGATTTTCGATGTTTTGGAGGCTTATAGAGTTGAAGGGTGCTGTGTTAATCTGAAGACGTTTAAGGTTGTTTTTAATTTGTGTAAAGAAGCTAAGCTTGCTGATGAAGCTTTGAGGGTTTTAAGGAAAATGCCGGAATTTGGTTTGCGTCCGGATACTACGGTGTATAATGTTGTTATAAGGTTGTTTTGTGATCAGGGTGATATGGATGTGTCTGAAAGTTTGGTGAAGGAGATGGGTTTGGTGGATCTTTACCCCGATTTGATCACGTACATGGTATTGATCAAAGGGTTTTGTAATGTGGGTCGGTTGGATGATGCTTGTGGGTTGTTTAAGGTTATGAAGGAACATGGTTGTTTGCCTAATGCTGTGGTGTACTCGGCACTTGTTGATGGATTTTGTAGGTGTGATAATATGGAGAGAGCTTTGGAGTTATTGAAGGAAATGGAGAAGGAAGGTGGGGATTGTAGTCCTAATGTAGTAACATATACATCTGTGATTCAGAAGCTTTGTGACAAGGGACGGTCGATGGATGCATTGGTTATTTTGGACCGGATGGAAGCTTGTGGATGTGCCCCAAGTCGCGTTACAGTTAGTTCTCTTATTAAGGGCTTGTGTGCGGAAGATCGAGTTGAAGAGGCTTATAAGTTGATTGATAGAGTTGTTGCAGGACGTAGTGTCACATATAGTCATTGCCATAGCTCTCTTGTTGTGTCATTGGCAAGAGGTAGGAAACCTGAGGAGGCAGAGAAGGTATTTAGGATGATGGTTGATGGCAGGGTCAAACCAAATAGTTTGGCCTCTAGCATTATTTTGAAAAAACTTTGTTTGGAGGGTCGGGTGGTAGACGCGTTGTGCTTGCTTGATGAACTTGAGAAAATGCAATGCTTGTCTTCCATCGACTCTGATGTGTATTCTATTCTCTTAGCGGGGCTTTGTCGACAAAAGCATTTAGTGGAGGCTGCAAAGCTGGCAAGAGCAATGCTCCAAAAAGGAATTAAACTGAATGCTCCTTACGTTGACAGTATAGCTGATATCCTGAAGAAATCCGGAGATGAGGAGTTAATTAAGAATTTGACTAGAATTGCAGGGTGAAGTGGAACAAAACAAAATCTTCATTTGTCTTTGGAGGTTCTCATTTGTTTATCTGGTTGTGTTCTCCGACGAAGCTCAAAGTCTCCGACCAAGAAGAAAACAATTTTTGAGTTGAGCTGGTAGTGTTTGCATACGATGAGTCCTTGTATCAATCAGTCATAGAAAACAGTTCCTGGAAGTGGAAATGACTGTCCAATTTTTTAAATTTTACTACGTGATTTAGCAAATGTATGTACCACAATGGGGAACACAAGTATATATAAGCAAGTTTTTTAGTATGACTATTACACAACTATCATCCTAAATAATGTTATGACAACATTATTACATATCAGCCATGGTGTCCACCCAAATAGTTTGACAACATTATTTAGTATATATAAGCATGTTTTTTAGTATTCTAATTCATGTATCATAATGTGGGTAGACAACATGGTTGATATGTAATAAACCTATGATATAATATAAATAACTAGATACACGGGTTATAATATGAGTTCACAGAAAACACCATGCAAGATTTGCAACTTTAATTTTCTTAAATTGATGTTATACCTAAAATAAAAATTTATTGTATTATGTCTAAGAATAGTATGTTCAAGAATGCCGTAAGACCATATATTTATACCATATTGGTGTACCATTACATGTGGGAAGTGATACATACAATCAAGATCCAATGAGATGAATTCATTAATTGACGTGACATGTACACATCACTTGCCACATCAGATGGTACACAAATGTGATACAAAAATATGTTATCCCTAGCATTTTCCTAAGAAAAATGTTACACTTACTATATTTGTATCACCTCTCTAATAGAGGTACGATCTACTAATACAAGTGGGTTCCACTTCTATTAGAGAGGTGGTACTAGGGGTGGGTTCGGTTCCAATCGGTTTGATTTTTTGCCAAAATTGGAAATCGAACCAAATTTATTGTTCAGTTCGATTCTATTTTTTTGTTTTTTTGGTTCAGGTTGAATTCGGTTCGGTTTAAGTTCGGTTCAATTTTTTTATTTATAAAATTTGAAAATTGATTTTTATTTTTTATCAAAGTGAAATTTCATTCACACAACACAAACATACATTGGAATTACAAGGAAACAAACACAAATAAAACAAAGCCTGAAACACAAAAAAACCCTAGCAGTTGATGACCTTGTCTAGCCGCGGTCACCAACGCACCGGTGAGCCGAGAAACGAAGCAGCCGCATGGATCCACAAAAAAAAAAAAATCTAAAATTGAAGGAAAAAATCTGAAAATTCAAGCATTTAATCCAAAACCCATGATCTAAAATTGTTGAATTCGATCAACTCACTCGAACATGATCAAACAGCCACCCCACCTCAGTATCACCAAACAAAATCAATAGATTAAATTGAAATGGCATCGAATTGAAACGGCATCGTTTGATAAATTGCAATTCCACAATTCTCCTATTATTTGATTCTAGGAGTGCAATTCGGGTGGGTTAGATGGTCAACCCAATCATAATTCAACATTTACAATTCGGGTTTGAGTTGGATTAAGTTTATGCGGGTTTAGTCTGGCTCGGATTTATTTGGGGTTCGAATTCGCCCAACTTTATCGAGTTCAATCTTATAATACCTTATTTTGCATGATTTTTTAAATTTTAAACAAAACAACGGTAATATTAGTTAAAATTTCATTTACACATCACCATCCACACAAAAGTTAAAACAACAACTAATTTGAGGGAAAAATCTTGAGTGGTACGTACCATTCAATGAGGTCATTGAATGGTCTCAGATTAATTTGCGGTGGGCACCTGGAGACTATTTCTAATGTTTCAACCATGCAAAGTTGAAATTAAATTACAAGACGTATACAAAAACTTCAACTAAAAGAAATGTAAAAGTAACACTATTATTCATTATCCATGTGAAAACAAACAATAAACTTCAAGTATAGTCATTCCAAAACTTATACATAACTTATATAATATGAAGTGGGGACTGACTACAGTGCTCGCAAGCATTGAATGCTCACACCTATCTCACCCTCCTTCCCCCCCCCCCCTCTCTCCTCCCTCCTCCCTCCTTTTAATGGTGAGATTGGTGTGAGCATTCAATACTTGCGAGCACTGTAGCCTACTCTTATGAAGTGTTATAACTTATATAATATAAAGTGTTATGGGTAATATGTGCATGAGCGAATTCGGGCTCAAAATCGGGTTGGATTTGGATTGACATGGGCGGGAAATGCATCAACCCAACCCAACCCAATAAATGATCAGGTTGAGGTCGGGTTGCGTTTGAGTGTTTTTTTTTTTTCATTTTAACCCGTCCGATCAGGTTTGAAATCGGTTTAAACATGAGTAAATCCGGGTTGACCCAACCGAAGTTGCACTCCTACCTAATTCACCAACTCGACGACGTAGTCTCGAATAACATTCGAATCCTTGGCCAACCTATTAAAAAATTGGACTGCCGTTTCAATGATGGGCGTTGTGACAGTGTGATTCAATCGATGATAGGTTTAGCAGGTAGCATGAGCAAGTCGAGATATGGTATGGTGCGGTGCGGTGGTTCACCAGATCCTGTGCGACTAGGCTGGTGAATCAATGTAACATATCTGGGTGCGGGTGCAGGATTCGAACAGGTGAAGCAGGTGCAGCGGGAGGTTCGAGCAGGTGCCTCAGCTGGCGACTTGGCAAGAGAGATGGGTGAGGGGTGACATCGACTCGAGATGAGGTGGGCGAGTCGGCGATGGGCGACGTTGGGAGGAGGGGTATAGAGACTGGACTGAAGAAGTGAAGGGTAGCCGCGAGGTCGAGGTGTATCAGAGTGAGAGAAGGTATCGAGACGTCTAGGAGGGGTGTAATTAGTTAGTTTTAGTGTATACATAAAACGACGCCTTATATGTACATGCCCACCTCCATTTAGCATGAAGCATTTTGGGAACTCACTCGCTTCGGATTCCATCGGAACCCCGAAGTTAAGCGAGTTTGGGCTAGAGCAATCCCATGATGGGTGACCCATTGGAAAGTTGCTCGTGAGTTCCCAGAAACAAAACCGTGAGAGCGTGGCTCAAAGCGGACAATATTGTGCTACGACGGAGCCGGTCGGAGCCGGTCGGGGATGTGACAGAATGGTATCAGAGCCACTCTGCTGTTCGGTACAGATGTGCTGGCGAGTACGCCGGGTTCCCCTTAAGTGGGGTGAATTATGACATCCCACATCGACCAACAGAGAAGGAGTGATGTGCCTTATATGTACATGCCCACCTCCATTTAGCACAAGGCTTTTTATGAGGTTACTGGCTTCGGATTCCATCGGAACTTAAGCGAGTTTGGGCTAGAGCAATCCCATGATGGGTGACCCACTGGGAAGTTGCTTGTGAGATCCCATAAACAAAACCGTGAGGGCGTGGCCTAAAGCGGACAATATTGTGCTACGGCCGAGGCGGTCTGGAATGTGGCAGAATGGTATCAGAGCCACTCTGCCGTTGGGTACGGATGTGCTGGCAAGGACTCCGGGTTCCCCTTAAGTAGGGTGAATTGTGACATCCTACATCGACCAACAGAGAGGGGGTAATGTGCCTTATATGTACATGTTCACCTCCATTTAGCACAAGGCTTTTTGGGAGTTCACTGGCTTCGGATTTCATCGGAACTCCGAAGTTAAATGAGTTTGGGCTACAGCAATCCCATGATGGGTGACCCACTGGGAAGTTGCTTGTGAGTTCCCAGAAACAAAACCGTGAGGGCGTGGCCCAAAGCGGACAATATCGTGCTACGGCGGAGCCGGCCCGGGATGTGACAGGTTCGATTTCCGAACCACTGAAAGTCGATATCGAACCGGCAGATTTTGATTTTTTAAATTCGGTTTGGTTTTTTTTCGGTTCGGTTATTTCCAGCTTCGGTTTGGTTTTTTTTCAGTTTTTCAAACCCACCCCCAGATGGTACAAATGTGGTATGAAAAATGTGGTAAGAATAGTATTTTTGTTTTCGTAATATGTTATTATGAACTTATGGAGATGGATTCGACTGCCATACCATGAGATCATCGTTCCTAACTAGGTACAAGTAGAACCTGGAAAACGAAGAAAGACAAACACAACAATTTGAAGGACCAACAATCTTTTCATATCTTTTTTCCTATTCGTTTTAATTAGCCCAAAAACGAGGATCCAACTTCAGTGGTACGTACCATTGAATGGTACGTACTGTTAAATGGCTAAGATTCATTTGGGGCCCACTGCAAATTAATCTGAACCATTCAATAGTCGTACGTACCACTCAAGATTTTTCCCAAAAACGATAGTTAATTATGAGGAAATGAAATATAAAGAAAGAAATAAACAAAACGTGCATATCTGTAAGATAATTATAGAGCTTGGACTAAGAAATAAAAATAAATTTAACAAGACAGTACAGTGAAAACAGTCAACATTAAAGAAATTTAATTATAATCTAATTATAAGATTTTTTTGTGGTTAGAGAAAATTAAAGAGAGTTTTAACTTTTTAGATTGTCAATATGCTGGTGAATTATATTATCACACACAGCATAAATATTCAATACACACGTGTGAGTATTATTTTTAGGCAAATCCGCCATAAAAATCAAGTTCTTGGTTAATATAGAGGCTGGGACAATGACAACACAACATTACCTGGTTGTTCATTTTTCAGTGCCTCCGGATTATAAATAAGGAATCAATTAATCGAGAGTTGCATAAATAAAAAGTTACCCAGTTTGGAACCTTGGCCGGCAAACATAAGTAGCTAGCCCTTCTGATATCTTACATGACTATCATGGCAAAGCAAGCAAAGCTTTGTGTTTCTTCATTTGCTTTTTTGTTTCTATTTTCTTTGGGGCACATAGCCCATGCAGATGATCCAGCGACAATTTTCATATTCGGAGACTCGACCGCCGATGTCGGTACCAACAATTGGTTACCACAAAGTTCCTCCAGGGCTGATTTCTCTCCCAATGGGGTTGATTTACCTTATTCTGTGCCTACTGGGAGGTTCAGCAATGGCCTTAACAGCGCCGACCAAATCGGTACAGGAATCATCATTGTTAATTATGTTGTTTATAGAAAAATATATATTTCTGCATTCCTGCCAATCGCTGCCGAGCAGTCTCCTTGTTTATACACCATGCATGCATGCACCAGCTTAATTAGGATCTTTAGTTTATTATCGTACAGTATTAAGTTGCTGGTTTTGGTGATTTTTGTAGTGAGACTATTTGGCTACCAGAGAAGTCCGCCACCTTTCCTGTATATCGTCAACCATCCGGCCACTTTTAAAAGGGATATACTGCAGGGGGTGAACTTTGCTTCAGCTGGAGCCGGCATATTCTACGAAACTGGCAAGAAACGATTTGTAAGCATGCAACACTAAACATTTAACGGGAAATGTTCACTTGCTATATTGTTTAGTATTAGATGGGAATCGATCTAATCAATGATTTAGATTCACATGGAAAGAAAATATAAGCATGAACAAAATAACAAGTTTTGACAAGAGAATGCTACATCATACTTAACAGTACGATCATGCTATTTAGATATACAAAATTAATTTTGTTATTGACTCGCTCTCGAATAGAACGCTGGTCATACCATTGTATATGAACCTTCATGTACTAGAGAATTTGTCAATTATGAGGTTAGTTTTGACAATTTGTCAATCAAAATTGTTATTATGATTTTTTTTTGGTTATTTTATCTGTGTTGTGTTATTAACTATATTGTAGAAAGAGGTTGTGCCACTGAGAGACCAGATTCAACAATTTGCGACGGTCAGAGGAAATTTGACAGAGTTGATAGGTCCCCATGCAACTGTTACTATGCTTGCCAAGTCTTTGTTCATCATTAGTATTGGAAGCAACGACCTTTTCGATCATGTTTCTCCAAATTCCTCCACCTTTGTTGATCATAATGATGACTTATACATGGCAAATCTTCAGTTCACGTACCATGGTCATTTAGAGGTGTGCAATAATGTTATTTGAATACACAAAATTAACAATTTTCAACATAGGTGGATCTCACATATATATATATATATATATATATTAACTAGTAAGAGAACTGTCACGTAGTGTCATTATTCCACGTATATGGGTGAAGGACATGGTCGATATGTCATACTTTTAAAGTATATTAATGAAAAACAAATACATGTGTTATACTTTGAGCGGAATATTGGTGACACCACACGACTATATTTCGTGTACAAGGAAAAATTATTAGGTGGGGCACACCTCTAGTAGAAAGTGTGTTTAAATAAAATTATTGTTAAGTTTTAAGCAGTGTTTTTATTTGAACTCTATTTACTGATCACATTACTACGTTACTAATATAGATCCACCTCGATCTATTAGAAATGTGGTCAAGGTGATCAGTATATGTAGTACAAACAACATTATTCAAATTTTGATCCTCTTATCATTCCTGGATTTATCTTTTTGTTCTCAATCAACTTTTAATATCTGTATAATGCAGGGTTTATACAAGCTTGGAGCTCGGAAATTTGGGATTATTAGTATTCCTCCAATTGGATGCTGTCCTGATTCACGTGTTTCATCAAAGAAGTCGGGTGTTTGTAGGGAGGATCTAAACAAGCTTGCTCAATCCTTTTTCACTTCACTTGAGGATCTTCTGCAAAACACGAGTTCAAAGTTGGAGGGGATGAAATACTCACTCGGAAATACTTACGAAATGACCATGAGCATCATTGAAGACCCATTAGCCTTTGGTAAGCATTTCATATAGAATACATGGTGATTTAATTGAACCTAGAATTTGTTCTTTTTATTCAAACTGTAAAAAGAATCTAACAACTAAAAGACCATATAGTGTGAGGATGTGAAAGTAAAAGAGTCATACGTCGGTGAAAGGAGAAACCTTGTAAGGGCTTATAAGAGGTTGGGCTACTTCCCATATTGTCAATTGATTTTATGGTGGAACCCTAACTTTATTCATGGTATCAGAGCAGGTTGACCCACGTGTAAAGTCCAATGGCCACACGTGCTCCATGTCACCCAATTTGTGTTGTCCACGTGTTTGGCTTGAAAATTCGTCCCTCACGCTTGTATCTCAGTTGGTTAAGAGCATTCTTCCTTGCACTCGAGATCCCGTGTTCAAATCCCCCTACCCCTCCCCGTAGTATAGATGAATTTGGTTTAAATTATCTTATCGTTTGTCAAAACAAAAAAAAATACAATACTTGCATCGACCTTATGAGCGCACCATTTTGTCTATCCATTTATGTACTGCCTTGTTCACTCATTTGCAACTAACGTATTTTCACATTATAAATTTTAGAATAGAAATTGTTCATTTTCTTAATCATCTTGTAAAGATTATATGTGCAAAAAATCGATTGAACTGGAGATCATTTCGTCAAAATGGTTCGTCATGCGGATGCTAGTTGTTACCAAAATTGTTGATTTTTTTTATACATATCGATAACTAAACGATCTCTAGTTTGTTTGATTTTTTAAAAAGATGAATTTTAAATGACGATTAAGAAAATAAACGGTTCCAATTATAAAATTTGTAGAGTTATAATACATTAATTGTGTGTGGGTGGACAAGGTAATGCACCCATGTGGTGGATGCAAATATTTTTCTAGTTGAAATAACCACTTTCCCATTATTTCAACTGTTTAACTCAGAACTCATATTCTTTCACCTAAAGTAGGAATTTTTTTTTTAATGTGACCTCACACCTCTATATGTTGCTACTTATATGTTCACATGCTAAAATATGAGTAGACGATAAAATTGATACTTCATAAAAGTATAATATTAATAAATATATACACGTATAATAATTAACAATAATATATTTGATAACACCACATGACAATACGACCCACGTCACACCAAAAAGTTTCTCACTAAATCACTAGGTTTGTTATGAATAATATTACCTTTCAAGTCTTGAAAAAAAAATTAATTAAGATACAATCTTTCAACTTGATAGGCTTCAAGGACGTCCAATCAGCATGCTGTGGATCAGGAAAGTTCAATGGAGAAGCGCCATGCTTTTTTCTCCTTGGTCCCAACCTTTGTGCGAATCGGCGGGAGTTCTTGTTCTGGGACAGCTTTCATCCCACTGAATACGCTTCGCAATTAGCAGCACTTACCTTCTATGGTGGAGGAAAAAGATTTGTCACACCCATGAATTTCAGTCAGTTGATGGCTACTCATGTTAATATCACTTTCTAATGACGAGATCCAAACCAAAATAAAGAAGAAATGAATCAGTTTTCATTGGAAGTAATTTGTAATCTTCTCTTTTCTTTTTACGTAAATGTAGGGGCCTTTTTTCACTAACGTGGCAGTCAATTGGTGATGTGGCATATAAAAATATATTATAGATTAAATTAAATAAATAATGTGTGCCCCACCTTCTACTCTAACACTCTCATCACCGGATAATATTTGGGTACTCACTAATTAGTGCTTTATATATTCACTTTTTGATTTGGCTCAATAAAAAAATGACATGTATTTCTTATTTTTAAAAGTCAAAAAAAAATTAAATAGCATATGTGCTAAAATAATAAAACATGTGCTAAAATATCATTGCGCCAAATTATTAAAGTGAGTATATAAGATACTCACTAGTCAGTCATCACCCACCTTCCCCCCTTTCAGCCCTCCCCGCATCGTCATCGTCCGCGAAAACGAAGATGACAATGGCGACGACCTTTTCTCCCAGTACCAATCCATCGACCACGTCATCCGCAACGACGCCATCTCTGGGGAGCCCAATTCCGGATCAAACCTAACCGATCCATCCGATTTGCTAGGCCGTCGCGAGAACTAGGTGAATTTCGTCATGGATCTGTTCCAGCAGCGGGTCGAGCAGTTGTCTTAGGTAACCGCTCGCAGTCCCCTTTTGGTTTCAGAAAATATAGAAGAGGAGGATCGTAGTTTTGGGGTTATTGAATCGAATTGCGATGTGGGTATGAGGGTTTGGACCTTGATTTGAGTTTAAGGTTAGGGTCGGGATTGAATTTTGGGCATTGTTTGGATGAGGACGGGATTGATGATCCCGCGGAGGATGATTTCTTTGTGAGGAGAAGGGTTTGTGGATTTGAATTTGGTGAGAAAACTTCCAATTTAAGTAGGGCTTGATGATGATGCTTACGAGAATTGTGTGAGGTTAGTTGGGTTCGGGACCGATTAGGAGGATGATGAGAAATGGGTTTCGGGATTGATTTGAATTTTGGGGATGAGTATGGTGTTGAGGATCATGTCCATGGTGACAATGATGATGATACGAGCATCCCGCTTCAGTGGGATTCGCATATTTTGGAGGACCATAGGGAGAGTAAGGAAGATTTCGAGTGGGGGGAAGTTGACGGTGGGGTTGATGAGAGAGAGGTCTTTAGTTTGTTTATTGATCCTGGCAATGAAAAGTCAGGACCAGTGGCAGTTTCAGTTTCGGCAATGATGATGCCAGAAGAGGAAGTGAGTGTGGAGAGATATGAGCATTTGGATAGTTTTCTCTGTTATCAGTGCTAGAAGAGTTCGTCGTGGAAAACTACAGATCTCAAAGAATGCAGTAGACTAGAAGAAAGAGAATGGAGAAGAGGAATGGAAGAGAGAGGTGGGGCCTACTCTTTTTTTTTAATTTTTTTGCTTTAAAAATTATTTTCTTTTTTTAAATTGATTTATTTTTTATTGCCACGTAAGTAAAAATGGGCCTGTATTTGTCTCGTTATCATTTAGCGGAGAAACTAACAAATTTTATAACGGTTATACGATTTTAAAAAGAAAAAGAGAGTAGTTGTATGCAATTGAAAATTTTGAGAGATGTTGTATGATATTAAAAAAATGCTAAAAGTTGAGGGGTTTTTTTTTTGTAGTTTTGCCATGATGTTTTTACCCTTTATTGACCTCTGTACAACAACGACTCATCTAACTGTGGTAAAATAATGTTTTACCCTTTTTAGTGGCTCACGTACGTGTGTTGTCCACGTAACAAACATAAACAGAAGAATGAATGAAAAGTTTGAAAATCTGATGATAGGGAATGAGTTACCTGATTATAAAAGTTTGAGAGGGATAGCGTAATTGGCTAAAATAAAAATTTATAATGAAAATTGACATTGGCTTACAAGTTCATAGGGTAAATTAGTAAAACCTCTTCCTTTTTCAATTGATTCAAGAAATAATGGGGAAGAGAACAATTTAACCCTAGACTATAAGGGTGTGTTTACATACATGGAAACGGAATGGCTAGAAATAAAATCATTTCCATTCCACCTTACGCCTTTGTTTACCAAGATTGGTGGAATCAAAAGTTATGTGGGACTCACATGAAATCAAGAATCGTATTCCTGAAGTTGAAGGAATTGAAATCCGGAGGAGGACGGACTGAAAAGTGAGGAAACGGAATCAACAACTTCATACCAACTATACCTTCCCAGATTTGCTAATAATACAAGAAAATTCAGATGGGTCGTTATCTTCTACTATTTCTTTTTCTTTTTTTTATTTGAGGTGGAGTTGAGCGAGTTAGGTCTCAAGTGGGAGGATTCTGGAATTGGGTGGGTGTGGGGTGAGTTGGGGTTGTGGCTGTGAGTGGGTGAGGGAGGGAGAGCAACGGGTTTTGGGTCGAATATGGGTTGTGGGAGACAAAAGGAAAATAATAAATATAATTGAATTATTCAAATTGGTTTTGATTTCGATTTTGAAAAATTGTAAACAATTTTATTGGGAATTGGCTCTAGTTTCATTTCGATTCTTGATAGTTAATAAACAGTTTAATAAAAATGCTCCAATCTAATTCATGTTTATCCCGATTTCTTCTCACTCCGATTCTTAGTTAATAAACACGCCCTATGAATTTAGGGGAATGCCTGATTAAGTGATATGGCATATATGGAAAATGCGGACTACATCATGCGGATCCTGCGGACCACATCATCAAGGCCGTTGATCCAAATCGTGCGGTCAAGAATTTGTTTTTAACTTATTCCACGTAAAACGAGGCTTTGCCTCTTCCGTCCTCTTTCCCTTGGTCTTCCTGCTGCTCTCTTTCCTCCATGTCAAAATTTCACAGATGAAAAACTGAATCAGCACGGGGAGTATACAAATCAAAACACTAGTATAGTGGGTTATCTCCCCTTTTCAGCAAACCATTTTTCCTCCTCTTCCCTACAGATTCTTTTCCCGTTATGCCAAGGCTGCAGGAGCTGAACTCCTTCAAGCGACAGTCTATCGCATGGAGTCAATCCTCGACGATGAACCCAATTCGTCAAAACAGTGGTTGGTGAAGTTTGGGGAATCTATTTCGGGTCATATGCGACTGCATCCCATCACTAATAAGCACCTCAGGTTCTCCTCTGTCCCTAAGAAGTTCAACTTATTGGACTTTGGGATTGTTGAGTTGCACAAATCATATGATCTTATTATTTGGAGAATTAGTCTTACTTTTGCTCCTGTGAAAGTGGTAGTCATGGATCCAACCCATTTAAATGACTGCTGTTTTCATGATACATAGTGAAGGAAGGTTGAGTTTTGGATGGCAGCATTAAGTGTTGGAGATGTTTGAGTAGTAATACATTCCAAACTTTGTCCCACATTGATCACCACCAAAAAGTTCCCACTCTTATAAGGCTTTGTACCTCTTACAAAGTGATTGGAGTAATGGAACCATGGAGAGGAAAATTGGGCTCAATCTTGGTTTATTAGGGATGTGAAAAATTAATTAATAATTAATAAATATAATTAATATTAATTAATTGTCAAAAGATGGGCCTTGGGCTCATTAATTGTCAAAAGATGGGCCTTGGGCTCTGGGCTCGGTTCTAATAATTAAATCCGTTAATTAATTATTATTTTTTAAATTTTGGATTTAATATTTATTCTTCAAACGCACTATCCTCATGAAGTCCGGGCTGAAGAAGAAGCACCGTAGAGCAAGCCACATCCTTTCCAACAGATTCTCCCAACAAATACATCCCATTCCCATAAATTAAGTAATGTATCCATACTCTATATATTCATCCATTTGCATGGCATTTTACATCAAGAAATTCGCATTCAAATCCCCGTAAACCAAAACCATCCTACCGAGAGAACCACACTATATTCGCTTAAGTCAATTTTCCAGGTTTAATTTTGACTTATCATGAATCGCAAGCGCACGTCCATCGAACTAAAGCACGTAGTAGGGACGTAAATTGCTTTCTGCTGACATTGCGGTACGCAGTTCTTGACATCTTCATTTTTCTTAAATATCTTTATTGTTTATATACCGCCATTGTTCTATTTCCAACAATCTTGAAAATGTAATTTATGGATCAACAATCAGGAATGGCACCGGTCCTAAGTATTCGAAAGCCCGAGAAATTCAAAGGAAGATGTTGTTCTTCCCGACGACCATGAATCTTGCTCATGTTGTCAAGGAAAGAGGTCTAAGTCTAATGAGAATCCAATGACGATGAGACCGGCCATGGCAATTGAAGCTTGGAATCATTCTGAGTTTTGTTGCCTAACTATATTCTAAATAGTTTGATGACAATCTCTACTATTATCATTCTTTTGTGCAAGACTCGCAAAGGACAGGGAATCCCCGAGAAAAAGTATAAGATTGATGATGCCTGGGCTCAAAGAAATTTGTGATCGGTAAGTTTCTCAAATATACTATGTTGGATTCTAAATCTCATGTCTCAAGTTGAAGAAATCCAAAAGTTGATCTATGAATTGCACTCGAGGGATGTGAGATCACAGAACACAAGTTGGGGCCATAATTGAGAAATTGCCAACTTCTGGGAAAGGACTTCAAAATTTATCTCAAGCACAAACGTCGTGAGATGAATATGAAGGACTTGATTCTCGAGGCTACGAGGTGGAAGAGGATCACTAAAGCGCGTACCGTCCTAGTGGGGTTGTCGCTAAGCCAATGCCAATTATGCCAGGAGGAAACCTCCAAGGCCAAGACGAAGAAGAAGGCTCAAACGCGCCAGGCTAATCCGCCCTTGCTCCTAAAGGCAAGAATCAAGAAGATTAAGGGCGCCCGCTATGTGTGTAAGTAACTGGGTCACAAGGCACAGATTGTTATCATCACAAGGATGGGAATCATGGCAACGGAAGCAACAACAACCAAGCAAACATGACTACACGATGAAGAATTGGCCGTCGTTGTGTCCGAGGTCAACATGGTCTCAAATGTGAGTGAATGGTTGATGGATACGGGTGCTACTAAGCACATATACCGACCAAAACTGCTCACCGAATACCATCCCGCTGCCCCCGGAGAAAACTCGTATATGGGCAATGCTGCATCTTCAAGTAAAGGAGGGAAAAAGGCAAAGTGGTACTCAAATTCACATCCGGGAAGAGCCTAACCTGTTGAATGTGCTTGATGTTCCCGAAATTAGGAGGAACTTGGTTTCTGGACCTATTCTGGATTGCTAAAGGATTAGTTTAGAGCTGGAATCCAACAAATTTGGTATTACCAAGGGTGGGATGTTTGTTGAAAGGGATATGTGGCCGATGGCCTTGTGAAACTCAATGTAATTGCTATTGATGATGCTAATAAAATAAATGCTTCTACTTATATTGTTGAGTCTTCTAATATTTGCATGCTAGGGATTGTGGACATATTAATTTTCTGCTCCATACAAAGAATGATTAAATTAGAATTATTGTTCCAAATTCAAATTGATTTTAATCATAAGTGTCAAACATGTAATCGAATCAAAATTTGCTAGGCAAACTAGAAAGTCAATTTTGGAAAGATCAAATGAATTACTTGGATTAATTCAGTGATCTTTGTGACTTAATCCACACCAACCTCGGAGGAAAGAATTATTATGTCACTTTTATTGATGATTGCGTAAGTACTCTATGTTTATTTGATTCATAAAGAAGGACGTGCTTAAATATGTTAAGACATATAAAGCTGAAGTTGAAAATCAACTCTGAGAGAAAATCAAAGCACTAGATCTCATGCTTAGAGGAGGAGAGAAGAGCTCACTTCCTTCTCAGATTTAGAACAACATGGAATTATACATCAAACAATCTGGCCCATACACACCACAACAAAATGGTGTTGCCGAAAGGAAAATAGAACTTTCAAAGATAAGGATTAATTCCATGTTAAATAGTTCAGCTTCCACACAATTTGTGGGGTGAAGCTACTTACCGCAAATACCATATTTAAATTAAGCCCTCAAAGAAATTAATTTAGTCACTTTATGAATATATATATAACCTACATATAAGTCCCTAAAGTGTGGGGTTGCTTAGCAAGTGCAAGTTCCTTTACCAAAAAGAACAAACTAGGACCTAAAACTATTGATTGTGTACCAGGCTGGATATGCAAACAATAGTGCCGTTTATAGGTTCTTGTTGTGAAATCTTCGATTTCGTATACATACATGTTAACACTATATTAGAATCCGCCTATGCACTTGAGGATATCTTTCCTTATAAAGAAAAGGAATCCGGTTCTAATAAAAGGAGAATTGTAGATCATAACATGATGGAAGCTCTTCCTGTGTCCAACAAAATGATATGGAACCAAGAAGAGGAAAGGAATAGAGTTTCCAAACCTTTGGACCAGAGCTTCATTGCTGTCAATCAAAATGAACTAGAACTTTTAAAGGCCTATGTCTTCTTCCGAGGCCTTTATGGAAGGAAGCAATTAAAAGTGAAATGGAATCCATTATGAAAAAATAACACATGGGAATGGTTGATTTACCTCCCGGTAGGTCCACCTGGTCATAAATGGATTTTCAAAAGAAACTTAAGGCGGATGGGAACCATTGACAAGCCCAATTGCTTAGTAGCCAAAGGTTATCGCCAAAAGAAGGGCTGGATTTTTCACACTTATTCTCCGCGCATAACGTCCATAAGGACGTTAATAGCAATCATGTCAGATACAACTTTGATATACATCAAATGACAAAACGGCATTTTAAATGGTAACTAGACAGAAGAAATATACATGGAGCAACCTCAAGTGGTCTCGTGCTTAAAGGACAAGAAAGCAAAGTGTGCAAAATTAGTTAAAGTCATTATATGACTTTAAACAGGCACCAAACAATGGCACGAGAAATTTGATCATCATATTTAGCACACATTTGATTCAAAATAAATGAACTCGATAAATGTGTCTACATAAAGAGTTATAATAAATCTTGTGTTATTGTGTGCTTATATGTGGATGATATGCTCATTATGGAACCGACAAAGATGTAATAAATAAAACCAAGAAAATGTTGAATTCAAGTTTGGACATGAAAGACTTAGGTCAAGCCGATGCTATCTAGGAATTCACTGTTAAGAGAAATAGTGACAGATATATCCCACGCGCCCCATTACGCGTAAAAATATTGAGAAGGTTTGGTCATTTTGACCGCAAACCCGCCGCAACTCCCGACGGGCCGCATGCAAGTTGGAGAAAAATAAAGGCAATGCCGTATCTCAACTTGAATATTCCCAAGTAATTGGAAGTCTAATGTACTTAATGAATTCCACTAGGCCTCGACTTAGCTTATAAAGTAAGTAGGCTTAGTAGATATACTAGTAATCCGGCAAAAGAGCATTGGGATGCTTTGGTAAGAGTGTTAAGGTATTTGAAAATACGCTAACTACTTCGACAACTACACAAGATATCCACCTCGTTGTAGAGGCTTCGTTGATGCTAATTGATTTGTACTCAATCCAAGTCAGTCTTAGTGGATATGTTTTTACTTGGGAGGTGCAAAGAATATCTGGAAATCCTCCAAACGTAAATGCACGCCGTTCCACCAGCGGAGCCTGAGTTTATAGCCTTGGACTTGGCTGCGTACAGCTTCTAGTGGCTCAAAACTCGAGGATATTCCAAAGATGGCCAAAGCCTCGTGACTGCTATATGGAAAAGACAGACAAAGATGGACAAGCGCAATCAAGAGCCAAAAGTCATGTATACAATGGAAAGTCGACACATCAAAGCCAAGATAATACTAAGAAGTTGCTCTCCAATGGAATTATCCATTGATTATGTAAAGTCAAAGGAAAATATAGCCGATCCTTTGACAAAGTCTACCAAGAGATAAATATTATTACATCAGAAAGAATGGGTCTTACGCCACCAATGAATCAAACTGGCGAAACCTAACCTAGTCAGATTGAGAATCCTGCATGGTCTAGGTTCAATAGCAACCGGTTGAGTTTGGATTCAATAGTTGGACACACTAATACCTATTCTTATGATGAATGTGTGCTGCCCGATGCTAGAAGGGTTATGTTTTATACATTTAATTACATTAATATCTTGCCATTTAAGAGGAATATGGCGACTATTCTTAATTAATGTCACCTATATAAATGGGGTCGTATTTATGAGAATTGATATGGGCTTAAATTCTAAAGCTCCTACCGTAAACCGTGATCCGTTCGTGACCAAAATGAACACAACCGTATGAATAAACGTGTATGCATATGATGTGTGCGTAACATATTGTCTCTACATCGTCAGGTACAGCTCAAGATCTTCTACATCCACCGGTCACTGGGCAACCCGATATGCTTTCACTATGGTAAGTTCAAGTCCAAAAGACACTTCTCCCGATGCACATCATGTCTATTCTCTCTCGCCTTTGATAAACAAGCCTAGTAGCTACATTTGCATTAACATATGCATTCAAATGTGGGGTGTGATAAGTGAAGTGGGGTTTGAATGATATTTCAACTCAAATGTGGGGTATTGTTGAGCATGTTTGAGAAAGAATATTATTCCAAACTTTGTCCTACATTGATCACCACCAAAAAGTCTCCACTCAAGGTTTGGTACCTTACAAAGTGATTGGAGTAATGGAACCATGGAGAGGAAAATTGGGCTCAATCTTGGGTTTGGGCTTTGGGGTGTGAAAATTAATTAATAATTAATAAATATAATTAATATTAATTAATTGTCAAAAGATGGGCCTTGGGCTCTAATAATTAATTTGTCAAAGATGGGCCTTGGGCTCTTGGTCGGGAGTTCTAATAATTAAATCCGTTAATTAATTATTATTTTTTAAATTTCGGATTTAATATTTTATTCTTCAACAGACTCATCCTTTCGATGAAGTCTCGGGTTGAAGAAGAAGCACCAGAGCAAGCCATGTCCTTTCCAAATGTATCTCTCCCAACAAAGCCACATCCCATTCTCATACCCTGCAACAGTATCCATACTTCATATATTCATCCATTTGCATGGCATTTACCAATGCATTCAAATCCCCTGTGAAACCAAACCATCCTACTGAGAGAACCACACTCCATATTCGCCAGAAGTCAATTTTCCAGTGCTGGAATTTTGACTTAGATCGTTGAATCCTGGTGAAGCAGACGTCCATCGAACTACAAGCACAGAGTAGGGACGAAATTCTGTTTCAAGGACATTGCGGTACGCAAGCCTCGATCTTCATTTTTCTTAAATTTATTTCGTATTGTTTATATACTGCCATTGTTCTATTTCCAACATTAAGAACCTAGAAGCTTTCCCTGGCTGTTCTCGGATGCTCTCACTGCCCTCAACTTGGCTCAGCTCCGAGTGATCAATGTCCGTCTGCATGCTGGTTTTTTAATGCAAGTGTGAAATATATATCCTTCTTACTTGTCAATGACTCTCAGTATTTAGAATGTTTACTGCTGGTTACATGCTTACAAATTTTCTTTGTGCGATGAGACAAAAGTGCTTGTGTTCTCACCTAAATTTCAACTTCACAATCGCATTGCTAATAAGCAATAGGGATGAATTGTTTTGATGTTGGATCTTAGCTGCGAGAGGTTCGATAGCGTGCATTTAACGACACGAGAAACAACAAGAAAAATTAATGGTCCCTCAAAATCTGAAAAAAATTCTGATTTTCATCCTGAACGCTGAAAGAAATATTTTGCTTTTAATCCCCATCACCTTGTTTATATAGAGAAGTTTTTTTATTTAAATAAAAAAATGAATAGATCCGATTAAGATATTAAAATATGTTAATCATAATTATTTTTTTTAATATATGAGGTATCTCACGACATATAACCCTCCTTCCCATGCAACCCTCTTACACATGAGGCGGTATCATATTTTTCATCGCGGATCAAACGTATGCCAAAGCAAAGCTGATAGCTCTAATGAATGTGTAAATCAGAATTAAGTTTTCTACAAAGGGTTAAAAATTGAATTTGATTCCAATTCTTGAGTTCAATATATTAACTCATGAGTTTGATTCTATATAATAAATAACCAATTTTTTGCCAGAGTGAAAATAAAATACCAATAGTAGAGTAGAAGTTAGATAAATCTTACAACAATAAATACAATTCACCTCGATTAAATTCAAACTACTGTAATAAGAATGTTATACAAAACAAACTGGAAAAATCTTGAGTGGTACGTACCATTGAATGGTACGACTATTGAATGGTTCAAATTAATTTGCAGTTGGTCCCAAATGAATCTTAACCATTTAACAGCACGTACCATTCAATGGTACGTACCACTGAAGTTGGACCCAAACAAACTCAATTTGCCTACATATATATGAATAAAATACACCAAAACCACGGTGAAATGCTTTGACTAGGAGGACAAAATGTATTGGACTCAATTATTATCCCACCTGTTTTTTTTTTTTGGTCTGATATTATCCCACCTGTTATATCAAACAATCTGAGATTTTTCTTATTTGCTGACAAGTTGAAATCCTAAACCAATTAGAATTTGACAAATAAGAGGGCGCGATTTAGTGGGGAGGGACCACAGCAAGATAAATAACAACCATTTTTCCGTTGATTCTCCCACTCTGCTAAGTCAATCAAAATGGAGACGAAGAAGGTGGAGTGGTCCGATCTTCCAAAGGAGCTATGGCCGGCGATCGGAAATCGCCTCGACAACCGCGTCGACGTTCTCCGATTCCGCAGCGTCTGCAAGACATGGCGCTCCTCCGTCTCCCCTTTTCAGCAACCCATTACTCCTCCCCTGCCCCTCAGTTTCTCTTCCCCTCCCGCCGCCGCGGATGGCGGAGCTCTGCTGACTCAACCCAAAGCTCTACTCTTTCAAATCAAAGTCTACCGCATGGAATCGCTCATCGACGAAAAACCCAATTCGTCAAAACCGTGGTTGGTGAAGTTTGAGGAGTCGAATTCTGGTAATCTGCGATTGCTGCATCCAGTCACTAATAAGCCACTCAGGTACTCCCCTGCATCTAATTCTTCAAAGGAATTCAATTTGTTGGACTTTAAGATTGTCGAATTGCGAAAATCGTATAGTCTGCAATTTAGGAATAGTATCAATGTTGTTATGGCTTGTGTGAACAAAGTGGTAGTCATGGATGCAAAAAATTTGAATGATTGTGGTATTTTTATGATTTACAATGGCGGAAAGTTGGGTTTCGTGAGATTCGGAGACGAGAAATGGACCCATGTTGATGAACAAAACTCTCACTATGATGATATTATTGTGTATAAGGGTCAATGCTATGTTGTTGATAGATGGGGAACAATTTCATGGGTCAATTCTGATTTGAATGTGATCCAATTTTCGCCTCCGTTGTGTGGGTTTGGCGGGCGGAAGCATTTGGTTGAGTCTTGTGGCGATCTTTTCGTGGTTGATCGGTACCTTGACAAGTGTGACATGGAAAGGTTTCCGGAGCACAATGTTGTGAATGAAAATGTTAATATTTTTGGTCCTAATTTTCAAGCTCCTCCTCATCCTTTCGCCGCTCCTTTTGACGGCGAGGCTGTTGATTTTAAAGTTTATAAGCTGGATCAAGAATGGGGTAGGTGGGTTGATGTGAAAAACTTGGGAGGTCAAGTGTTTATTTTGAGCAATGATGGATCTTTCTCCGTCTCCACCAGAGACTTCGGTAAAGTTAAGGGAAACTGCATTTTATACACCGATCAAAAGCTTCCTCATTTACAAGGAATTGGAGGATTTAAAAAAAGGTCTAGCAGTCGCGTGTTCATCATAGAGAATGGCATCTTTCGGAACCTAGCTGCTTTGTCTGCCTATTACAAGATGCTCCAGCCACCCTCCAGTTGGCTCAGCCCTGCTGTTGATGTCCGTCAGCATCGGCGTGCTGATTTCTTAATGTAAGTGTGATATGCTTTATTCTTACTTCTCAACATGTGGAATGTTTTACTGATTGCATGCTTACAAATTTTCTGTTGTTGCCATTCGGCGAAGCAAAAGTGCTATGTATTTTCAACTGAATTTCATCTTCAGATCTATGAATTGGAAGGAAATGGAATTTCGAGGTTGGGGTCTTGAGCATGCAGTATAATGCAGGACCGTAAAACACTTAATTGATAAACAAGCTTAGCTGTTTTAAGTAGAATATATTCGTCTAGGTTATAATTTGGGTACTTGCATTCCATCCAAGTTTTGGTATCATTAATAAGGCTAGTTCATGCTGTCCTCTTCCAAAAGAACATTATCATTCAGCTCAAAGAATTGTAGGTTTCGAGCGATGACAAACCCCATGGTTTAGCGCTCAAATTATGACAATCTTCTATAGAAACAAGGATTTTTCCTTTTTCTCTCTCATGTATTTACCGAATAGCGATATCTAAAGTGTAAACACATTGATGTTTGATAATGTGCGTTTTACAGCATGAGTAACTGCAGGAAGAAATAAAGATCCTTCAAAACCTGAAAAAGTTCTATCGCGATTCAGGAGGTAGATTGAGAGTATAGTTATCAGAATTCTCAAATCTTAAAGAAAAGATTCTGTATAAAGCGCACTTTAAACGTCATCTTAGTTTCGGAGAATTTTTTGGGTTATTGTTATAGGAATCATCGACACCTTCACAATGTTATATCTGCGGTTATGAACTTACAATGAGGAGATAGATCAAAGGTTTAGAAAGTGTGCTTTGTATTTTACAGTTTTCCTAATCCCCTGAGTGTTGTGTACTAATTGTGTTTCACTTGGAAAAACAAGGATTTCTGTGGTACTGATTAATTTCTCAACACTTGACAGGGAAATCGATGACAGCGAATGAAGACCCATTTCTGCATCTCTTGGAGAAGGCGGAATATCCAATCTCTCATGAAGAGTGATTTGTAAAATCATCTACCATAAAACCAGTGTAAAATTATCAAATCTAGTTTATCCAATGTGTAAGCGTGTGATCTATGGATGTTATTATGGATGTATATGTATACATATTATGCAAGCTGTTTCTCTGTCGAACTCATATCTTTTATCTTTGTGAAATACATATATACATTTCTGTTCTCATGTAGTTGCAGAAATCCGAATCAGATTCTCCTCCGTCTACCCTACCGCTTTGGCACTTTCCCTCTCTCTTCCCCTATCAACCTAAATTCTCAGTAAATCTGGAACTTGTCAACCGCAACCCATCAGGAAGACACTTATTTGAACTTCTTATTGTCCTTAAGAGCGTTAGAAACCATAAAAATTGGTGGAAGAGTTAGATTGAAGAGCGTAATTTTCGGAACTTTTCAATTCTAGTTTTTTGTTCTTGAATTTGAGTCTAGTGTTGGTTAAAACTGAATTGAAATCAAGAACACAAAGCTTATGTTTCTTGGAAATTTTGATTTATAAAATTTGATTGATGATTGATGAATCAATTTGGTGTGTGAAAATCAACAAATTGGCAAAGTTGGGCGATTATTGGGCATGCTAGAATTTTTGCAAAGCTTCTGTAAATACAAGCAATATATTAAGGGGATGTGAATCCGAACTTCAATGTAAACGAGAACACTAAGGTGGAGGTATTTCAAACTTATCACGTATTATTATGTGTTTTGATTTTGTCACAAGTGACGCTTTGATAAATTTAGAATATTGCTACAGTGACGTCTCCATTTCATATAAATCTCTCTCGTGCTATGAGAGCGCATTCACACTTTAACAATGTGATTACGCCCACGTTTGTATAGACAACCTTATTATTTTCCATAAACTGGCACACTTGAACCAATGAGGACTCTTCTAAAACAGAACTACTAGTACCGCCAAAGTGACAGATCCACCACGCCGCCGCCATGGATTGCCGCAGCGCCCGTCGACTGGTCCAACCTCCCAAATCATCTCTGGCCACTCGTCGTCGAACGCCTCAAAACCCAAATCGACGTCCTCCGATCCCGCAGCGTCTGCACCTGCTTCCGTTGTGGGGAGATTTATGCGGTGGATAGGTACGTTGATCCTCCGCCTCGCGGCGGAAGACTCTACGCGCCTTGCCAAGGCAAGGTGGTTGAGTTTAAGGTTTAAAGTTGGATGAGGAGTGGGGGAGGTGAGTTGAAGTGAAAAGCTTGGGTGATCGAGCATTTTTCTTGAGTGTTCGGTTTCTGCTGATGAAGTAGCCGGGTGCGAAAGGAATTGAATTTACTTCATGGATCAAAACGACATTGGTGTTGTGCGGCCGGAGGAATTGATTAGACCCCGTGGTTCTGTTTTCTGCTTGGAGGGCCGCCGCGTTGAGAGGCTGAGATCTTCCCGTCTACTCCAAGATCTTGTGAATCCTGTGGTATGTCATTGATTATTGTGTTACTGTTTGGAATGATTTCATTGAGAATATTTGCGGTACATGTGAACGATGAAATGAAATTATTTGTGCATCAGCCGTATGTGAGAAGTGGTTGGAACTTCAGTGTCGAGAAAAAATTGGAAATGAGGGTAGTTGGCAAGGATCTTTTGTGTAGTTGAGCCAAATTCTTAGTAGGTACCACGTCTCAGGTGAGCCCACAATGCACAGTTTCTTTTAGGGTCATTCGGGATTGGCGACGAAGAGTTTAGGCAAGACGAGTAACAAAAGGGGAGTTCTGGGATGTTTTGAGATTGGGGTTGGTTCATATAATTAAGCGCTCAAAACCAAGTGATATAAGTACAGCATAGGACGTACGAGGTCTGAATGTTTAGTTATATTGATTAACGGGTATAAATGAAGAATTTGCATGACACTCTACATTGTTATCGATAATGATTTGATACTTGTCGCATAATGCCATGACCCTTAATTTAATATTGTCAATTTATTGTTGTAAGGTTATGTCCCTACTGAGCTTTAAAGCTCACTCCTCTATTGTTTTGCAAGTTTATGAATTAGGCAATCAATGGGGTAGGCGGGATGAGATCGAATTAGATGTGAAGCTAGAAGTTGTATTTCTTTATTTTAGCCTTGTAAATAATTTCTCGATTTTATTTGTATAAGAGGAATTTTATTCTTTGTTCTGTTTTAGTTTCTTTTTATTTTTATTTTTACTCGCGCACCGGGCGCAGAATTATTTAGCTTATATGCATTATATATATATATATATATAATGACACATCCCGATCCCGGACACGCCAAGTGTCGGGAAGTGCTGGCCGACACGTGTTAGGTGACGAAAGCCATTTAGAAAAATTTAAGAATAATTAAGGAAAATTGAATTAAATAAGGGTCAGAGTGCACGGAGTGTGCGGGCGGAAGAATAGTAATAAAATAATAAGTTGCGAACTGAGCAGCGGATACAAAATAATTACAAGAGTAGAGAACCCCTACATTGTCATACCACCGCGTCTCGACGTCACAAGCTCCAAGCCAACTAATCCTGGAGGGGCGCAAAACATAAAATGGTGAGTGGGTCAAAAAGCAAAGTTTGATAAAACCGTTGTTTTCAAAAGTCTACTAACCCCTCACTGAAAACAAGTATAGTTTGAGAAAATACGTCATACCCTCAGGCATGAACCTCAAAATACTATAAGAAAATACACGAGTACTCCCCGATAATGATTTACTGACATGCTCACCCATATGTAAACACACAAGTCCAAGTAACTAAACTACGAGGAAGAAGCTAGGTATATAAGTAATACGCTGAGTACTACAATGACGCGAGTCTAACGCTAAGCGCTGGTGCACAAAGTGCAGTCACACAAGTTCGAGTTGCCTAGTGCAACCTAGAACAGGCTAGTACCTACAATGGATCCAAAGCTGCGTAGCGGTACTGGTAGTGACTACTCTAAACATCAAGGCTAGTCCTGGCCACAAGACTAAGTACTAATACCTGGGGTGTTATACATCTACTGATGAGCAACAGTATAAAAACATGTATGGCAATATAATACGAATGTTGTACCTCCAACAAACGTATATGATATGAATTATGTTAACAGCTTGAAGAAAGCATTGAAAAACCATACGTACATATACATTTATCAAAACAAAGACCCACTCACTCACCTGTAGGTAGCCAGGTCGTAGCCCCCCTGTCCTGGGTAGCCTCGGTAATCTTCTGGATAAGTCTCACCTATATGAGATATCACTGTAATAATGATTAAACTCATAAAGGTTACTAATTAACTAATTAATTACACCTATCCCTTGTTTCTTCAACACGGAGGTCCAAAACACCTCGAAAAATATCATACGTACTGCCCCTAGGTAGTACGCGTCGTCACGAGTCGCCTCGCGAAGACGGAATCGAAAAAGGAGTCCCCACGCGCCCCCACGCGCGGCTCAAACGCGGGAAGCCGCGACTCCACTCGCGGCTCCATGCGCTGTCTCACGTGCGGCTCCACGCGCGGCTCAGCCGAGCCGATCTGAACCGGTTTGCTGACGTCAGCAAGGCCGGTCTGAACCGGTTTGCTGACGTCAGCAAGGCCGGTCTGAACTGGTTGCTGACGTCAGTGCTGGTCATCCCTACCAAAACTCCGGTCGCCGGCACCAGCGCCAGCCGGAATCTGGGAATTTGGCCGGAATTTCTGGGTAATTTTCAAAGCTTCATAACTTCTTCATTTCAAGGCCAAATTGCACGATTCAAGTACCAAAATGAAGCTAGGAGTGAGAAGAATAAGAATTTACCAATTTGGGGGCCAAAAACTGGCAAGAAGTGGCCTGAAAATGAGGAAGAAGCCACGGTGCAAAACCGGCCGATCTCCATTACGTCGATTCTCGGCCAAACGCCGCCACCCAAGGCTTGAGCAAGGTCCCTGGAACTTCCAGGAACTCAGTGGTGATGAGTTTGATGTGATTTGGGATCGGGTTCACCAAGAAATGGCCGAGGTTCGAATTTCGGTTCGTCGGGAAATTTTCTGGGTTCTCTGGGTTTGTCTGGTTTCTGGGTTTCTTGGTTTGCAGTGGTCCAGGGTCGAGCACACACAACACACAGCAAGGCTGTGGCAGTTTGGCCACGAAAAACGACTCAAAGAGAAGGGAGGATAGGCACGGGGTGCCTTGATCAAATTTGTGTGAGAGAGGTTTTGTTTGCAGAGAAAAAGAAAGAGGGAGTACGGGACAGAGACAGAGACAAGATCCAGAAAATAAGGGACAAGGCCACATGGGCCAACAGGGGTGTTGGGCCCCAGCCCAACCACCAATCTGTCCCAAAAATCATATTTTACGGGAAACGTCAGTAAACCAACACCCGTAAAATATTTGTCCGGACTCCGAACGACGTCCCGCTCGCGTCTACGCGTTCGTAACGACGAGCACGACAAGAAAATAAAAAAGGAAAGGTCGTACGAGTTACGACACAAAAGTCAACCCAAAAGTCAACCAAGGGCATTTTCGTCGTTTCCCACTTCCGGGAATAAAATAATTCTAATTTTTAAAACGGGCTGTAACATATAAAGGATAAGACAAATTTGGTAAAACATTCACAATACCAAAAATGTCCTTCCCCTTTACAACTTAAAAAAAAACAATTTAAATTATTTTTTAAACATTTTTAAAATCATAAATTGCATATTAATTTTTTTTGAAATAAAATTAAAGAATCAAATAAAATAAAAAGAGTCAATTGCCGCGTGTGGCAAGAGACTAGTATGTATATAAGCTAAATGGTGAAAACAACTTAGCCAATAAAATATTTTTTTATTTAATGAAAATAGTATAATCCGTTCAACTATGAAGGGATTATTCATTTGATAAAAGGTATAACAATATAGAATAGACAGATAGAAAAAGTTTGATAACGTGAAAGCTATTTGGTTTCACGTTATCAAACTTTTTACATAGATATAAAATAGTTTGGAAACGGTAGATTGAATTTTTTTTGTTTGTCAAACAGTAGATTGAATTGGATTGTCAAACCATTTTACAAAAGGGTAATATTAATAGCAGCTATATATCACCTTAAACAAAAAGAGATTTTCCTTTTAAAATGAATCAGTTCAGTTAATAGATATATCATAAAGCTTAACAAAATACGCAACTTAAAAATATAAAAGGGTTTAAAACCAAATGGCTGACAGTGTGAAAGTATACGTATGAAATAGTTTGTGAATTGTAGCGAGTAATCCAAATTACTGCATAATTAACAACAAAAACAAACAGATGAATCATCCATGAAAAAAATAAAGATCTCGAAATAGTTACCGAAGCTTTGCACGCTGGGTAACAAGATATGGAACCGCAGTGATGATGCAGGCCAAGCAACATGGATCTAATTCCTATCTTTCTGTTGTCGTTTCTTGCTGCAGGTTCATGAAATGAAACCCTATTTCTTTCTGTTTATGGTGATTTCTTTTCCTTCCATCTTCGCTCTGCTTTCTTTGGTTCCTTCTTTTCTAATGGCTAGGACGTATGCTTACTAATAAACATCCCAATCCTAACTTACACCCACTCAAATAAGATACTAATAATAATAGACTGTAAAATATTGAGTCGGTTTGGGTAAGAAGAAAGAAGAAGAATTTGGAAGCAGGGACCTCTCGGTGAAGGTCAATAAATTGGTCCCAAACTAAAGTAATAAAATTGGGCTATGTTTCACTTAATATATGGTCCAAATAAATTAAAAAGTGAAGAATAGGCTGAAAACTGGACTAATTGATGCAAAAAAATCCACTCAGAGTCTAAGACATAATATATAATAATTAATAATTTTACAATTGAAAAGATTAAGCGGGTAATAATACAAAATTAAATGAAATTAATCGCAATACTTAATATATAATTATCATATAAGTATTTTTTTTTAAATATTGGGTTTCACAGTGCTACTGTGTTATATATGGCGGCTGCACATGTGGAGACCAGCGAAAAGTAAGTTAAAAGTTAGAGAATAACTTATATGGAACGGGTTTACCACTACGTGGTGGGACCAATCATGTGTAAGTTTTTCTCCATATTACAATGTATTATTGGACCGAGATGTCATGTGACGGTGAATCCATTTCATTTGTAACCAGTCTGGGTTAAACGTGGCTTGATTTCTATAGCCGGATATTTTTTGGCTTTTTTATCGGAGATTGATTTTGTCAATTTAAAAACTAAATGTTGCAGATCTTGCGAGATTAGAAGTGGATTCAATGATGCTCTTTCGTAGACTTTAGAACCAGTATCGTAAGGGACTCGCCTCGCTTGTGTTACGAGGTTCTTATTTTGTGACCCCCTTTCGCACGTCGCTCTATAAGGCGACTTAGCGAGGTGTTTTGGAAAACACAAAGACTATATAGTCCCATTTAATTGAGTCCTATTTAAGACAATTCCAGCTAAGATTAGCCAAAAATGTGTGTACCAAACCAGCCAAAATTCTTGACTGGAGATGACGTAGTGGTTGATAATAACTACTTTTTAAGTGGCGAGTCTTAAATGAAGAAAAGTCCTCAAATCCTTTCACAAGACCGCCATGGACGGCAGCGGTGTCGACTGGACAAACCTCCCACTTCATCTCCCACCACTCATCGCCGACCACCTCCAAACCCACCTCGAACTCCTCCGATTCCGCAGCGTCTGCAGCTCCTGGCGCTCCTCCATTCCTCCATTCCATGCCCCGAATCCCCCCAGATTCCCTATCCCGCTCTCCGACGGGCCCACCGCTGTCCTCTCCCAAACCACCATCTACCTCCTCCGTCCCGACCTGAATCCAAATCCAAATCCTTCCACGTCATCATCGTCAACATCTTCATCCAAGGGTTGGCTGCTGAAGCTCGAAGAGTCTTCCGGCAAACTCCGCCTTCTGAATCCAATCACCAGCTGGCGAATCGGGCACTTAAACGACGGCGTCTCAGTAAACCTCATGGATTTGAACTTGCTGGACTTCAACATGGTGGAGTTAACCAGATCATATGTGCTCAGATACACAAATGGATTCGGATCCATTTTTGGTATAAACAAGGTGATTATATCCCCTAATTTCAAAGATTACTGCTCAATTTTAATTATTTACAACGAAGGAAAATTGGGTTTTGCAAAAGTTGGAGATCAGAAGCTCACACTCATCAATGATCAAGTTTCTGACTACGATGACATGATTGTGTACAAGGGTCACCCTTATGTTGTGGACAGATGGGGTCAATTTTTTTGCATCGATTCGTCGTTGGAATTGGCCCCGTTTTCACCTCCGATCGGGTTTGGTCACCGGAAAAATTTAATCGAGTGTTGCGGAGAGCTTTATGTGGTGGATAGGTACCTTGATCGCCAAGGTACAAACTCTCAACAAGAAGGTGGGTTTGGTTCTGTTTATTACAATTCTTTTCGGCGACATCCTCTTCGCCGGCAGAGATTCTACGAGGCGGGTCAGCCGAAGGCTGTCGACTTTAGGGTTTATAAGTTGTTGGACGATGGTGATGAGGAGCTGGGGAGGAGATGGGTTGAAGTGAAGAGCTTGGGGGAGCAGGCTTTTTTCTTGAGTGTTGATTGTTGCTTCTCTGTTTTGGCTACAGAGTTGGAGGGGTGTAGAGGTAATTGCATTTACTTCACAGATTCTAATGACATCGGTCTTGCATTGAGAGAGTTGATTAGGCCAGATGGGTCTGTTTTTCGCATGGAGGATCATAGCATTGAGAGGCTTGGATCTTCCCCTGTTTATTCCAAGATGTTTTGGCCACTCCCAACTTAATTATCATTTGGATTGATGTCGGTGTATACTAGCCTCTCCACACGCATGTAAATACGTTTTTTTTCTAATGTGTATTTTGATTGCAATCAGTAAATGTAGATGAACTGCTCAAAGTAGTCGTGCAAGAGGTGAAGGTCATGAAATTGACGTGTGTGGTATTCTTGCTTTTGGTGTGTGTTGTCGGCCTAGAAATTGCCCTAAAATTATTGAGGTCATGCGGCATCCTCCTTGTTTGGGCAGGGGTGCAACTCGGGCGGGCTAGATGGTCAACCCAACCTTAACCCAACAATCACAATTTGGGTTTGGGTTTGGGTTGGGTTCGGGTTTGTGCGGGTTTATTCGGGTTCGGATTTTAATTGCGTTCTGGTTTACTTGGGTTGGGTTCGGGTTTGGCCAACTTTATTGAGTTTAATATTCTAACACCTTATTTTGTAAGATTTTTTTAAAATTTTAGAACCGAACAATGCCAATATTAGTTAAAATTCAATATTGCACATCATCCACACAAAAGTAAACCAAATCCAAATAGTGTGGAGACCAAATCTAATGTTTCGACCATGCAAAGTTGAAATAAAATTACAAAAGAATACCAAAGTTTCAACTAAAAGAAACATAAAAGCAACGTCATCATCATTAAATAAAAAAACAACAAACCTTATTTATAGTCATCCCATAACTTGTACCTAGCTTATAATACAAAGCGAGATAGGTAATATGTGCATGAGAGAATTCGAGTTAGAAATCGAGTTTTGTTTGGGTTGATATGGGCGGACAAGACATCAACCCAACCCAACCCAATAAATGATCGGATTGAGATTAGATTGGGTTTGGGCGGATTTTTATTTCATTCTAACCCGCCTGATAGGGTTTAAAATCGGGTTAAACATGGCGGATTCAAGTTGACCCAACCTAAGTTACACCCTTAATTTTGGCTATAACTAGTACTGGGCCCACACACACTGTGTGTGAGATATTACTATATATGTATGTGGTTAAAAAGAAAAAAAAATGGTTGGGGAATTTATCTTTCCCTACTTGAAATGTTGAGATATTTTTTGTTTTTTTGTGTGTTTTGAATTTGAGTGTGAGAAGAAAAAAAAACAATAAAACTTTTTTTGTGCAAAATTACTTTAATGTTCATGATTTTTTTTTCCTAATATTCTCTTTCAATTGTGTATGGAAAGGTATGTTTCTTGGTTTTTGGTTGACAGAGGTTTCTATTAATAGATAGTATAAATTAATATGAATTGCGTTCGTAAGTGAAATTTTGGTAGGGTTGGATGTGGTATTGTTTTTCGTGACTACTAAGAGCGTGTGATTGGGGTTTTTAGTTCTAATTTGATGTTCATTGTGCTTTGTATTCAGAAGTCTTAGCGATCATTAAATCGATTGAGTTGCGCCTTTGATTCATGCTTGATATAATGTAGACTTAAATTGGGTTGTATCAATTTTAGTTCTTATAATTAATTTTCATATGCTTGTGCGTCACTAGGAAAAGGGAAATTTTTTTATTGTGGTATTGACATGACTGGATTGGTTACGCCATCTAACGGTGTCGCGGTCTCACTAGAAAGTTCCTTCTTAAGTAGTAAGCAAATTGCCAAGTTTCATGAAAAAAGGTGCAGGATACAAATTTGATACATACAGATTGTGTAATGTGAGGCATTCTCTCTTGGACTTTCATCCTTATGTTTTGATGATATTGGTTTGATAGGACTTTTAAGTGGAATTTTCATAAAGATTTTGAGTATAAAGGTTCAATTTTCATTGGGCACCAAACTCAAATTATTATTTTAGTCAACTGTAACTAAAGTGAAAAAAAAAGTTAATGTTTAATTCAAGTGCATGAAATTGTAATTCAAGTGGTTAAAAATAGTACACAGTCGAGATTATAGGTTCAATTTCCACTACTCCAATATAACTTGAATAAAAAAAATCAAATAAAGCATAAAAATGTGATGATATGTGTAAAATGCTGACATGTCAGATCTGGATTTATCTAAAAAAAATGATGCAAAAAGAAACAACATCCAGTTCTTATCAAAAAGAAATTAGGGTTGATATGTTTAATAGATCTGCAAGTGATATTGTTTATAAGGTTAAAACAACGTTACAAACTCACAGGTTGCCTCATGGTTTGAACAGTACCTTAATTGCTCTTGTGCCTAAAATTGAGAACCCTCAGAGGATGTTGAACTTTAGAGTACCTATCTGTCTATGCTGCACTCTATATAAGGTTATAACCAAGATTATTGTGGCTAGGCTTAGGCCTCTTCTTCCTGAGTTGATTAGCCCAAATCAAGCTAGCTTTGTGCCTGCCAGACACATAACTGATAATATTCTCATTGCGCAAGAGATTCTTCATAAGTTTAGAAATTCCAAGGGTAAGAAAGGTTTTTTAGCTTGGAAAATTGACCTTGGATGATCGCTTAAATTGGAGTTTTATCAGTTGTGTGCTTTATGATTATCAGTTGGTTTTTTCAATTTAAGCGATCATAAGCCTCGCTTAAATTGGAAAATTGACCAGATTTGTGCTGATGGTGAATTGAGTGATAGTTTTGCGCCTAGTAATGGTATCAGGCAATGAGATCCTCTGTCACCTTATATTTTATTTGAAAAATACTCTCTAATTTTTATGTGGTCTCTTTTAAGTAATCTTTTTTTCTTCTTTTTTATCTTTTTAGCAAAAATTGTTATGTGGTTTCTTTTATCATAATCTCCAAAGCTTTTTCATAATTTGTTTTATATTGTTATGTTTTGTTTGTTTTTTTTTTTTTTTTTTGGATAGAAGATTGTTAAGTTTCTCTCCTGATACAAGAGAAGACTGTTACAGAACTATAGAAGAACAAACTACAGATAAAATTAGGGTTTGTTGTTAGCGGTTGCAGGTGGAGGTTCACAATAGGGCAGTTGAGAAATTGTGTGGTATGCTAACATACAAATCCTCAACGAGATTAGTTACCAAATCCATTACCAATTAATATATTGTTTTGATTACACAGCTATTTATTATACACATTCTGTTTTTTGTGATTTCCTATAACTGCAATGCCAAAACAATCCCTATAATATATTTTACTGAATCTTGAGCAGCCCGGCCCTGATCTGTATCCTGCACAGACCTTCCTTATTCAGGGATCCCAGCTTTTTTTTTCACGAAAATTTTATGTCGTATATATGTTCTTTATATTTGTGTATTAGTTTTGACTTTTTTAAGTCTCAAATTTCTTCAATCATCAAGAAAATCACCCTAGATGGCGAGTTCAATCCCAGTTGAACTGTTAGAGAGCATAGGAAAGCGCCTCAATACTAGAACCGATGTCTCTAGATTCCGTGGGGTATGCAAGTCATTTCGTTCCTCTATTCCTCGCTTTGAGAAACAGCTCCAATTTCCCATCGCAGTTTTCATTAGAAACAGCAATGGCAGCAAAATTACCTTTACTCTCACGGAGAGCGTAGTCTATCATCTTGCTCCCCCTAGAGATGATCCTCATAAAAGGGGTTGGTTGATTAAGGTCAGAGAAGGAGAGTTCGGTGAAACTCACATGTTGCATCCACTCTCCCAGTTTGTTGTAGGGAGATTACCCAAGTCATTTCCTAAGGTATTTAACTTATTAGAATTTAGGGTTTTTGAGTTGTCAAGGGTTTATAGTCTACATGACCAAAATTGGTGGGATGGTAATAATAAGGTGGCCTTGTCCCTAAATCTAGATTTCCCTGCGATCATGATCGTTGCTGATGGAATATTATACCATGGGGAATTATGTTTTGACATTAAAGAGTACATTGAAGTCTCTCAATTTGATCACGAACACTATGATTATGAAGACGTTATTTTTCATGAAGGGAAGTTCTATGCCGTCTGTCGAGACGGAAGTGCTGTAGTGGTTGATTCTTGTCTGAATATCGTTATGGTTGCGTCTCCACCAGCTTGTTCTGGGCTTGATCACAAGATGAGTTTAGTGGAGTCATTCGGAGAGTTGCTTTTAGTTGATAGATATCCGGGTACAATGGGAGAAGATAGTTATGTAGACAAGTGGCTCGATATTGAGCTTAAATTTAAGGTTTTTAAGTTAAATGCAGTTGAGAATCAATGGGTTGAGTTTGAGAGAGAAGCTTTGAATGATCGAATATTGTTCACGGGGGATGATGCTTGCTTCTCCGTTTCTACGCGAGATTTTCCAGGATGCTTGGGGAATAGCATTTATTTCTCTAATTTTTTGTATATGAAGAATAATATGCAGGATGAGTTAGGAGGTGTGTTTAGTGAAATGGGAGTTTTCCTCTTGGATTTTGGCAGTCACTTGCCCCTAACATATTATCCAAGTTATGATAACATCTTTTGCCCACCCCGGACTTGGACTTGGTTGTCAGGCAACGAAAATAAAAGGCAAAAGAAAATTTGGAGTCAGACTTGGACTTGGCTGTCCAGCAAAACAACGAAAAGGAAAAATTGGACTTGGAATTGGCGGCCTGATCAATGCTAAAAATATACTCTCTAAATTGGTTTGATCGATGTTCTGTGATTATAGTTTGGTATATGTATTATATGTATGCTTGCTACTAGTTTTGAATTGTTCAGGATATATATAAGCAGAATTCCATTAGCATATATGCACTATATATATAGGATTCCAAATGTCTCATACCACACTTGGTCGCTTTTGCACAAAAATTGCAGACCACAGATCAGTTAGCATTTTCATATATTTCTTTTGAAACCAAAAACCATAACGAAACGAGGGAAAAAGAACTAACTAGCAAGTGACCTCGAAGAATATACCGTCTCCAAAACGAAATGTAATCGTTTTCATTTACAAGTACAACCTGAAAGAGGCATCGTTAACGTTGTCCATGGTGAAACTCCTTGGCGCAAATACAGAAAGAAAGCACTTAAACTGTTGCAGCATTTCTTTTACATATAGAACCTGTATATTCACAACCTCCCTTTTAGCCCACCATGTGTAACTACCAACTGTTATCAAGGAAAGTTTTATATTGTGTATCCGAACCATCTATATTTTAAATCATCGTTCCTAGATCATCTTTGAAAAAAATTAGACAAATCTAAAACCACTAAAATATTCAATTGTAGTGAAGAAAATAAACAAATACGGTTCTTCAATGAAACACTAAAATGGCTACCTTCTAATTAATTATACGTGGTCAAATGATTTCCGATTTTAATGAATTTTTGCAAGGATGATCTATGAATTATGATATGAATATTCAAAGGTCAGATTGTCGAAATCCATTGTATATTTTGTGCCCACACAGTGTCTCTCAAATAAGCGCTCAAGCGCGCGCTAACCAATTAGTAAGTCAATATGACGTTAACTGTACGTTTGGACCCACTCCACAACAAAATCTCATAATCCAAACTGTTTTTTTTAAGATCATCATTTGAAGATCACCCTTGCAAAAAATAGCCAAATTAAACAACATTTAGTCATGTAATCAAACAATCGACGAATACAATATTTCCTATAACTAATGAAAATTTTCATAAGCACAATCAAACGAAAAAACTTTAATTAATTTGACTAATTTTTTCAAGGATGATCTTCAACTGATGATCTCTAAAATGAACGGTTCGAATCATGAGATTTTGTTGTGGAGTGGGCCCAAACGAGCGATTAGCACCATATTAACTTACTAACTGGTTACTACTTAAGCGTTTATATATATATAAGTACACACTTATTTATATGTTACATAGTAAATTTTAATTAACATAAAAAAAATTTCTAAGCTCCTATCCGCCGCCCGACTACCGCCTAGTAAGTTTTAGAACACTGCCCATAATTAAAAGAGATTATACCGCGCGCATGACCATGGCAAGTCGCGTGATAAGAAATATAAAAAAGACCCAAGATTGTGTGCAAACATAGGACTGGTGGATTTAAAACGTTGGCCGGCCCGGTCTAGGGGTTTGAGACAAAGGTAGATTGGAAAAACAACTTCTAATAACCCAATAAAATTTAAAATCAGGCACGGATAGGCTATAGCCCAACCGAGATTTGAGAGGAAACAGAAATACCTACATGATGATGGAATACGTTTAAGAAGTCTGGACATTGCCTGGAGAGGAAGATGAAGTCCTGATAAACCCTCGCTTCTTTTCTTTATTAAAATGAGGACATTTTAGGCCTGGTTTTGGTTCGGTAACCGAACCGAACTCCCACTCCCGAATACCGAAACCGAAACTTCGGGGAGGAGGTTTTTAATATCGAAACCGAACCGAAAGGTTCGGGATACCGAAATTTCGGGATACCGAACCTTTCGGTTCGGTTTCGGTATTAAAAACCCCCGAAACCACATGAAGCATTTCAACATTTTTGGCCTAATCCATTCACAATTTCACATATTCATAATCCATTCAAATTCAATCCATTCAATCCATTCACTTCATTCAATCCATTCACATATTCATTATCCATTCAAAATTCAATACATTCAATCCATTCAATCCATAATCCATTCAAATTCAATACATTCGATCCATTCAATCCATAATCCCTTCAAAATCAATCCATTCAATCCATAATCCATTCAATCATAACTTTCTCCGAAATAAAGTTCCCAAATACAAATATACAATCCAATCCATTCAATCCATTCGCAAATACAAGTTTACAACCCAAATGAAATAAAGTTATCCAAATAAGTTATATTACAAATAAAATAAGTTCCAAATCCAAAAGAAATGATGAGTTAAGATAAGTACCTAAGGTTCAAGTTTCAACCCTTCCTCTCTTTCGGCCCCTTCCCCTAGTAGAAGTAGAAGCTTGAACCCTTCCTCGTGTACTTGTTGTAGAAGTTTGACCTCCCCTTCCACTTGAAGTTGAAAGAGGATGTGGAGGTGGACGTGGTAGCGATGTTGGACGAGGTGGTTGTGGTGTAGGAGAAGGTTGTGGCATTTCCCAATGACTTTGGCCTTGAGTATTAAGTGTACCTACATAAAAGAATAAATAATAGAATATTCATATTAGTTTATGTTTTGAGTGCTAAGATAAGATGTATAATAAAAAAAAATATGAATTGCGTGGGCACTTACGCGATTCCAATTCTTCAAGTTCTTTGTAGAATGTGAGGTCATCTTCCGTTGGTTCCTTGTACAAATTCATTTGTTCACCTCTTAGCCAATCACTAGTACACACTAATGCCTCAACCGTTTTAGGGGTTAAGGAAGCCCTAAAAGGATCCACGATCCTCCCACCAAGTGAAAAAGCATTCTCACTAGCAACGGTGCTACTTGGAAGAGCCAAAACATCCTTAGCAACCTTAGCAAGTATTGGATATATAGAACAATTCAATCTCCACCAATCCAAAAGCTTGAAGTCTTGATTGCGTAGGCTCTCATAGGGATCGTTAAAATACTTATCAACTTCATTTGCTATTTCCCTTTGTTGAGCCGCTTTTCTTTTCTCCATAACCCGCTTTTCCATCCTTGCTTCCACATCATCCCCATAATCCATGTCTCTAAAACCACCACTCACACCACTCACATTTGGAGATGCCTCCACATTCGATGTTTGGGACACTTGGGTTTGAGAGGTAGAAGGCACTTTATAGGCATTGTACAAATCGTTCATTGTCTTTTTAACCACTCTCTTAACCTCCTCTATTTCATCCCATGAATACCCGAGTTCATCTAGATTACACTCCATCATTTGAAATTTGTACCTCGGATCAAGAGCTTGTGCAACAAATATTATAGGGTTAATCTTTTCGAATTCACCCCAATACTTGTCAAACTTGGCTTTCATGGAACTTGCCACATTTTGCAAAGTTGGATTAGAGGCATCTTGGATTTTTTCGGCAATTTCCACTTGCAATGAGATCACCGTCCCCAATATCAAATTTGAAGTAGGATTTTTGGTGGCACTTAGTTTAACGGTGGAATCATAAAATCTTTTAAGGAAATGAGCAAAGCTCATCGCCTTCCTCCAATCCTCTTCCACCGGAGGTCCCACCCGCTTGCACCTTTCGCTCACCCCATTTATCTCTCTAGAAACATCCTCATCAAAATAGGCAATAAATTGGCTACACTCCTCCGCCATTCTAGAGAACACATGCTTGTACTTGAAAGAACTATTAAGCATGGTATAAGTGGCATTCCACCTTGTAGGAACATCATAGGGAACCGTTGACATCTTATCCATTCTCTCTAAAACGGCAAAGTCTCTAAACTTATCCAACCTTGCGGGGGAAGAGTGAATGAACTTCACACAATTTCGTATTCCCTCAATCTCCCTACCAAGCTCTAGCATTCCATCCTTAACAATCAAATTGAGGATGTGACAAGCACACCTCATGTGCAAGTGTGAGCCATCAAGCAAAAGTGTCCCAAGTGATGTAAGCCTCCTCTTCATGTATTCAATTGCGGTGTCATTTGAAGTAGCATTATCAACGGTAATGCTAAACACCTTATCAATTCCCCATTCACTCAAACACAATTCTAAACACCTACCTATGTCATCGCCTTTGTGAGAAGTGATCTTCATAAAGCTTATGATCCTCTTGTGCAAATGCCAATCATTGTCCAAAAAATGAGCGGTAACTACCATGTAATTAATTTTTTGGATCGAGGTCCAAGTATCGGTGGTGAGACTTACCCTCACACCACTTAGCACACTCATCATTTTTCCCTTCTCCATTAAAAACAAGTCCCAAACCGCCCCCGCAATCTTCTTCCTATTAGGCATTTTGTACTTAGGATTAAGATCATGGATCCATTCTCGAAAATCTTCTTGATCCACAACCCTAAAAGGCATCTCCGCCTTAATAATCCATTGCACACACTTCAAATCAAGCCTTTTTTGATTGAAGGTGTGAGGGACCATTGTACCACCCATCCTTTCTTGAGTCAACATGGGTTGGGTCGAATCGGGATGCCTATAGAGATTAGAACCCTCACATTTCATTAGGTGATCCCTTATACCCTTTGTCCCATTTCTTCGGGAATCGGCGGGTACCTCCGCTTTGCAAAGATTGCAAATTGCTATTGTCCTTTTAACCCCCGAGGCATCGGTTTTCGTTACCTTAACGGCATCTTGCCACACAATACTTGGCCCCTTCCCCCTATTTGACCCTTTCTTATGTGTTACTTGTTCACATACTTGACTAGAAGTCGGTTGAATCTCTTCTACTTCCCTAACTGTATCACCCTCCCCACTCGGTTCATATTCTTCTTCATCATAATAATCATCCAATTCATCTGTGTTGTCATAGGTAGTGTGTGTACTAGATTGGCTAGAATTCATCCTACATTGAACAAGGGCATACAAATGTTTTATAACTTTACAATAAACATGCTTTACTATAAACTCAAGGTCATCAATGTATGTTTTAGTATAAACATGCTTTACTATAAAATTCCAATTAATTTCATTATGTTGCCATTGACTAACAACATACAGGAAATATAAAGAGAACAAGAAAGACTAACCTGAACCAAATATCGTAGCAAACCAAACAAAGCAAATCTCGCAGCAAACTAACCAAATCTGCCAGCAAACCCCGAACCAAATCTGCCAGCAAACCCCGAACCAAATCTGCCAGCAAACCAACACAAGTATGAATAAACTCTGAAGAAACAAACTCTGGCAGCAAATCAGTGCAGAGCATACACTTAATTTCTTGGTGTCATAATTTCACTCATATAGGGCTAAGCCTAAGAAGAATGGGCAGAAAGTAAAGCAGAGAGTGATTTAAAGCATTCTACACACACAAACAAACGCACAATGCACACACACACACCCTGCATACTGGTGCATTTTGCACACACAAACGCACAATGCACACACACACACCTCCCGCATACCGCATTCTACACACACAAACGCACAATGCACACACACACACCCCGCATACCGCATTTTGCACACACAAACGCACAATGCACACACACACACCGCATACCGCATTCCCACACACACAAACGCACAATGCACACACACACACTCCGCATACCGCATTTGCACACAAACGCACAATGCACACACACACACCCCGCATACTGCATTCTACACACACAAACGCACAATGCACACACACACCCTCGCATACTGCATTTTCTCTACACAAACGCACAATGCACACACACACCCCCGCATAGTAGAAGTAAGCTTGAAAACAGCATGCGCACACACACACGCATTACTGCTCGCATACCGCCCACACCGCATACCGCACACGTACACCGCATACCGTGACAAGACACACCGCATAATGCAAATTACCGTTAATTATTTTTATTGTCCCTTTCTAATGAGTTAACTCTATGTATAGAAAATAGAATATAATTTGAGTGAAAAAATTAAAGAAAGCAGTGTTTTGGGTAGAAGATGGACAATTCAACCAATTTTGTTGTCATACTCGTACTAGTAAGACTAACCCACCCAACAAAAATTACAAATTAAATAACATGTTCCACCAAGCATATCTCATGGACAGAGATAAGTAACTCTGAGCTACAGACACCTAATAGCAAGTATAGAAGTGTTTCGAGCATAAGCCTAATTGCCTAAAGTATGTAGCCCCCAACTTCGCAAGTACAAAACAGTATGTAGCCCCCAACTTCGCAACTTCTCAAATTTATCATGAAGTTAAATGCACACTGCACACACACATACACAATGCGCACACACACACACACTCACTGCATACACACACACACACACTCACTGCATACACACACTCACTCACTGCATACACACACACTGCATACACACACACACACACACACACACACACACACACTCAAGTATTAATTTTATCTGATTCGAATCAGATTTGGGACAAAATTGATCCATTGACAAACATGTCTAGATTGGACGTCTATGCCCTTAACAAGACCTACAAAAATCATACTCAAAATAGCATATATATATATATATTTCAATGAATCTAATCCCTTATTCAACCTTATCAACAAACACAAACATCGGATAATAAGACTGACTGATAGAAATTGAACTTTATCCCAAAGCTCCAAACACAACAAAATCAGAATGAATAATCAGAATTCAGAAACATATAAACAACACAAGTATAGAACTTCCTCCAAATTGAAAACCCTAAAAAACTGAATTAATCCCAAATTCCCCAAATCCCACAAACCCAAACCCTAATATGAAATTACTCGCTTAATAGAACTTACCAAATTGCTGTAGAGCTGCAGAAGTCCACGCAAATGAGACAGAAACACAGAGAGAGAGGCAGCCGGAGAGTTGGAGAAGTCTGAGAAGAAAGGAAGAAGAAGAACGGAAGTTGACTTCGAGTCGGGCAATTGGGGGATTCTGGGAAAGTGTTTGACAGTTTGATAGAGTTTTCAAACAATCTCAAACCAACGGTGGAGATTAAACAGAAAACCAATCCAACGGACGAAATAAATAATAGATATATATATATATATATTTAAAATTAAAATATATTATATATATATATATATATTTCGGTTCGGTTCGGTATTACCGAATCAACGGAACTAAGTTCCCGAACCCCGTACCGAACTTTCGGTACTTTTTCGGTATCGGTTACCGAACCGTTCGGGACTTTTCGGTTTCGGTATTTTCGGTATTCCGTTCGGTATTTTTCGGTTCGGTTTCGGTATTTCGATACAAAATTCCCAGCCCTAGGACATTTTGGTAACTTGGTTACCTCTTTTTAATTAAAATGCGTGTTTCATTCACTTTAGACTCTTTTTTCTTTTTTTGGTAACTTGGTTACCTTTTGTTGGGAAGAAATTTTTCAAAGTGCTCTGTTTTCAACTAAGTGTTCCACATATCATAATACAAGTGGAGGGATACGAAAAAATATATTATTTATTCCAAATGGATAATAGTTCCAAGGGTAAAGTAAAATAATAATTTTCTCGTAAAATAAATAGAGCAGTAAGTGATCCGTCTCTTTTCCTATAGTAGCAGTGGATCGAGTTAGGGTTTATGTTCAGTTTTTGTACAGATCATATATTTCTACTAACCTGACTTTGGTCTACAGTTTTTGTACCACCAAGACAATCACCAGGGATGGCCAAAAGATGTCGAACCTCATGGAGTGACCTTCCAGATGAGTTACTAAAGGTCATCGCCGGTGAGTGCTTAACAGATGTTTCTCGTTTCTGTGCGGTCTGTAAGTCGTGGCGGTCTTCTCTTCCTTCTAAACGGCTCTTTTTTCCCGTTAATGTTCTCATGGAACCCCTTCACGAAAACGAAAAAGAAATATCTAATTACATAACGGAGGGGAGCGTAGTCTATCATGTGGCACCTCCTAGTCCTACCAAGGTCAATTCAAACGATCCTACTTCTACAGCAAGGGGTTGGTTGGTTAAGGTCAAAGCAGGAGAATCGGGTATCGGAACTCAAATGTTAAATCCACTAAACTTTTTCAAAATAAAGGAGATACCTGAATCGTTCCCAAAGGTGTTAAACTTGCTGGATTTTCGGGTTTCCGAATTGGTGAGAACTTATGGTCTACATGATGGCGGTAAAGACCTTCGTGGTTACAGAGTGGCTGTGTTCTTGAGTTGCGATTGTCCTACACTCATGTTCTTGCATAAAGGAATATTATATCATGGAAAATTAGATATTGGTCATTATCCGATAAAGTGCAAGGCATTAAAGGATGATCTAATCTCCAGATATGATTATTATTTTGAAGATGTGATTTTTCATGAGGGAAAGTTCTATGCGGTTTCTCAGAACGACGAAACTGCAGTGGTTGATTCTTCTTCTTCAAAGGTGACGATAATTAAGCCTCCGGTGCATGCTCCGCCTCCTTTGCCTCACGGCCCTTACCATAAGTATTTGGTGGAATCACTCAAGGAGCTTCTTTTAGTTTTTAAGTCTTATTCGGAAACAAGGCTCTCCTGGTCTTGGCATTGAAGACAAATCAAGGTTTTTAAGTTGAATGTAATTGAGAAGAAATGGGATGAGATAGAAAGCTTGGACGATCGAATATTGTTTCTGGGCGAGGATTGCTGCTTCTCTGTTTCTGCTCAGGACTTCCCTGGATGCGAGGGGAATCGCATTTACTTCTATGATCGTAGCTTAACTCAATCTTGTAGGTATTACTCTTCAACTAGAATGTTTAGTGAAATTGGAGTACTCAACTTTGATGGTGAAAGTCTCTTGCCTCTCTTGCCACTATCATATTATCACAGCTGCGCCAATATATTTTGGCCGCTCCTACCCTGACTTTGCACTGGCCTGATCGATGCAAAGAAGCTGTATGGTGCGCGATTGTGAGGTTTGACACATTACTGAGTTTTGTCCCTTAATACCAATTTTGAGTGCCAAATAGTAGTACTGTTTGTTTTCTTTTCTTCGGTAAGAACATAAAGTAAATTAAGGTTGACACATGACATATTGAAATGCTTTTGTTTTCTTTGACAGGGAAAAATTAGCCATCAAAACAAAATGAAATAGGGGGCGATGAGTGGCGTATTCAAACTCATAATCTCTCTATACAGATTAACATAGCTTTTTCTTTTTATGCAATTTAGAGGATTAGGCAACATTAGGTCTTCAGTGAAGGTCACAAGGCGCAAAGCACCCACCCCCTAATCCCCAGGCCAAGTCCCAAGTGTAGTTCGTTCTGTCTTCCTTTGTGTCTTCTTATATGAAAGGCCGTTGAGGGTGTGGGAAAAGTTGTTAGAACAACCTGCATAATATGGTAATGGCAAAAGCCTGCCATCATCTCCGCTTCTAAATTTTCTTCCTAACGAATTTGCCTGCCATCTTTTATATAAAAATACCCCCTTTTGTTTTTATAGAACATATCCAAGAGAACCTTGTTCTAGGCTTCTAGCATGTAAAATACTCAACATCTTTTGTCCACCCTCAACTTGGAAAGATTACCATACAACCGCAGGTATATATCCTCTGTCTGTATCTCTAATCGCGTGGGTGAAAAAATCAGTAACTTTGATCTTTCTCTCACGTTTCCAGGGAGGATTCCAGATTTTCGAATTCCAATAAGAATTTTCTTTGGGGCTAAGTTTGCTTGACCAACTAACTAAAGCCTTGATGGCGAGTGGAAATATTCCAGATGATCTGTTAGAGAATATAGGAAAGCGCCTCAACACTGAAACCGATGTTTCTCGATTCTGTGTTGTCTGTAAGTCATGGCAATGGCAACACCTATACCCTCACCACCGAGAACGTAGTCTATCATCTCGCACAACCAGCTGATGATCCCTGTAAAAGGAGTATGTTGACAAAGGTGAAAGAAGGAGAATCTGGGGAAACTCATATGCTGCATCCACTCTCCCCGATTATTGTAAAGAAGTTGCTCGAGTCATTCCCAAAGATATTCAACTTATTAGCTAGAATATCGCGTATTTGAATTAGATATTCAACTTCCTTACCTAATTTGAATAAAACAATAATACCGCGTGACGCTTCTCCGAGTAGACCCAAAAATTGCTCCTGAAAAAGAGGCATTTACCAAAACTTACCTTTCAAATTCTCATGGGATTGCTTTTAAATATAAAAGATAAATTTTCACGACTTTGCTGGTTGCTCGAGAATCAAGACTTTCCTCATTGAAGAATCCCAAATCCCTAGGATCTTTCATATATAAGCTGTTTTTCCACAACAATATCCTTCTTCTCTTTTTTTGGTCCTAACTCGATTTTGGTGTTAATTCTGCTTCGCTTCAACCACTAAGACGTACAACGGTACAAGTAGCCTTGACATGGCGAGTGCAAATATGCCATATGAACTGTTAGAGAACATCGGAAAGCACCTCAACAATAAGACCGCTGTTTCTAGATTCCGTGCAGTCTGTAAGTCTTTGCGATCCTCTATTCCTCCATTTAAGAAACCCCTCCGTTTCCCCATTGGAGTTCAGAGTAACAACGACAACACCTATACCATCACGGAGAGCATAGTCTATTATCTCGCATCTCCTGCCGATGATCCCTGTAAAAGGAGTTGGTTGACAAAGCTGAAAGAAGGAGAATCTGGCAAGACTCATATGCTGCATCCACTCTCCCAGATAATTTTAAAGCAGTTGCCCAAGTCATTCCCAAAGGTATTCAACTTATTAGAATATCGCGTATTTGAATTGGCAAAAGTGTATAGTCTGCATTACGAGGATTCCTGGATTCCTTCTTGTAAGCTGGCCATGTCCTTAAATCTGGATTTCACCATGGCCATGGTAATTATGGGTAAATCATTATACTATGGAAAATTAGGTGTTGACGACAAAGGGTGCATAGAAGTTTCTTGGTTGAGTCTTGAACAGTACTGCAGTCGTTCTGAAGACCACAATATTATTATTGGTGGAATGTTCGAAGATGTTATTTTTCACAAAGGAAAGTTCTATGCTGTCCGTTGGAATGGAACAGTTGTAGTGGTTGATTCTTCTCTGAATGTGAAAGTGCTTGTGTCTGAAATAAAGTGTTCCTCTCAGCTAGGTTTTTATGGATGTACGCACAAGAAGAATTTGGTGGAGTCATTCGGAGAGCTGCTTTTAGTTGATAGATGTTCGATTAACAACTGGTCCAGTCCTACTGAACATAAGTTCAAGGTTTTTATATGGAATGCAGTTACGGAGCAATGGGTTGAGCTTGAGAAGGAAGCTTTGGATGATCGGATATTGATAGTGGGGGACGATGGTTGCTTTTCAGTTTCTACTCGAGATTTCCCAGGATGCGCGGGGAATTGCATTTATTTCTCAACTCTTGATTGTCAGAATCAGTATCATAAGAGTCATGAATTAGCAGGAATGTTCGACGAAATTGGTGTGTTCAACTTTATGATTGGCAATCACTTGCCGCTCACATCTTATACTAGTTGTGATAACATATTCAATCCACCCCAAATTTCGTCGTCGAGAAAAACAAAGAAAAATAAAAAGACCAGAACTTGGACATGTTGTTGGCCTGTTAATCGACGCTAGTTAAGTTGGACGGAAAACTAGTAGTGTAGTTGTAAAATTTCAGTTGAGATCATACTCTTTAGCTATTGGTAAATGTGGTTTATAATAGCCACCTATTGTATGATTTTTTTTTTCCCCCTATCCGGCCGGCCGTCTTGAATATTGTTAGTTTTCAGTCATTTTATATATTGTTATGCTTCAAAGGTCATATTTATTTTGTCCCTTATTCTCTGGGCCTCCTTTTTAGTTTTGCGTTTTTTTAATGATTCCTTTGTGATGCTTAACTTTGATAAATTCTTGTTTCTGCTGATGACTTGCATGGATGCCAGAGGAATTGCATTTACTTTTAAGATCATTGCTTTATTGAATATTGACTTTTATTTTTCAACAAGAATGTTTATTGAGGTGTCACTGAACCATCCAATTTAGTATTGTTCCTCTTCTTTGGCAGCTAGGATTGCTTGGATCACAACTCGAGCAAATTTCTTATTAGATATTCGCACTAGAATCCTCATCAAATCGGGACATTGAAGTGTTATTTTTTAACCAAAATGTAGCCACATTAGGGTTAACTGTTTATTTAACATAGATACGATAAAAAGCCACAATCCAGCCCATGCCTAATTAATTCGAGCCACAATTAGGGCAATATTGTAGAACAAACAGATATAAAAGCTCTCCTGGTGTCAAGTTTGCTTCACAAAGTCATCATCCCTGATGGGGATTAATATCCCAGAAGAACTGTTAGAGAACATAGGAAAGCGCTTCGACACTAGAACCGATGCGGTTTGTAAGTCATGGACGTCCATGATCCCTCCCTTTAAGAAAGACCTTCAATTCCCTATCAAAGTTCTCTTAAAAGGCAACATCTATAATATTAATAGAAAGTGTCCGTCGCCCTTTTATAGGACACAGGCAAAGAACAATACGATGGCTAACCGCTGGATATCACATTCTTTCTACTAGAGTTCTAGCAGGCTTCACTTTTATTCCTTTGGAGAAATCCTTATGAGGCCTCTATGTTGGTGTGGTTGTCAGGCGTGCCGCTATTGGCTTCTGCCAATAGAATAATATGCTGTTAGATTTGATCAAGTTATGTTAATAAACGTGTTAGATACTTGGGTCACAAGTAATATAACTTCCTTGCAAAATATTGGGGCTTATCGAATAGCCTCTTTATTAGGTTCTTTTTATTGCCTTGCTTGTTAAGGACTTTTAAATATCTCTCGATGTTATACCAGAGACTGCTAAAATGGGGTTTATTATAAACTAATTGTAACAAAGCACACCACTCTTTTGCATACATGAGAAAAGTAAAGACTGAAATTAAAGACATAATGTAAAGACAGAAATTAAAATACTTGAATGTAAATACAGAAAGTAAAGATTTGAAAGTAAAGACATAAAGTAAGAACTGATATTGAAAGACTTTATGTTACTTTATGTAGATAAAGGCACAATAATATTACATGTAATGGTCATTTTAGATTGATAAAACTCCCATCGGATTGGATATAGATCCATTGAGATGGTCTGAAAGTTGCTTCCTTGTAAAGGGAAATAATCAAAGACATTTTGGCCTAAGATTGGTAATCGATACTATCAAATGGAAGGGATTTGATTGCAGAGCTAATTTACTATTCCTCAGAGAGGTTAGGGAGTATGATCCTAGGATTCTAATCTTTGATTCTCAAAGTCACGAACTACATAAGTAGTGTGAATGAGATGACAACATATAAAGATAAAATCTATATCTGAAAGAGGGTTGAGGGATTTCCTCAGTAGGTTGTTTTCTGAACTTAAGAGTTCTGTTTTTTGATTGTTTGAGTGTCCGTTTCTTTGAACTCTTCCTTCGTTTATATAGACTAGTTGAAGTCTATACCGTAGCTGTCAAATCCCCATGCGACCGTCTTGAAAACTCAGTGAGGTGAGGTAAGGCGTAATCAGGAAGGCATAGATAATATCTCTGATCAGCCTACTCCCACTGAGAGAGTTCTTTATGTGTAGACTAATTTCCCTCCAAAATGTCGAGTGTTTTGCATTTAATGCTGTCAGTGGAGAGAGACACATGCATTCCTCTTTTTGCTCACTAGCTTGAGTTGGGCCTTTACTCTTTGAGGCCCAAGCCATTTACCAAAACCAAGTTTTGGCCCAATAGATATTTTTAGTGTAAACAGAAAGTACTTTACCCTCACTGAGAGCACAGTCTATCGTCTTGAGCATCCTGCCAATGATCCATGTAAAAGGAGTTGGTTGATGAAGATCAGAGAAGGAAAATCTGGCAAGACTCGTATGTTGCATATCCACTCTCCCAGCATACTGTGAAGCTGCTGCCAAAGTCGATTCCAAAGGTATTCAAACTTATTAGAATATCGCATACGTATTTGAATTGGCAAAAGTGTATGGTCTGCTTGATCGCCAGGGTTCATTGATCTGCGATTCTAAGGTGGCCTTGTCCTTAAATGACGATTTCTCTGTTGTAATGATAATCCAGGGTGGATATTTATACTATGGCAAATTAGGAAGGCACATAGAAGTTTCTCGGTTGCTTCCTAAACTTGAATGCATGATTTCTGAATGAGTGTTTGAAGATATTTATTGAAGAAATCAACTCATCGGATTGGTTGAACTCCATCGGGTTGGTCTCGTCTGGTTAGCCTTGTATCCGTCGGGTTAGTCTTATATCCATCGGGTTAGTCTTATATCCATCGGGTTGGTCAGACCATTCTTGTATTCATCGGGTAGGAGCTAGGGTTGTAGGTTATTAACTTTTCTAGCTAGCTTAAAGCTATGTTTCTGGGTTAACCACCTGCTTACTCATATTTGGTGGCTGATTGCCTTGTAATTAGTTCTAAGACCAGAAATTAGGGCGTAGATTAAGGATGGAGGTCCCTGGCTTGTTTCCATTGGATCTTAACCTGATGTGTAATCTTCTATATATTTCTCTTCTATTGTACTTACAATTTACGATGAATACAATATACCAACATTAAAATTCTTCTTGGTATCAGAGCAGGAACCATAACTGGTACTGCTTCTGCATATCGTCTTAGTCGTCGTTACTAAAATGGCGGACCATTTCAATATAGAGGTTGAAAGTTCTCAAGCTGCTAGCATTTCAATCATACATGAAGCTGATGTCTTAGTCGTCGTTACTAAAATGGCGGACCCTTTCAACATAGAGGTTGAAAGTTCTCAAGCTGCTAGCATTTCAATCATACCTAAAGCTGATGGAAATCCAAATCCAAACCAGCGTTTAAGTTCAGTATTACTGAACGAGTTCAATTATCTTCCATAGTCGAGAGCTATATCACTTGCTCTCGGTGGAAGATCCAAGCTGAACTTTATCAATGGAAGAAGTGAGGCTCCAAATGTCTCTTCTCAAAACTATGAAGCTTGGGTGTCTCAAGATCAGCTGGTCATGTCGTGGCTCCTCAACTCCATGGAACCCAGAATCGCATAAATATTCAGTGATTCTGAGTCTTCCCGTGTTCTCTGGAATGACGTCAAAGATATGTATGGAAACCAAAATAATGCAGCTCGAGTGTTTCAACTTAAAACAGATCTAGCAAGGAGAAAACTCCTTTGTTCAACACCTGGAGAGGTTGAAGACAATGTGGAATGAACTCGGCATGTACAAACCTCACAAAACTTATGCCAATATCTTACTGAAGAGGGTTGATGAGGACAAGGTATTTCAACTTCTAGCAAGCTTGGGGTTTGAGTATGAGGATCTCAGAAGTCATCTCTTGATGAATCCAGAATTGCCTTCATTTGCCTCTGTATGCAATGCCATTCAACGTGAAGAAACACGACGCAAGGTCATGAACTTGGAGGTAAAGTCAAGCAGGTCTGAAGCTAGGGCTTTTGCAGTAAATAGAAAAGCCTTTAGTGACAAGACATACAAAGGAAAGAGACCAGATCTAAAGTGCTCACACTGTGAAAATATTGGCAGAAAAGGAATTGGCCATACTAGAGAAAGGTGTTGGATTTTGCATCCAGAGTTGAAACCAAAGTTTGACAGAGAACAAAGAAGTTCGAGGGACGCAAGGGTACATACCATTTCAATCCCAGAGCCAATCTCACCACCTCCTCAATCTCTGAACCCGTGACTGAAGGAATAAAAAACTTCAGGTCAAATCATGCAGCCTTGCTCAATGATTTTGCTGCATACCTGGAAAAGAAAAGCAGTGACAAGACAGCTGGGAATTCAACTGCACTTCTTGGTAAGTTTGCTGGCTTTTTAGCAAACACAACCTCAATAACCCAAGAAGACACAGCAGGTATCGTGAGTGCTTTCTCAACTGCTTTAAATATCAGTCATTTTAGTGATTGTTGGATTGTAGATTCAGGTGCCTCTGATCACATGACAAATAAATTAACTGATTTACATGAATTTGAAAATTTTACACAAACATCTCATGTTTCTGTTGCTAAATCTTTTATCAAGGATTAAAAAGTCTACAACATTATTTGTACCTTCATTCCCAATTAAACTCTTGTCAGTTGGACAAATAACCAATTCATTGGATTGTCTAGTTACCTTTTCTCCTCATGGTGTTGTGTTTCAGGATCGAGTCGCCAAGAAGATGATTGGTGAAGGTTTCTTCCTGAATGGTTTGTATTACTTGTCAAAGGAGCCAATGATTTCAAAATGTTTTCAAGCTAGTTCCACATCAGTTGAAGAACAACTCTTATGGCATCAACGTCTTGGTCACCCTTATGCACAAGTTTTATCCACTTTGTTTCCAAACTTTTGTACAACCTCGCATGAGTGTGAGACCTGTCAGGTGTCTAAGTTCACCAAACTCCCATTCCCAAATTCCCAGTCTAGGACTACTAAATGTTTTGAAATGGTGCACTCCGATGTTTGGGGACCAACTCCCTTAGAGTCTTTTGATGGTTATCGATTTTATGTAATATTTGTGGATGACTTCTTGAGAACTACATGGCTGTATCTTTTGAAATTTAAAAGTGAAGTTTTAAATGCTTTCAAGAATTTTCATAATTTTGTTGTAAATCGATTTTCATCAAAAATTTGCATTCTCATATTAGACAATGGTACTGAATATACATCTAACAATATGACTGATTACTTGAGCACTCATGGTATTATTCATCAAACCAGTTGTGTAGGAACTCCACAGCAAAATGGAGTTGCCGAGAAGAAAAATAGGGATCTTCTTGAGAAAGCTAGAGCCTTGATGTTCCAAACAAATGTTCACAAGAAATTATGGTCTCAAGGCATTCTTACCGCTGTATACGTCATTAACAGACTGCCAAGCAGTGTTCTTAACTTCAAATCACCATATGAAGTCTTAAAAGGCAGAAAAATGGACATTTCTCATCTTCGGTTGTTTGGGTGTACTTGCTTTGTACACATTCAGTCTTCTCAGAGAGACAAGCTAGACCTTAGAGCATCTAAGTGTTTGTTTATGGGATATTCATCTACACAAAAGGGATATAAATGCTACAATCCACACACCAGGAAGTTGCTAGTCTCTCGGGATGTCAAGTTTGATGAGTCTTGAAGTTTCTTCTCATAGCACTCTGAGAAAGGTCAACAAGGGGAGGAAATCTTTCAACCTTCTCCAGTTTCAACATCCACATATCTCATTAAGGGCTCTCCCGTTGATAAGGAACCTGAAACAAATGAAATTGCACATGAGGTACCAGCTGTAAATCTGGAAACTAATGAAGGTGCTCAAGAAGAATCAAATACCCAAGAGACATTTTCAAGCCTTCCTGCAGTTCCTCAAGAACCTCGAAAAAATCATCCTCGTGACAGACATCCTCCTACACGACTTCAAGAATATGTTACTAAATATGCTTCCAGGTATCCACTCTCTCAACATGTCAACTACAACAATCTGTCTTCATCACACTGTGCCTTCCTGAGCCAAATATCAAGTGTTGCTGAACCACTCAATTTTCATGAAGCTTGCATGTTACCAGCATGGAAGAAAGCCATGCATGAAGAACTTCAAGCCTTGGATAACAATAATACATGGAGTGTGGTCAAGCTTCCCAAAGGAAAGAAAGTCGTGGGCAGCAGGTGGATTTTCAAAACCAAGTTCAACTCTGATGGAACCATAGAACGATATAAGGCCATGCTAGTGGCACGAGAGTTCACTCAAACGTTTGGCGTGGGTTACAAGGATACCTTTGCTCCAGTTGCAAAGATGAACACTGTCAAAGTACTCCTGTCAGTTGCTGTGAATTTGAAATGGTCCCTTTATCAAATGGATGTTAAAAATGCCTTCTTGCATGGTGATCTTGAAGAAGAAGTGTACATGAAACGCCTCCTAGCCATTCCCAAGAACACGAGCCGGGAATGGTATGTAAACTTCACAAAGCCATCTATGGTCTAAAGCAATCTCCTCGAGCTTGGTACTCGAAATTGAGTTCTGTGCTCTTAGCTTCTGGTTTTAAAAGAAGTAGTGCTGACTCTTCATTGTTCGTACGAAATGGCCAAGCTGGTACTCTAGTGGTACTTGTGTATGTGGATGATCTCATCATCACGGGTGACAATGCAGAAGAGATCACATCACTCAAGTCAGCCTTGCATACGAAGTTTGCCATTAAGGACCTCGAAGTCTTGAAGTATTTCCTTAGGATAGAAATGGCCACCTCCTCTAAAGGCATCTTTCTCAACCAACGCAAGTATGTCCTTGGTCTTCTTAATGAAGCAAATCTTCAAGATTGTAAACCAGCACGTACTCCTCTTGATAGCAAACTCAAGTTAGATGCCAAATGATCTCCTCTTGCAGATATCAGTGTCTATCAGCGCTTTGTTGGTAAGTTGATTTATCTCACCATTACACGACCTGATATTTCCTATGCAGTGAGCTTAGTGAGTCAATTCATGCATGAACCAACAGACCAGCATCTTCACATAGTCAAGAGAATTCTCAGGTACTTGAAAGGTTCAGTTGGTCGAGGCATTTTCATGACCAACAATGGTCACTTAAACATCATGGGATACACTGATGCAGACTGGGCTGGAAATTCTCTTGATCAAAAGTCAACAACAGGCTACTGCACCTTTGTGGGAGGAAACCTGGTGACTTGGAAAAGTAAAAAACAAATGGTTGTTGTTAGGTCCAGTGCAGAGGCAAAATATCAAGCAATGGCATCCCTTGCCTATGAACTGATCTGGTTGAAAAGCTTACTCTGTGACTTGGGACTCGCCTGCACCCAGCCAATGTATATGCACTGTGATAATCAGGCAGCCATGCATATAGCTTCCAACCCAGTGTTTCATGAAAGACCCAAGCATATTGAAGTGAACTGTCATTTTGTGCGTGATCAAGTTCAGTCCAAAGTCATTGAAACTGTGTACACTTCAAGTCACGACCAACTAGCAGACATATTCATTAAACCTTTGGCTTCTACCCAGTCATTGAAACCATCATGAAACGTTTTCATGATATGAAAACTCGTCGTAGACGTTTAGTTTGAATGGTAATTGTATTGTTTAACTTTTAAAAGTCTTTGTTATCTATTTGGAAGTTTTTATATTTCGCCCACCCAAGAAAAAATTTATGGATCCGCCACTGCCAACTTGAAGGTTAAAATTTAGCAGTTACTTGCCTCTCAAATCTTGTTCATTTTGTGAGGACTGGCTACAGTGCTCGCAAGCATTGGATGCTCACACCAATCTCACAGTTAAAAGGAGGGAGGAGGGAAGGAGGGAGATTCCGGTGATAGCATTCAATGTTTGTGAGCACCGTAGCCTACTCCTATTTTGTGATAACATTTTCGATCCATCCCCTACCCGGGCGGAAAAGAAGAAACAGAAAAGGACATGAAGTTGCTAATTAAGTTGGATGCCAATTGTGAGTTTGATGTTATTGTCAATTTTAAATTTTCATTTGAGATTATACCTTTTAGCTATTGGTAAATTAATATTGACACATCCCAATCCTGACACGCCAGGTGTCGGGAAGTGCTGGCCGACACTTGTTAAGTGACGAAAGCCAATTATGCATGTAAATGTGAAAAAGTGAGTAGATTTAGAGTTGGAAGCGGAAGTAGAAGTGTGGTGAAGGGTAAAACCCATTTTTACAGGTGCATAACAGTCAGAGCATAGTAAATAGTGCATAGAATAAAAACATTCACATCCTTGTGAGGATGGATAAGTAGAAATTAACTAAAAGTAGAAGCAAATCCTACGTAATCTGAAGGGAGTGTCAGAACTGCCAACCACAGCCGAAGTAAGCCCTCGTGTCACTGGTAATCGAATCCGCCTATAAGTCCTAAAGGGTCGAAAATATAAAAAGGTGAGTGGGTCAAAAGCAAAGTTTGATAAACCTTTGTTTTCAATAGCATACTATCCCTTCGCTGGAAAACATGTATAGCTTTTGAAAATACGTCATACTCCCCGGTATGATCCTCAAAATACTATAATAATAATACGGGTATTCCCCAAAAATCAAACTGACTGCTCATCTATATGTAAACACACAAGCCCAAGTAGATAAGCTACGAGGAACAGGCTAGGTATCTAAGAAATACGCTGAGTACTACAATGACTCGAGTCTAACGCTAATCGCTGTGCACAAAGTGCGTCACACAAGTTCGAGTTGCCTAATGCAACCTAGAATAGGCTAGTACCTACAATGGATCCAAAGTTGTGTAGCGGTACTGATAGTGACAAATCCAAACATCAAGGCTAGTCCTGGCCATAGGACTGAGTACTGATACCTAGGGTGTTATACATCTACTGATGAGCAACAGTATAAAAACATGTATGGCAATAAAATACGAATGTTCTACCTCCAATATTCGCATATGATAAGAAACATGCTAACATATTAAAGAAAGCATTGAAAACCATACATAATAATATATTTTAACAAAACAAAGACCCACTCACTCACCTGTAAGTAGCCGGGTTGTAGCCCCCTGTCTTAGGTAGCCCCGGTAGTCCTCTAGATAACTCTCACCTATATGAGATATCATTGTACTAATGATTAAACTCATAAAGGTTACTAGTTAACTAATTAATTAAACATATCCCTTGTTTGCTCAATACGGAGGTTCGAAACACTCCGTAAAATACCATACATACTGCCCAGAGGTAGTACGCGTCTTCACGAGTCGACTCGCGTTGACGGAATTGAAAAATAGTGTCCCACGCGCCCTCACGCACAGCCCACGCGCGGGCTAGCCTCGGCTCACGCGCGGCTCCACGCGCTGGCCAACTCACCGGTCAGCGCGTCAGTCAACGCTGACGTCACGACTGGTCTGGACCGGTTGCTGACGTCACGCCAGTCTAGACCGATTGCTGATGTCACGGTCAGTCTGGACCGTTGCTGACGTCACCCGGCCGGTCTGAACATGTTGCTGACGTCAGCGCCAATCACCGCTACAACTCCTTCGGCCGCCGTCCGCCGCCTTCGCAGGAATTTTGGCCGATTTTTGGAGAAATTTTCAAATCTCCATAACTTCTTCATTTCTTGGCCAAATTTCACGTTCTTTATACCAAAATGAAGCTAGAGAGGAGTAAAATCACGTTGCACCTTTGGTTTGGTCGTACAAGCTCAGAAAGTGGCCGAAAACTGCCTCGAAAGGAGGCGGCTACGGTGGGTTTTTCCGATCTACGTCAAAACTCAACCAAATCAAGCAAATGACATATGAAAATTCATCTACTCAACGAGAGGAAACTGTTGGTGATAATTAGAAACCTCACCTCGGACTAAAATGGCGAGAAAATAGCCGGGAAGATCCAGTTCTTCCGGTTGCTTTTCCCGTCAAACGTTCGGGAGTTTGGACGAACGGTTTGTACCGTTGAGTCCAGAGCATCAAGACGATGGTTGTGGTGATTTTAGTTCGTCTCAGTTCAACAGTTTTTGTCGACGTCCGTAAACGGTGCGAGAGAAAAACGGAGAGAAAAGAAAATGAAAAAGAATAAGGGAGAAGGTTCAGGAAGAAGATAAGAAAAAAGAAAAATATTTGGGATTTTGGGGGTATTGTGCACCCACCAAAATGGTAAAATTACAAGATCCCGTGTATAAAATAATAACACATGTGTCCAAAATATCCTCAGGGAAATATTTTATAACAAACTTTTTACAGGATGTTACAAATATGGCCCTTAGGTGGTCTTCTTGGATCTTTAATTCTTTGCTTAACTCCAAATCCGATGATTGTATTATTGTTTTTTCTCTGCATCCCTTGTTAATTAATTTTTACTTTCATTATTGTTATGTTTATATCATGTCTCTAGATTCATTCGTACTTGCATCCATTTTTTCGGAATGTTTGGATTTAAGAATATTCAAATCAAAATCGGAATTTCTAATCCAACTTGCGCCCGTCATAGCAGTCTCTTGCCACTACCGTATTAGTATTGAGTGTCTCCTAATATTTTTTGGCCACTCCTACCCCGAATTTACCCTAGTCAAATGGGTGCTCAATTGTCATCCCCGACAAATTATTGTAGCTTCAAAATTTCATGTTGCTATCTCCTTTTAAGAGTAGGCTACAATGCTCGCAAGCATTGAATGCTTACACCGATCTCACCATTAAAATGAGGGAGGAGAGAGGAGAGAGGAGAGAGGGGGGAAAGGAGGGTGAGATCGGTGTAAGCATTCAATGCTTGCGAGCACTGTAGCCAGTCCCCTCATTTTAATGTACTTACTTATAATGTATTGACTTAAGCTACCAGTTTGCAATTGAGAAATTTTTTTTTTCAATTGACAATATGCATATCCATTGAAAAAGGGGAAGTCATACTTTAAACATAAAGGAATAAGAGATACAAGTCACTTAATTAATAGGTAAATTATCAAATTGTTCAAATTAAGTTGAAATTTTTATAATCTTCATTATCCAGCTTTTCATATAGCTCAGGCCCTAAGCAAGGTTAGCCTGCATAATATGGTAATGGAAAGAGCCTGCCATCATCTAAGTTGAACACTCCGTTTCTAAATTTTCGTCCTAACGAATTATGACGATATTATTTACTAAAGCAAGGATAGGAGATTAACTAGAGGCGCCTCTAGTTAATCCAGTTTCCGGATGCTATTTGGAAATTCTTAACTCGACCACCACCCTTGCTGTCAGGACTAATTAGAGGCGCAAACACTGTCACTTGAAAATTAACCATCACAATGTTCCGTTCTCAACAACGGCATAGAATATCCCCTTCATAACAAATAACATCGACTACCACACAATTGGCCTTTCCACACATCTAATAATTTGTTGCAGTATTCAATCATGATTTTGAATATTTTTATGATACCACTCTCTTTTATGCTTAACCGAGCGATGCTACTAAGTTAAATGGCGATTCAGATTAGTTTTGACACAGCAATTTCAAAACTTTATTTGAAAATGTACTCTTTAATTGTGATGTGGTTTCTCTAATTATATAGCAAATCCTTTTGACTATGTTCTATGATTCTTGTTCCCCTCGTTGATTTTTAACTTGATTGCTATATTTTCTGGCCTCCAGTCTTGATTCATGACAAACGGAATTGCACACATCTGCACCATTCAATTTAGTTTTTATCATCTTCTTTGGCGGCTAGGATTGCTTGGAGCACAAGTCTGGCAAACTTTTTATTAGATTCCCACAAGAATCCTCAACAAATAGGGTTATTTAGGTAAACCCAATTACATAAAATTAGGGGTGCAACTCGGGTGGGTTGGACGGGTTGGATGGTCAACCCAACCCTAACCCAATCTTTACAATTCGGGTTTGGATTCATATGGGTTTAGTCGGGTTCGAGTTTTAATTGGGTTCTAAATTATTCGGGTTGGGTTCGGGTTCGCCCAACTTTATCGAGTTCAATCTTATACACCTTATTTTGCATGATTTTTCAAATTTTAAACCAAACAACGTCAATATTAGTTAAAATTCCATTTACACACACAAGTTAAAGCAAACAACTTGAAGACTATTTCTAATGTTTCAACCATGCAAAGTTGGAATTAAATTACAAGACGTATAAGTTTCAACAAAAATAAATGTAAAAGTTGTTGTAGATAAAATATAACATGTGTTAAATGTGATTGTGTAAATCACAGGTAGATATGGATTAGGATATTCCATTATGTATGGGATTAGTTTCCTAATGTACTTGTACTTCTATTACTATAATAAAAAAAGGCATGCGGTATGTGGAATATATGAATTACATATTCCACATACCTTTACCAGATTTCACCAAATTCTCTCTATTCTTCTCTTGCGCACCGCTTCACTAAAAAGCACATCCTGACACGTTATCGGCACGCTGCTCCCGCGGCTGCTCCGAGAATTATCTTGGAGTTATTGGCCATCTTCAATCATGGGGAGTATTAATTTCAATAGTTTTACTTTGGTTATTTATTTTTATTGAATTAATATATATTGCTATTGATTCAATTTTTCCCACTGTTATTTTGAACAAGATTCAACGCATTGCGATGGAAATCGGAGTTGAAGGCAATTAAACAAATTGTTCGGCAATCATCATCGGCAATCCGGAGTTCTTCTAAAAACACGAGTCTCGATTGTCGATATTTTTGTCGAGACTGATTGCATGAACTCACCATGATGCATAACCCAAATTTTGCGTTTAAAGAATTATTGATCATACGCAAATATTGTGGTGCTTATCGACATTTAACTATAATACAAATATATTAAGTGAATTGATGATCGTGTGAACGAAGGAAAAATTAAGGGTTTTTTCTATTTTTCGCTTTTTCTACAAAAAACATCAAATTTCGTTTTTTAGAAAAACTAGAAATTCTTTACGAAAAAAATTTTTCGTTTTTGAAAAATAAAGAAAAAAAAAAAAAACCTAATCGGCTTCGTGGGCTGACCGTGTGGCCAGTGAGCAGTGCCGGCGGCCAGAGGCGAGCCGTGGCTCAGTAGGGCGACCCAGGCTGCGTGGAGCTACCGACCCGACTCAGGGTGGAGCCCACCTTTGAGGCCGCTTTGGCACGCCCGCCGGCTTGCATTTCAGTCTCAAACCAAACTTGGGCTCCGCTTCCTTCCCGGCCCGTGGGCGGGCCAGGGGCTCTTGGGCCCGCCTCGCTTCTTTTTCTTCTCGGCCGCGCCTTACCACTTGGCCTGATGGGCGAGTGCGTCAGGGCACCGCCCGGTGCACTTGGCGAACTGGCACACTTTGGTTTTTCTTTTACGGCAGGTGTGGGCTTTGGACCCAGGCCACTGTGGGCTCACTTTCATCCCGTATTTTTTATTTTTCTTTGCGCGATGAGAAAATAAAGGTTGGAGCACTGCGAGCTCAAACTACGACCCTTAAAAATTATTTGAGTCATGTTTGCAAACTCCAAAGGTCAGTAGACCTATATTTCACTACCCATTCACAATATATGTTCAAATTTATTATTTTTATTTTATTTTTGTTCTATATATGTGCGTTTGATTGCGGTATATATGAACTTGAAGTTCATAAATTCGAACACGACTTCGAATAAGTGCCATGAAACGAAGTTTCCTTAAAAATTAAATACCCACGTAGAGCAAAAGTGGTTTTTCATGAAAATTTAAACCAAACCATGTCTTAAGAACCCCGAATGTTCTTTTATGATTATGGAGAATTTATTTCCATGTACCCAACCAAATTTTGTTCCCAAATCTAGTGGACTTCGAGATCGTAACAAATTCGACTTCACTAACACTTAAGGAGTTTACGGAAAACTAATTTATGGGCACAAAATTGTGAGCTCCACACTGTTTGCGAAGTTGAGAAACATTGAAGCCAACAATGACGTGGATAGAGCTAAATAAGCCTCCGTCATGATCTTAAATCCGAAGACTTATGCAGGCATTGTAAATGGAAGCACCTCATTAGAAGAGGATTCCATGGCTCTTTGACTCACTCTACGGATCGTTCTAATCCTTTGCAAAGATGATCTTGCCGGCAAGACACACTTTGTAGCAAAGACATACCTTGCCGAGAAGCAAGACATATCTTGCTCGACACAAGGCATGATTGAACTCAAAAAATCCCGAGTGAATAGGTGATACAAATTACGAAGTTTATAGAATCCGATTGAATTTTTGAGTAGGAGATTTTCGTCCTTCCATACCTCCCTAAAATGCTCTGAAGAAGCACCCAGAAAGTGGAGGTTCTTTAAATTCTCGGATACGATACCACTTTGCTCCTTTGAAAAGCACAATGATGAAACGGCGCCGGTGATTGTTTGGAAGGTACGAACGGTGTGATCCGGCAGTGGAGCCTGCCGAATGGTATAGACTCGGCTTCGAGGCGAGTCTACCCGAGCAGTATAGACGATTTCGGTGAAGTCTCAGAACGGCATGCCACTACTTGACAGGATGTCTTAGAAGGTCTTGCTCACGGGCCCCCGACGGAGGTGTCACGAACTTAAGGCTCTGCTTCAGCGAGCCTACGAATCCACTCTTCATTCTTCGGTGGAGTCTTGAATAGTGGTAGAATCGGGGGTCAACCAAGGGGGTGGCATCACACGACCAAACACGTGATCCCTTGGAAACTAAGACCCAAAACTTCAAGAATAAGGGGCAGAGTATAGAACACTCAGCGAATTGCAAAATCTACCATTTTTGATGGAATAGATCATTGGCTATGCATGTGCCCTACCAATGTTGTTGAGAGTACCATTCTGTAATCAATTTATTGAGACTAATTTTACTTCACCTAACACATATGGAAAAGCAAAAGAATTTTTGACATGGAAGGCCACGTTGGCGAAACCCTGTTTTTGGTTTAAGTTTTGAACATTTTCCTTTTGTTTGGATGATTGTTTTGGTATTTGCTTTAAATTTTTTGGATATTATTATGGATATTGTCCTCGAATATGAGTTAATTGAATCATGTTTCTTATACATGTGACCCAGTTCAATTAACATGTGATAAGGTATAAATGTGGGGAAGTTAGTACATCCTGGATGAACGTGCGACTATACCACGCTAACCCAAATACCTAAATCACCACTCACAACAGCAATTCGGAGTCTGCCCTAACTGATTGAGACGGCGCACACCTCGTTGTATTAATAGTGCGAATTACTATTAAGGGGCACTTATATTCTCAGATTCAGGGAAAGACGTTATTGAATCATAAGGATATTCGAGAGAACAATGATAATGAAAACCTTTGTAGAAAATAGAGTGGAGTACCTTTGCATCACCTTCCAAAATATGAAGCCTGAGCTATGTTTTGGGACTATTGAGCCTACCTCCCAGCCAGGACATGCCACGCTATAGGGCAGCTTGAAGCGGGTGATTACGGCTTGGAGTTTACTTGCTTTGACCAGTTTGGAACATTCGAGGTCGAAACAGGTAATATGTTACACGATGCATCACTTACACAGTAAGGATTTGTGCCTACAGCACTGCCAAGCACCTTTCGTTGGGGAAATTGGATTTTACATCATCCCTAGCAAAAGTTACTACATAACCACTTTTTCCACGAGTGGATCAGGGAATAATGTGGACTCTTCCAACCAAAAATGCGGACCATGTAAATATGGTTTTGGTTGATATATCGACCCCACAATGGTCACGTATACGTCGCAGCCACACATTCTTGCTAAACTCTGGCCAATTCTTGCTTAGGGCTCACCACCTAATTATCCCATAAAGTCTAGAAGTGGATAATGCGGAGGTTATATCCGAGCAGTGTTCGATAAGTATTGCATGTTTTGGGCTTGAAATTGAACAGCAGATTCCACAATGTTGACAAAAACTGACCTCGCGAGCGATCATAAAGCGCATTATCAATTGATCGCCAGGACCTTGGTGAGCATATGTAAGCTTTCGGTTTACGCTGGGAGCTATGCAATCTTGTATGCAGCCATGTTAGTGCTTTGAGGCCCATTCTTCACCCGATACTTTATAAGCGTTACAATTAGTTCTTTAATTACGAACTGATGTTTAGTATTTACGCATTTTGGGTATGCACCTTCTTTTGCCATATTCTTGCCCTTGATGACACGATATGGGTCTGAAGGATGTGAATCTTTGTCGATTGTGATTCTCCTTCCAGGTGCTCTTTAGAGCCGCACCGCGATCTGCTTTCACCGCCTTTAGCAGTTGTCCTTCGATGAGACGGTGCTCCGGCCCAGTTAGGGGAGATAAAACGTCAACGTTCTACGAAGAACGGCAGAATTATCGTGGACGTACAGTATGTCTCGTCTTGATCCCATGTTCTAGATTCCGAGTGTTGCTCAGACGAAACTGCGTCTAGATAAAGTGACGAATCGCCATATACAGAGTGCGGAAGCATGCACGAGGATAGGCGTGCCTAACGGACGTCGAGTGACATCTCCCTCGAGGGTGTGCCGCCACGAAGGACGGTTTGGCCGCCACGGTGGGCGGCGTGTGCGCCGGCAGCTAGCCAATCAATGCGTTCTCGGCACGAAGCGTGACGGATCATTCGGTTCGAAGGATTCACCTCCACACAGAAGTGGAGAAACATGACACAACGAATCCACTTCCTCGTTCGCCATCTCAACCATTCCACCTCATGAAATTAATCAGGATTATCCAGGACACGTGATCTTGGTCCATTATGCATGCATGGATGAGTTAATGGAATTGGAATGAGATTATCATCGATGATATTCGTATATGGTAGCTACCGAAATAGTGGCAGCGATATCGGCTAGCGTTGGATTGATGAATGTCGACGTAGAAGCCCGGTTGGTCAAATTGAAACTATGATCAGTCGGAACTTGATTCACTTGCGAAACGTAAAGTGTTTGGGCTGTAGTTCCCACACTTCCCATGTGAAGCCCGTTGTTTACAAAGTGGGTTTTCGTGAAGCGTAATGAGAAGAATGAAATAGTGCGATACGAAGCCTTACGCCTTGTGGCGCAAAGGTTTCTCTCGACGCCTTTAGAAGTTGATTACGGAGACTTATTCCCCGCGTAATGGACGTGCATAACGTTCCCATTACCTTATCGGTTGGTAGTTTCGGCTGAATATGCGTATATGTGCACGTGATTTAACGTGTCCCCATAGGGATCTTGATACGGAAATATATATGAAAGTTCCCGAAGAACTTATAAGTGATCCAAATAGTTCTAGACCCTGAGAACCTCTCTATTGAATTGAGGCTTTCACTTTCGCAGTTGGAACAATCAGGCGGATGTGGTATACCCAGGTCTAAGTGAATATTTGATCGGAGTTAAGGGATATGTGAATAAACTATGCCTAACGTGTACAAAACCGAATTTGCTAGAGTTGCGGTCATGTCGATGACATAAATCTCACTTAGACTGCAGGAAGAGCTTGAAAAGCTTGCCTCACTTTGAAGTGAATTTGAGATGAAGATCTTGGGAAGCTTGGTTTATGTCTCGGCAGAAGTTTCGAGCAAAGTTCGAGATGGTATTCTTTGGTACACCCAGTCGAACTACACCCGGAAGGTGTTGCTGAGTACACAGCTGACCGTTAGCAGCTAGATACAAATGAGATCATGAAAGGTTGTGGAACTGAAGTTCTATATCTAAGTTCAGTGGCTTTGTACTTAGCTACGTTGCATTATGCATGACATCTCGTTACGTTGTTGATCTTTTGGTAGATACGACACTGCTTGGCACTCCTGTTACCACCAAATAGGTGTTAAAGGCGTTTCCAAGTTTACTACGGTTTGGGCTTATTCTATCCTAGCATCTCAGAATTAACCACAACCTTGGTTATTAGAATGATGCTTACCTTGTAGGATACGATACGGACTATCCATACATTACCGCTGACACGTTTCCAAGCCCGGATTATGTCTTTACGGGTGCAGGAACACCATGATATCTTGGAGGTCAACCAAATAGACACTTAGTTGCGACGTCTTGACTCATCGCCATACGAAGCCACACGTGTACATGGGAGCATATTCGAAGCACCTTGCTTGTTCTTCATCCTTTGTTGAGTTCCAACAACGATCCTGTAGAAGGCAAACGCCGCATGTATCGACCGAGACCATGATACATCCAAGAAGTCAACACCAAGCATATTGTGTCTACATCATATCGACATGAGCATCAGAAGATTGAAGTCAAGCATATCGATAGAGACGAGCCTTCTTAGACCTCTTCACGAAGTCGTTAGAAGAAGCTTGTTCGGATTTGGTATATTAGAATTTTCTCATTTGCCTAAACGTAGTTCTCGGGGAGTTTGTCGAACTCGGGAGTATCTAGAAGTATACTCACTTGACCTTAGTATGCTCTCTTTTTCCTACCGATCGGATCATTTTTCCACATTGGGTTTTTGTTTGCTGACTAGGTTTTAACGAGCACCCGTGCAGGAGTTTGGTCATACTCTTGTGTGTTTTCTTACTACTTACGTCTTGAAGATGTTAAGTATCGACATTGCATTAACTCGGCACTCCTAGACTATGGGTTTGTCCTAGTCTTGGGTTTTTACCATAGCCGGGTTTTGTGAGAGTTTTTATTCTTTTTATATGCAAGTTTTTATATGAGATTTCAGTGTTATACTACGTGCCCTACGAGGCGGCCATCAGCTATCATCATCCACGAAGATCGATGCGATGCTCTACTTGGTATTTGCACACTCGAGGGGAGTGTTGTAGATAAAATATAACATGTAAATGTGATTGTGTAAATCCTAGGTAGATATGGATTAGGATATTCCATTATGTATGGGATTAGTTTCCTAATGTACTTGTATACATTACTATAAATAAAGGCATCGAGCATGTGGAATATATGAATTACATATTCCACATACACTCTGTTCTGAATTCTCTATATTCTTCTCTTCTTTGCTTCCGCTATAAAAGCTGTCCACAACAAAAGTAACACTATCATTCATTATCAATATGAAAGCAAACAATAAACTTCAAGTATAGTCATTCCAAAACTTATACATAACTTATATATAATATGAAGTGAGATAAGTAATATATGCATAAGCTCGAGAACCAAAGTAGGGTTGGGTTTGGGTTGACATGGGCGGGCAAGGCATCAGCCCAACTGGCAAATAAATGATCGGGTTGAGGTCGAGGTTGGAGTTTGGGTGGAGTTTTTCTTCATTAACCCGCCGTTTGGGTTCGAAAATCGAGTTGGGCGTAGGCGGATTCGGGTTGGCCGACCCAAGTTGCACCCACACATAAAATATAGCATAAGGGTTGTTGTTTGATAAATATAATGAAAGCCATACAAACCCATACCTAATTCGACCTACATTTAGGTCAAAATTGTAGAACAAACAGCTATAAAAGCTGTCCTGGTGTTAAGTTTGCTTCACAAGATCATCATATCCCTGATGGGGAGTGCAAATATCCCAGATGAACTGTTAGAGAACATAGAAGCGCCTCAACACTAAAACTGACGTTTCTCGATTCCCGTGCGGTTTGTAAGTCATGGAGGTCCATAATCCCTTCCTTTAAGAAAGACATTCAATTCCCACCAAATTTCACTTTAAGGGCAACCATAATGGAAAATACTATACCCTCACCGAGACAGTAGTCTATCGTCTTGAGCCTCCTGCAGATGATCCCTGTAAAAGGAATTGGTTGACTAAGATCAGAAGGAGAATCTGGAGAGACTGTTATACTGCATCCACTCTCCCAAAACACTGTGAAGCAGCTGCCTGAGTCAATCCCAAAGGTATTGAACTTATTAGAATATCGTGTATTTGAATTGGCAAAAGTGTATAGTATGTATGATCGTCACGGTTCATTGGATTTCTAAATCTAAGGTCGCCGTGTCGTTAAAATCACAATTTCCCTGCGGCAATGATAATTAAAGGTGGATATTTATATTATGGAAAATTAGGTGTTTGCAATGAAAGGTGCATAGAAGTTTGTTTATTGCCTCCTGAAAAATACTGTGGAGTGAATACTATACTGCTTCTGGAAATTTTGAAGACGTTATTTTTTATAAAGGAAAGTTCTATGCTGTCCGTCGAGATGGAAAGAGCGGTAGTGTATGATTCTTCTCTAAAGAAAGTGGTTGCGTCTGAGATAAACTGTTCTAGCTATTATGACAATAAGTATTTGATTGAACGTGGTTCTATCTGTGATCAAAAAGAAGAGTTTAGTGGAGTCATTCGGAGAGCTGCTTTTTAGTTGATAGATGTCTATAAAAGAACCGGTGCAGTCTTGCTGTACTTAAATTCAACGTTTTCAAGTTTAAAGCAGATAAGGAACAATGGGTTGAGCTTAAGTGAAGATTTATGTGATCGAATATTGATCGTGAGGGGATGATGGCTGCTTTTCTCTTTCTCAAGATTTCCCAGGATGCATGGGGAACTGCATTTTATTTCTGTCCTCTTAAGAATTATAACATGATCGGTCACGATTTGGCAGGAATGTTTAGCGAGATTGGAGTGTTCCGCTTAAAATTTGACAGTCACTTGCCTCTCACATCTTATATTTGCTTATAACATCTTCGATCCAGTCCATTTTGTTGCCAAGGAAAGAGAATAAAAATACAGGTACTTGAACTTTGGACATGATCAGTTGGCCTGTTAATCAATGCTAATTAAATTGGACGGTTGTATGATTGTTTGCTTGACTCCAAATTCGATTGTTGTATGATTGTTTTCCTCCAGCCATGTCTTTATCATGTCAAATGTATTCCGTCCCTGAAATTATATGCCCCAAAACGTCTTCAACTAGCTAAAATTATTGTCACATTTCATCTAGTTTTAGTTTTTTTCAATCACGCACCTTTGTGATCGATGCTCAACCTTAATTAATTCAGATTTCAGATTATTTCATTTTACTTGGATGATCCTTGCTTTACTGATATTGTTGGATTTATTCTTTCAACAAGAATGTTTAGTGAAAATTGAGGTGATCAACTTAGATTGGTAGGAGTCTCTTTCCCACTACCATATTATAGATGCTCACTAACTATTTGTTTGTCACTGCTACCCGGAAATTGCCCTAGCCTAATCTATGCGTAGCTGTATGGTGTGCGATTCAGCGATTGTAAGTCTTGACATTACTGTAGTTTTCAAAATCCCATATTTTCATTCTAATGTACTTATAGTGTAATGAATTGAGCAGAAATGCGAGTCTGCAAGTAGTTTGACCCAATATTTTATAAAAGCAAGAAGCTCTTGAATATTTTATGAAGTCAATTGAAGAAATCAATTTCTTCTTCTTGTTTCTATCAGATTAGGCCGGCCACACATTGCTTTCTCAGTTAAAGATTGACACAACCCAAGTGCTTTTCTTTCTTGCAACATCTTATATAATGCCTTCATTTAATTAACTGCAACAACTTCTCAAACTGCAAATGGCTAATAGGAGTCGTCCCATGGAACAATCTTCCAACAGAATTACTAGAGGCCATAGGAAATCGCCTCGAAACTAAAATTGATGTCTCACGATTCCGTGCCATCTGCCACTCATGGCGCTCGTCTATTCCTCCATTAGACAAAAAAAACACTCATTTTCCCCATCCAGAATTTACATGAACTTCCCTACTCCTGTTCCTGTTTCTTGACCATCACCGAGCGTAGTCTGTCATCTGACCCATCCTCCCAACCTCAACTCAGATGCTTCTGCTTCTCATTTTCGAGTCTTGAGGGTTTGGGTGGTTAAACTCGGAGAAGGAGAATCCGGTGATCAAATTCGTATGTTGAATCCACTCTCCGTGTTCCACATGAAGTGCTTACCAAAGTCAGTATTCCCGAAGGTACTAAACTTGTTGGAGTTTCGGGTTTTGTATAGCAAAAATTTACACTATATATCATGACCCATGTGTTAGTAAAGAAAGAATGGCAATATCATTAGACCTAATTGGCCAGCAATCATGATGGTTGCTGCTGGAAAGAAAATGCTCTACCAAATTGGTGTTGGTGACTTCGAAAAATGTACATTGGTAAAGGACATAACCTCTCAATTTTTCAAAGATGTGATTTGTTACACAAGGGAAAAGTTCCTGCGCCGTTTGCCATGACGGTACAGCTGTAGTGGTTGATTCTTCTCTGGATATGGCATTGATACCAGCATCTCCGATAAGTCCTGATCATGGAAAAGCGTTGGTTGCATCAAGAAAGTGGTGAATCATTAGGGAAATACTTTTGGTTGAGAGATATCCGGTAACATGAAACAACGCCGTTTCAATCCGGTTAAGTTCAAAGGTTTACAAGTTGAATGCAGATGAGAAGCAATGGGTTGAGATGGAAAGTTTGGATGGCCCGGATATTGTGTGTGGTATTAACAGCTGTTGCTTCTCAATTCCTGAAGATTTTCCTGGATGCCTGAGGAATTGCATTTATTTCTCTCTGATCCATTTTTCGCTAAATGTTGTAGTGGTATTCATTAGGAAGGAAGTTTTAAGATGGGTGTGTTTTAACTTGGATGATGGCAGCCTCTTACCACTACCATTTAATCAGGTTCTTCTAACATGTTTTACCACCCTCAAACTTGGCCCCTCTAATTATAAAAGAAAAAAAACAAAAGCAAACAAACCAAGCAGCCTATATAGGCCTTGGATTGGAATTTGTGATTTTGAACACAAACCAAAACCTAAAATATGTTATCTGATTGTAATTTGGATATGCAATTAAATTCTTTAAAAGAACAAATGTTTAATTTAAGAAATTAAAACACAAAGCGTCTATATCAAAAATGTCTCTAGTTTATATGATGCCACTCCTTTTTTATGCTTGAAATGCGATAGTTTATAAAAAAGTAAATTGAAGTATTAATCCCTGAATTATAAATTATAATCCAAGTTTTAGTTATTTCTCGAACTAATTTATCGAGATTTATAAGTATTTATTAGATTTATTAGTACAAGAATCATGATTGTGAGACTCGTGATTGTATTAAGAAATTATTTTCACATCTTTCTCATACACCTTTGTTTTAACTTTTAATTTTGTAGTTAAATTAAGCAATTAAAGTTAAATCAACGGTTAAGATTAACAAAGGGAGTGTGCACAAAGCCACAAAGTTAAAAAGTGTGTTGGAATCACTACCTTTGTGTTAAAGTGAGACTTTTATACTCGGTATACGGCCAATGCTGAATATGCGTAATATATTTAAGAAATGGAGCGATTTAAAAAAATAATGATATATATGCCCATATTCACGCGGAGTACCGTATATCCCGATTACATAAAAAATCTCGCGTTAAAGATATAGAACAGGAGGGGCACATTTTACGAAGAAAGGTTAGAAGAAAAATGAAAATTGTACACATGCACGTATCCAAATTACAATCGAGATGAGATAACTTATATTAAAATGCTTTGTATTAGTTCAAGGTGGAGAGACAATGCTTAAAAATGAGGCTTGTACTCACATATCAATACAAAGACTAATTAAGAGGAAACATATCATGTGGTTCGATTGATATAGGCTCGATTAATTTATTTCTTTCTATTAATTATAGTCCAAGTTCATTGTTTTAGCTTAGCTTCATATATTATTAATTTATTTCTTTTCTATTAATTATAGTCAAAGTTCATTGTTTTAGCTTAGCTTCATATATTATTAGTTTATTTCTTTTCTATTAATTATAGTCAAAGTTCATTGTTTTAGCTTAGCTTCATATTTCGTATTAGAAGCAAATGTATTTCCCAGTTCATGTATCACTGTAGCATTCATGTATATATCATCTAGTTATATAAAGAGAACTTTAAATATGTTTAATGTTACCACTAAATTATAGTATCAAGTGAAAAAGTATGTAATATCTTTCACTATTTTTAATGGAAATTGATAAGCCTTTATTATTTTTAGTCTCTCACATAATCGTGTTTAAGTTTAACAGTTATTTTCGTTTAATTTATTTAATCAGATTCTTTGAAAATAAAAAAGAATGGTATTTGAAAAAGTAAAAAGTGTGTGAAAATTATCGTCTTATGTTAATTAATGAGGCAGGCTATGTGGAGGTTGGAATTTTAGATTTAGATTTATATACAGAACTTTGAAATTTTAGATTTATATATATACTAAATACAGCCACATTTATCCTAATCAATTTCTAAATTGTAACAAAGCGAGAAGGAAAAAAACAACTTCTCAATTACTGTCTACTATGAATGGAAGCCCATTCGAAACATCCCAAGTAATTTTAGCCCTAATTATTACGACTAGCTAGGAGATGCATCTCATGGAGTACGTCGGCACAGGTGAATCAACCGCGGGTGCATCGTAGACCCTCGGATGATCGCTCTCAATCCATAGTCCATCATCGGACGGTGCTCCAAGTCCTCATCATGATCGTACGAAATCAGGCACGTCAATCTCGCTCCTCCTCACGTGCTCCCACAGGTAATCGAGCCTACTCACATTACCTCAGCTTCCCGTAAACCCTGCGGCGCACCACAAGCGCACACGTTAGTACCAACTTAACAAGAAAATGCTAACGCGCTTTTCCGTTAAAGTAAATTAATTGATTAAATTAATTACCGCCAGTAAAAGAAGCGGCCGAAGGTGGCGAGGAAGAGCCGGGCTGGGGACCGGGGTGGAAAATAGACAGCTTCAATTCCGGCGGACGCCGGTCAGGATGGCGTCGTAGATTGATCGGACGGCTGAAGTTCCAGGGAAGTTCTCGCACCTTTGAGCTCCGGTGTGCACGTAGAGCACCGCGAACGGCTTTTTCTCGATCTCTGGAAATATTTTCTCCTCCAAATACTTCCGCAAGAGCATCAACGCTCACAATTCGAGGCTATATAATTCAAAAAACACAAAAGAAAATCAGAAAATTAAATTAAATCAAGGGATAAATTGTTGAATTACGAAGAATAATTAAGGATCTGTGTGGAGACAATTTTTGAAGGTTTCAAACACTTTGAGGCCAACGAAAACTATGTATAGTTATAAGCTTTTCCCAAGGCTTTAGCTTCTTCAAAGCACCAGGATAAGCTCGAACTTTGGCAAAAGAGCCAACGTAGTTTTAATAAAAAGCATTTCTAACAAAAAGCGCTTAAAACAAAGTGTTTTCAACCAAAAAGCAATCTCAAACGAGCCGTAAAATACCTGGAAGAATTTTCCGATGATGCGAAGGACGGTGCGGCCCGCGTTTATCAGCGTCCCTTGATCCTAGAAGATGTCAAGCTTCTCGATGAGTTCCCTGCTGCTCGGCATCGGAGATTTGAGTATGCATTTTTTTTTTTTCTTCCTATTTTCTATTTTTCTTGTTGCCTGTTTGGTCGGCGAAAGAGGAAAGTGAGGGGGAATTGTGTGATAGAATTTTGAAGTGGGAAGGGAGGGTCGATGGTGGTTGATGAGAGAGAGTTATGTAGGCGACGACAAGCGTAATTATTTGGACTTGCTCAGGAATTCAGGGGTGAGTGGAATATTCGGAAGCATCTTCGGTTATTGGAGGGAGCGGGTGGGGCCCAGGGTGTCCGAGTCCGGATAGCGGTTTGGGTGGCTGATTGCTGACTTGGCGTTTTGTTGATTGAAATTGAATTAGGGTTCTTGATAGAATGGATGGGCAGTTAAAGTGGGACAGGGTCCATAGATAGATAGAGAGGGAGGAGATAAAGTCTCTGAGGGGTTGAACTAGTAAGTGTTTATGGCATGGGCATGTGGTCAAGGCTTAATCTACTTGACTAATTAAAAAACATGGCCCAATTTTGGTAACTTGGGTTGTGTCCCTGACAGCGTCGAGAGTAATTTTAATACGTTGATGTATGTGAAATTTCAGTAATCGTAATATTGTGATAAAATAAAAGTTAATTTGGTGTTAGACTAATAGGGCATGTGCGGCTTGTCGTTGATGCATGTGAGGCCTATCACGTATTAATGGTCATGATGAAAGAAAAGCTTATTTTTGCAATTTGGGTAGTATTAGGGTCAATACGACGAGCTTCAGACTAATCATATGGTTGTTAGTGAATGTGAAGCCTAGTGTGTATGAACTTGATCAAAATTATCGCAACATCATAACTAATTTGTTGTAGATAAAATATAAATGTGTTAAATGTGATTGTGCTTAAATCACAGGTAGATATGGATTGGGATTTATTAGTTATACGTAAGGGATTAGTATCTATTGTACTTATGCTCTATTCTACTTATAAATAAAGGCCTGCTTGGTATGTGGAATATATGAACTACGTATTCCACATTCTCTGATTTCTGGAAATTCTACTCTATTCTTCTCTTGCCGCACCACTTCCACTAAAGCTGTGCGGCTTGCGTTATCGGCAAACTCTCCCGGCTTTGTGCTCAAGAAAATTATCTGGGTTTTGATCATCTTCAATCATAGGGAGTATTAATTTCAATAGTTTTTACTTTGATTTATTTATTTTTATTAATTCATATATTGCTATTGATTGATTTTCCCACTGTTATTTTGAACAAGATTGCGCATTGACGTGGAAATCCGGAGTTGAAAGCAATCCTATGAGGCAATTGTTCAACCATCATCATCAGCCAATCCGAGGTTCTTAAACGCGGTCTGGTGTGATATTTTGTCGGACGATTCATGAACGCTGCCATGATGCATACCCAATTTTGCGTTTAAAGAATTATTGATCTGCCAAATGTGTGTTAGCATCGACATTTTAATATGCAGAAATATATTAAGTGAATTGATGATCGTGTGAGCGAAGGAAAAATTAAGGGTTTTTCTTATTTTTTTTTTTTTTTCGCTTTTCTACAAAAAAAAACATCAAATTTGGATTTTTACGCTTAGAAATTCTTCTTTGAAAAAAAATTTTCGTTTTTGAAATAAAGAAAAAAAAAACCACTGGCCGTACGAGCACGTAGCCCACATTCCCAGTGGCCACATTGCCGACAGCCAGGAGCCGACCTGGCGGCTGGTAGGGCAGGAAGGAAGCCCGAGATTTTTCCTTGGAGCTGTTTGCTCGGCCGCGCCGCTTTCTTGGTACTGCGGTCCGGCCGCGGACCGAGCAGGATTTCTCGGCCGAGTCAATACATTTACTTGGCCACGATGGGCGGCCTTTTCCTCCGAGGGCCTTTGCAGCCCAAATGCACGAGCGGAGCTGCGGCTTCTTTGCTTGCGCCTTCCTTTCCTTCCACCCGGCCGTGGGCTTTGGACTGACCCGCATTTTGGGCTCACTCAGTCCCAAAATTCTTCATTTTTCGGCGGCCAGTCTGACCTACATTGGTTAGACTGCGGCTCGACCCACGACCCACAAAAATTATTTGGGTCATATTTACAAACCCCGAAGTCAAAGTAGACCTATATTTCACTACCCATTCACAATATATGTTCAAATTTATTTATTTTTTTTTATTTTTGTTCTCACATATATTGCGTTTGATTGCGGTATATATGAACTTGAAGTTCATAAATTCGAACTTGAAGCTTAGAATAAGTGCCATGAAGGCTTAGAGAAGTTTCCTTAAAAATTAAATACCCATGGGGCTTAGTAGTTTTCATGAAAATTTAAACCAAACCATGTCTTAGAACCCGGAATGTTCTAACTTTTGCCCATGATTATGGAAATTTATTTCCGTAAGCACTTAACCCTGGAAATTTTGTTCCCTCGCGTCTAGTGGCCTTTCGAATAGTAACAAATTCGACTTCACTAACATGGGAGTTTACGGGAAGAAGCTGCTAATTTGTAATGGGCACAAAATTGTGGCTCATGACTGCGAGAAGTTGAGGAAACATTGAAGCTGACAATGACGTGGATGAGGCTAAAATAAGCCTCAGTCATGATCTTCATCAGAGAAAGCTTATGCTGAGAAGCATTATAAATGGAAGTACCTCGACGATTCCATGGCTCTTTGACTCACTCTACGGATCGTTCTAATCATGCAAAGATGATCTTGCCGGCAAGACACACCTTGCCCAAGCTGAGAACACACTTTGTCAAAAGCAAGACATACCTTGCGAGAAGCAAGACATATCTTGCCACGAGCTTAAGGCATGATTGAACTCCATCAGTGAATAGTACAAATTCTGATTTATAGAATCCGATTGAATTTTAGCGGAAGATTTTCTCGTCCTTCCATACCTCTAAAATGCTGCGAAGCACCACAGAAGATGGAGGTTAGCTAAATTCTCGGATGCGTCTTACCCTTTGCTCACGAAAGCCTGGCAGGTAAGCGGCACCCAGTGATTCGTGTTTGGGCCCGAACGGTGTGATCTAGCTTTGGTGGAGCCTACCGAATGGTATAGGCTCGGCTTCGGCGGAGTCTACGAGCGGTATGAGCAGGTTTCAGTGAATTACAGGAGCGTGCCACTGCTTCGATGAGGATGTAGAAGTGCTTGCTCTGTTTCGACGAGGAGGTGTCTGCAGGAACAAGGCTCACGCGGCGAGGAGGCCTACGAATGCACTCTTCCTTCTTCGAGGGCTGAAGTGCTGAATCGTGGTAGAATCGGGGTCAACCAAGGGGGTGGCATCACGACCCGAACACGTGATCCACTTGGAAACTAAGACGAAACTTCAAGAATAAAGGCAGTATTCCGAACCTGGCCGTGCAAAATCTACCTCCATTTTGATGGGAATAGATCATTAGCTATGCACTTATTTGTGCCCTACCAATGTTGTTGAGGAGTACCATTCTGTAATCAATTTGTGAGACTAATTTTTGCTTCACCTAACACGTATGGAAAAGCAAGAATTTTGACATGGAGAAAGGCACTGTTGGTAGAAACCCCCTATCTTTTGGTTTAAGTTTTGAACAATTTTTCCTTTTGTTTGGATGATTGTTTTGGTATTTGCTTTAAATTTTTTGGATATTATTATGGATATTGTCCTCGAATATGAGTTAATTGAATCCATGTTTCTTATACCTTAGTAGAATTCAATTAACATGTGATAAAAAGAGTATAAATGTGGGGAAGTTGATTGTCGGATGAACGTGCGACTATGCACACTAACTTCATACCTAAATCACCCCTCTAGCAACGAATTCAAGGTCTACTATTTGATTAAGGGCTTAGTAAGCCTTTTGCACCTCGTTGTATTAATGGTCTTGAATTACTATTAAGGGCACTTATATTCTCCGTTCGGAAAACGTCATTGAGTTATAAGGATATTCGAGAACAATGACCATGAAAACCCACTTTGTAGACAATAGAGTGGAGTACCTTTGCATCACCTTCCAAAATATGGGCTTTGAAGCTATGTTTTGGGACTAATGGAGCTCACCTCCCAAAGCTGGGACATGCCACGTATGGGGCGCTTGAGCCGGAGTCGAGCCAGTTTACTTGCTTTGGCTTTGGCCAGTTTGGAACATTCGGGTGGCTCACGATGCAATATATTTACACAATGCATCACCTTACAAATACAAATTTTGTGCCTACAACACACTTTCCAAGCTTGCTCGTTAGAGGAAATTGAATTTTATCATCCACAGCAAAGGAATTTACTACATAACCCTCTTTAGTGGATCAAGGGAATAATGTGGACTCTTCCACGACCAAAAATGCGGACCATGTAAACTATGGTTTTTGGTTTGATATCGACACAATGGTCACATGTCTGTCACATACATTCTTTGCTAAACTCTGGCCAATTCTTACTTAAGGGCTCACCACCTGGTATCCACGTAAAGTCTAGAAAGTGGATAATCTTGGGAGGTTTATATCGAGCAGGTATTCGATAAGTATTGCATGTTTTTTTGGGTTTGAAATTGAACATTGAACAGTGAATTCCCCATGTTCAACCCCAATGGCCTCGCGAGAAGAAGCGATCATAAGCGCATTATCAATTGATGTAGGACCTTGGTGAATACTGAAGCTTTCGATTCTTGCACAGGCATGCGTCTTATGCGACCATGTTGGTCGCGCAGGCCCATTGCTACCGACACTTTATAGCGTTACAATTGGTTGCGGGTACGAACACGATGTTTCGTATTTACGCATTTTGGTATGCACCTTACTGCCATATTGCGCGGAGTCGCGATAATACCCCGATATAGATTACTTGAGAAGGATGTGAATCTTTGTCGATTGTGATTACTCGCGAATTAGCTTTTAGAGCCACTTGCACGCGATCTCTTTCACGCCATTTTGCGGATTGTCACTTGATGGAGACAGAAATCTTCCCGCCGTTAGGGGGAGATAAAACGTCAACGTTCCCCGAAGAACGGCGCGAATTATCGTGGGCGTCCCCAAGCCCATGTCTCATCTCGATCCGTATTCTAGATTTGAGTTGCTCCCAGGACGTTTCTCTTTATCTAGATAAAGTGGCCGAGATCATATATGCAGTGCAAACATGCACCTGAGATAGACGTACCTAACAGGACGTCGAGTGACATCCACAGAAGGGTGTCTGCGTTTGAAGGACGGAGTTTAGCGCCCAGTTGGACGGCCGTGCAGCACGGCAGGTAGCGATCAATACGTTACCGACTTGAAGCGTGACGGATCATTCGATTCGAGAAGGATTCACCTCCTAGAGTGGAGAAACATGGCATAGCTTAGTCCCTTCCTCGTTCGCTATCTCAGAAACCATTCCACCTCGTGAAATTAATCCGGATTATCCAGAGACACATGTCTTGGTCCATTATCACATCGTGGATGAGTTAATGGAATTGGAATAGAGATTATCATCGATATTCACGTATATGGTAGCTACCCAAAAATAAGTGGCGACCGATATCGGCTAACGTTAGTTGATGAATGTCGCGTGGGGGCGATTGGTCAAGCTTGGAAACAAACAATCTAGGGTCGAACTTGATTCACTTGCGAAGCGAAGTGTTTGGGCTGTAGTTCCTACACTTACACCACATGTGGCTTGCCCCGTTGGCTACAAGTGGGTTTTAAGTAGGAAGCGTAAGGGAAAATGAAATAGTGCAATCACGACACGCCTTGTGGGCAGGTTCTCTCAAACGCCACACGAGATTGATTACGAGGTGACTTATTTCCCCATGCAATGGACGTTATAACGTTCCATGCCTTATCGGTTTGGTAGTTTCAGCGAATATCGGCTTATGTACGTGGTTAGCCAACGTATCTATAGGGATCTTGATACGGGAAATATATGTGAAAGTTCCCAGAAGAACTTATAGGCCCCGATCAAATAGTTCCTGAACCAAGGAACACCCTACCACATTGAATTGGGAGGCTTTCAACACACGGATTGGAACAATCGAGCGGATGGTATACCGTTTAAGTGAATATTTGATCGGTTAAGGGGATATGTGAATAAACTATGCCCTGCGTGCCTGAAACCGGGTACACGAGAGTTGGAGTGCATGCCATTGACATAAATCTCCCACTTAGACTTCTGGAAGAGCTTGAGAAAAGAAAGCTGCCTACTTTGAAGTCGGAATTTGAATGAAGATCTCTTGGGAAGCTTCGTTTATGTCTCGACCGAAGTTTCGAGCAAGTTAGGTTGGTATTGGTCCACATTGAACTACACCGGAAGGTGTTGCCAGTACACCGTAGCCCAGTTCATACGCTGGTGCAAATGAGATCATGAAAAGGTTGTGGAACACGAAGTTCTATAAGTTCAATTAGTAGCTTTGTGTGTAGCTCATTGCATTATGCATGACATCTCATTCGTTGTTGATCTTTTGGTAAGATACAACAACTGCGCTGCTGTACCACCCAGCAGGTGGTAAAGACGTTTTCCGTTACTGCAGTTTTGAGCTTATTCTATCCTGCGCATCTAGAATTAACCACAGCCCCTTGGTATCGAATGATGCACCTTGTGGGAATGCGGCGATACGGTATCCATCTACATTCCCACAGACACGTTTCCAAATGAGGATTATGTCACTGCAGTTAGGAACACCGCGATATCTTGGAGGTCAACCAAATAGACCTTAGTTACGACGTCTTCGAGCTCGTCGCCATACTGCCCAGAAGCCACCAGAGTGCCACATGGGAGCATATTGACACTTGTAATTCTTAAATCCTTTGTTGGTTCGACAGCGATCTATGAAATGACGCCGCATGTACCGACAGACATAACATGGTATCGATAAGTCAACACCAAGCATATTGCGTCACATCATATCGACGCAGGCATGTGCCGGAAGATTGAAGTCGGCATATCGTCAGAAGACAACTAGCAGGCCTCACTAAGTCTATTCTTGAAGAAGCTTGTTCGAGGGGATTTGGTATGCTTAGGAATTTTCTCATTTGCTACGCTTGTGGTTCTCGGGGGAGTTTTGTCGAACTCGGGAGTATCAGAGTATACTCCTTGACACTAATGTCCTCTTTTCCCACTACGATCGGATCATTTTCAATTGGGTTTTGTTCTTTGACTAGGTTTTTAGCAGTAGTAATTCACAATTTTAGTCCTTAATGTCATTTACCTTACTACTTACATCTTGAAGATGTGTATCGACATTACGTCATCACTTTTCTCCTAGACTATGGGTTTTGTCCCCTAGTCTTGGGTTTTACCATAGCCGAGGTTTTGTGAGAGTTTTATTCTTTTTATATGCAAGTTCCACATGTAAGGACTCAGTGTTCTCTGTCTTTCTGAGACGAAACTTCGTGGCTTATAAATCACGAAGATCGATGCGATATACACTTGAGTATTTACTTTCGAGGGGAGTGTTGTAGATAAAATATAACATGTGTTAAATGTGATTGTGTAAATCTAGGTAGATATGGATTAGAATTCATTAAGTTGCAGCAAGGGATTAGTATCTATTGTACTTGTACTTCTATTCTTATAAATAAAAAAAGGCCTTGGTATGTGGAATATATGAACTACATGTACAGCATACGCTCACGATTTCACCAAATTCTCTCTCTATTCTTCTCTTGCCGCACCCTTCCCTAAAAACTGTCCACAACATAATTTAATTTGTTTTTTAAGCGGATAGTGTTGATAAGACGACGTTACGGAGTATGGGTTAGGTGGCTAGCTTCCAAAGCAAGCATGATCTCATCCAATGGGAATATTCTATTTCAATTGGCTCGTTGATTGATAAAAGTTGAAGTTAGCTCAACATTTTGGGAAAGTCCATACCTAAGCTCTTTGTTCGATTAGGTTTAGCTTTAGACCGGTAGCGTTGTACTGCCCTAGATCATTTGGTTGTGTGTCTTTAATTTTATGACTCGCTTTCATTACCAAGCCCACATTCATAATTTGAGCCCAAAATAAAAGCCCACATTCATATTAGACGGCCCAAAGATGGCCCTAATCTGTTATTGTGGAGAAATTCCGCCATGTCACCCGGTGTACACACTCCCAGTGTGTACACTCGATGAGACACCAGATTTTCACGTTCTTCCGGCCAATAGGGCGTTTCGGTAGCAAATAGAACAGTAGGAGAGCTAGTTTTGTCGGAAAATATATTTGAAAAGAGTATCGAATCTTGCAAATTAGACAAAAGTTTCCAATGTACACCTCTAACTAGCTTCTTTTGTCCACTGAATCATAACAGGTACAGGCAACACTTGTATAAGATGACCCCTCAAGGTGCCTAGTTTTCGTGACAAATGATCGGGTATGTAAATAATACAAGAAGTTTTCTATGATCTTTACGTGTGATGCCATACCAAACGCCATGGCTTAATCTAGGGAGGCTGACTGAATTCTTTCAAATCAAATCCAGATTCCTGTGCAAGCTCCGTCAACTCTTTTTCTCCGCTCAAAACCTGTAAGAAGCACCGAGTAAATCTTAATGCATGGAAAGAGTTTATAGCTACGGTTTGTATTGCAATTACAGCATGGTTTGCATGACGGTATATAATGAGGATGAGGATGTCCGAAAATATTGAGTAATCTATGATGGGATTTATCACCTGCCCATTAATCACCCATGTAGGAAAACCTTCAATTCCGACATCAAAGCATTCCTTTTGCATTATAGTTCCCTTTCTAAATCCACCAGGGAAGCACTCGACATAATTCAACAGTTTCGCTGCCTCACTTCCAAACATCTACACGATGCACAAGACAAACAGGATACATCAAAAGTCTCAACACAGCACATAATGCTTTAATCTTTCAAAATGTTTTTCATGAAGAACGAAATGATTGGTTGGAAGCCCATCTTAATGGATAACATTAGTCATCAGAGAAACACAGAAGATAAGATAGGGAGAAAAGCTTCATGAGTGAATCAAATTTAATAAAAAAATTAAGATCTAAGTACCTGCTTTTGTTCGACACAATGTGAACACCAGAAAGCCCCATACATTTTAGCACCAATAGCGCTCAGATGCCTTGCAAGAGATAGAGCAAAAGGACTTGATGGCGTTGTTATCTCAGTTGAAAAATATGGAAGATCAATTTCAGATGGGCTGTTAACAAAAAAAATGTAACAAGGTAAAATATCAGGACAATAAGCACAGAAAACTGACAAAAAAATTAACCAGCTGACATAACCTACCAAAGATTATATTTGTGAGATTTGAAATTTGTTAAATAATGACTTGGTGAATAAGATCCAACCAAATCATGGGAAAGATTTGGGATTTTGAGATAAAGGAGATTAGGTCAACAAGCACAGAAAACTGATCTTAATTCCTTCTACACAAATAGCCAAGTACCCGACACAGACCACATGATCAAAGAACAATCAATTCATATCAATGACCACTAAACTCCAGTCAAAGATAATTGCTTACAAATAAAAGTTATAAAAGTGAAGTAAAGCCACAGCTATCTTCAATATATATGGTCATGACTCATGAATGCTTACTCACATAAACAATGCTGAAGATTAACATTGGATTTCATCATTTCACTACATCTCCTTTACATGAAAAGTTGAAAAGAATTAATGAAAGTCATTATAACACGTATGTTTATCGGTCTCCAATATTTCCTACTAATCGGATGCCTTTCTTATAATATTTACATTTCTATTTCCTCCTCTATCAAATTAGTTGGGCATGCTCATAATCCTAGAAATTTAAGCTTTCGAGCAGAATATCGGTTCATATCACCAAATAGCTTGTCAAACTAACATATCCATGAAACCGAGAAACAAAAAAACACGAGCGATATTAATCACCTTGAGGGCACAGGTGGAAGAGCACTATATGACCTGTTGAGAGTAACAACCACCAAGCTAGCTATACAAAACAGCAAACCCACCTCCTTCTGTACTTTTTCCAACCCAAAATCCTACATTTCAAAAAACCCAAATAATAAATCACTTCCATTAACAACATCAAATCAAAGAAAATAAAAAAGAACAATATCCAAAACCTCACCTTTAAAGTAATGAAAAACAAGGTGAAAGAGAGCAGAGCCGATAACAAGCAATACGAGCAAGAAGCTCCCGAAAACTTTGTGGTAAGAATGTACAAAAAGCAAGCACTAGCAGCTGCCATGGAAGTTGTAGTCCCAAGCAAAACTAAGCGAGCATTAGATTCATCAATTCCAAAAAGTAACTTCTTTGCAGTCAAAAGCTGCACACCCAGAGTAGCAACTAGCCCATAAGCAACCATTCCGAAAAGCGGAAGAGGAACACCTGGGAAATCAAAAAGGGAACTTTTATCAAACACCTTGCGTGCAATACAATTCATTTCCAATCCACCAAAACCCAGTCGAAATTCACTTTTTCTTGTTTTGGGGTGATTACAAATTTGAAATGAGAAAGGTATGGAATTGAAGAGAGTACCAAAAACGACGGCGTAATCGCTGCTGAGGATGTCGCCGCAGCTGCCGCTGCCGCCGCCGCCGCCGGTGGGGCAGAATGCATTGGAATTTGTGAGCTTGAGGTAAGTCAAGTACGTCGTCTCCAGAAACCCGATGCCTCCAAGCCCTGCGTAGAGCTTGTAGGTCAAGTCATTCGAAGACAACGGAGTCAACGACGTCGTTTTGGGTTCGGAGTCGTCGGCGTTTTGATTTGGTTCTGTAGACGAGCATGTTATGGGAAGAAGCAGAGATCTTTGACCCCAGTTCAAAGTTTTGTGGAGGAAGGGGAATCTGCCGTGGGTTGACGGATACCGGCGCGACGGCGGGAACGGCGGATATGTTATGCTCGCGAACGCCAATGTAGCCATTTCTGCTCTCACATTCCACCTGAAAAATCAACAGAGATTCGAGGGGATTAATCTGGGCTGGCTGGGCCCAAGTAACTGCTACTGCTTCCTCAATTTTGGGCTTTGTGTTTATGAAACTTCTCTATAGTCCAACCCAAATTTCCTAACGGTCTTTTTTGGAGGGTGATCAATACGGGTGTGTTCGGGTTTACAGTTTATGAATGTGTGAGTTAGTTTCAATTTACGGGTTGATCCATACGTGAAACGATATAATATAGTTTTACAAATAACACGTATTATTTATCAGAAAAATGAGAAAATTTATTATTTTATTAATACAATGTTTATATGAACAGTGTTAGTCGTATGCACATTAGTTCTTATATTCGTGCGGATCTCGAATTTGTAACATGTTGTGTTTAAAATCATGGTATTGCCATCACATAAGAAGATTTCTCGTGATAATGAGCGACAAGGATATGAAATCACTATTATTGCTTATCCTATCCCACCACACGGGGGATTTTTCCATACAATCGGCAGAACGTTGGTATTTTTTTTATTTCTCATCATGTGATTTTATTATTTGTGATCATCAGATTAAATAAATTAAACAAAAAATAATATAGATTGATTAAGCAGCGGTGTGTTACGGTACTGGAAGGTATTCATGAAATGTATATTGCCGCACTGTGAATGAGTTCGTTATCTTGGCATCCAAGAATGCATTTTACGAACACATTGTTCGCCTATCAACCAGCTCTTAATTCCATAATATTTCCCTTTCTAATGTTACAAGAAGTCTCAGATTTATATATACCTTATATGTTTATAAAAAAAATTTAAATAGATAAAAAATTTAAAAATTCTATGATGCACCGGTGTATGGAAGGCATCGTTGTAGGGAGCGGCTAAATTTGCATACCTGAATTTCGACAATTACAATTTAGTCATTCAAATGTCAGTGCATCTAATACAATGGTGCATTGTAAGATTTTTCTAATATAATCACAAACTTGCCTCTTGCCGCGTGTGGTAATTGGCCTTTTTTTTTAATTTAAAAATTAATTTTTTATTTTTGTTTTTAAATCTAATTACATATTTTTTTTAATAAAAAACTTAAAAACAAAAGAAGAATAATTAACCACCCACAACGTGGGTTTGAAGATTCATTTCAAACATGTAAAACTATCATTTTGTTCTTATTTTGTTTGAGTAGTTCTCTGTTGTTCTTCTCTATCAAGTGAGTGTATTTTAAGGATATTCAAATGTTTTATTATTTTGGTGCGCTCTTCTTATATATAGAGATAAACATGATTAAATTAATTTTATTAAAAAGATTGAAATATATGAGATTGTAATTGGTTGGATAATATGAACCTTGTCAGCAGTCTCAGCCACCCAGGTGTACATATATGTAGAGACTCACATGCACAATGCATTGGCAGTTGTGTGTTTGAATTTTAACTGATCAGAATTCAGACAAACGTTGAAACTTATCCATGCAAAAGTATGTGTGCCTCCTTTTTTGGGTTTATCCGGAAAAAAAACCAGAACGCCAAGACCTGGCGTACGTGGCATCCATGCCCCTTAATTCCTCCACTCTCCCATCTACTCATCATCTCTGACATCGACACCCATTAAATTTATAATCACACCCTCCTCCTTCACCACCATTTTCCATATTTCTCTCTGCTAAAACAGCAAACAATCACACACTGCATTGCAATCTCCAAATCTCAGATACCAAAAAGCGTAAATAATTACAAATATGGTGGCGATTTCGTTTGTGTCATCCTCCTCTTGCCTTACTGGCTCTGCTGCAACTCAACCCCCTTCACTTTTTTCTCCTCAAAATCTCAACCAGAAATCTTCAGTTTCACTAAATGGGAATAACCTGAAGAGACTCAGCACTGGAATCCAAAACAAGAAGTCCAATTTCTGGTACGAAGAAAAAACCCAACAAAACCAGAAAAATAAAATTCTATTTATGTTAGTATAATATTAATTGTTAGGTAACGATTTTTGGACTCTCGTTTTCTCCTTATGCACTCCTCGTCTCTTGATTCGCCTTTGATTTATTCAATTTAAAGGCAAGAAAAAATGGATGAGTGAGTGCATGGGGAGAAAATAGGAGTGCGAAAATCAGTTCATATTGTTACTGTGCTTTTCACTAACTGGGATCATTGTTTGGTAACTGGGAAAGTGTGAGAGCTACTCAGAGAGGGAATTTGGAGGCTGTTGGAGTTCCAACTTCGGTGCCAGTTCGGGTGGCTCACGAGCTTCTTCAAGCTGGACACAAATATTTGGATGTCAGGTATTCATATTTTCAGGCCTCTATATATGAAAGTTTTAATATCTCTATTAAGGTAATAAATCTGTTAATCTTGATTTTTTTTTTTGATTAATTGTTCTTGTTTTTGTGTAGGACTGCTGAGGAGTTCAGTGCAGGACATGCCCCTGGGGCTGTTAACATACCTTACTTGTACAAAGTTGGATCAGGTTTAATTTTTGTTCTTCCACACATTCTTTTGGACTATTTTTAATTAAATGATTTTTCTAAACTATAATTAATCACTAAAAATAAAAGAGTGGCTGAAGAATCACATTTTATTAGACAACTGTGGAGAAACTAATGAATATTGACTTTTATTAGACAATCTTTGCAGCAGAAAATTCTGCACGAAATCCTTTTAGACCATCACATATAATAGTTGCATCCAGAACATTTAAATCTAGCCGTAATTTAAACAATTAATGTATTTAGTAGGAAAACTCGCAGCCTTCAATTTTCTATATTTTTCTTTTTAATTACTGTTTGAAATTGAACCACAGGGTTCATCTCTCATATTTTGGCAAAAAATTTGGGTTCTGCTTCAAATTATAGGGGTGCAACTTGGGTTGAGTCAACCTGAATCCGCTCATGCCCAACTCGATTTCAAACCTAATCGAGCGGGTTAGAATGAATAAAAAACCCACCCAAACCCAACCCGACCTCAACCCGATCATTCATTGGGTTGGGTTGGGTTGATGCCTTGTCCACCCATGTGAACCCAAACCCAACCCTATGTTGAGCCCAAATTCGCCTATGCATATATTACCCATCTCACTTCATACTATATAAGTTATGTATAAAGTTTTGAATGACTATACTTGGAAGTTTATTGTCCGTTTTCATACTGATAATGAATGATAGTGTTACTTTTACATTTCTTTTTGTTGAAGCTTTGGTATACGTCTTGTAATTTAATTCCAACTTTGCATGGTTGAAACATTAGAAATAGTCGTCAAGTTGTTTGCTTTAACTTTTGTGTGTAAATGAAATTTTAACTAATATTGACGTTGTTTGGTTTAAAATTTGAAAAATCATGCAAAATAAGGTGTTACATTTTTTTTTGTTGAAGCTTTGGTATACGTCTTGTAATTTAATTCCAACTTTGCATGGTTGAAACATTATAAATAGTCTTCAAGTTGTTTGCTTTAACTTTTGTGTGTAAATGAAATTTTAACTAATATTGACGTTGTTTGGTTTAAAATTTGAAAAATCATGCAAAATAAGGTGTTATAAGATTGAACTCGATAAAGTTGGGCGAACCTGAACCCAACCCGAATAAGCCTGAACCCAATTAAAACCCGAACCCGACTAAACCCATAAGAACCCGAACCCAACCCAAACCCAAATCGTGAAGATTGGGTTAAGATTGGGTTGACCATCCAACCCACCCGAGTGGCATGTTGATGGAAAAAAAATTAGGGATTTTTTTTTTCAAACTCGGGGTAGTCAAATGATGTTCCGTGATATAGGGCGCCATTTCAATGCCGTAGAGGAATTACAGGAAACTTATTGTGCGAGATAATTCGAACAAAAACGGGGTACGGACAAGACTCGGCGCTATGTTTTGTGTTAGAATGGCATGACATAGCAAGGCAAAGGTTAAAGTTACCATTCTTTTGTAATTGTGTTGTTGTTCTATGCAGGGATGTCAAAGAACCCAGAATTTCTAAAAGAAGTGTCATCACGTTTCAGAAAACATGATGAGATTATAGTTGTGAGTCCAATTACTCAAAAAATTTCGCAACTGATTTCTTCTTCTTTTTTCAATGGTTTTTGTAAATTTCAGTGGCGTTTAAGTGTTTAATCTCATGGCTCTGCAGGGATGCCAGCTTGGGAAAAGGTCGATGATGGCTGCAACTGATCTTGTAGCTGCTGTAAGCACATTACCTACTTACCCTTCACAGCTTTCTTACTTTCTTTTTAAGTAAATTACTTGTGGTTGTTGAAGATGAAAAATATGCATCACATTTGGTTGAACGTTGTTATCAAATTGTGAGTATAACTTGTATAAAAATTCCTAAAAGAATTCAGCTAAAGCCAGAATATGACTTTTAGACATGTTGTGGTGTAGTACAATCATTAATTTATTCCCATATGTAATGACATAAAACACTTAAATTATTGGATCCTTAATAAGTGTAGTGTCCCTCACAACTGTTGATATCAGAGAGGAACACTTTGAGAATCAAATCATAGAAAGAGAAAAAGAAAAACGTACCCTTACCTATCTTGTTATAGTTGGTGAAATAATAGTCTGGTGTAATAGCTCGATCTAACTATTAATGTTAGTGAAAAACAGTTCAAGACTCAGATTAGAGAAAGAAATTAAGAACCCCTCTCCTATCAAATATTAATGTCGGATAAACTAACATTTGGGTGCAATTATATTTCAGTTCAGGGTTTTTTCTTCAAAACAGTGCTTTAAGTGTTTTTTACTATAAGCGTGGGAGTTGCGAGAGACTTATTTGTGAAGAGTCGCCTTTGGAATTTGATTTTTTTTGGGTGCAAACTTGGTTGAATATCTCAATGGCTTTTCATCCTTGCAATCAAAGAATTGATAAAACCTGACGAGAGCTTTGTTTTTTAATCTTATTTTTGCAGGGTTTCACCGGCATTACAGACATAGCCGGTGGGTACGCTACTTGGGCACAGACTGGACTTCCAACAGAGATATGAAATTTGACCGTGTCCTGCCACACAGAAAGGGAAAGAGGCTTTGGAATAAAGGTTATGGGAGGGAAAAAAAACACACAAATAAAGTGTCAATAGAGCCCTGCAGAAGCATAGAAAACTTAGTTCCAAAGAATATATGGTAAAAATGTGGCAACAGAAAAAGTCACTTGTGAAGGAAAATTAGTAAATAAATTAGCTGGCTAGCCAACTTTGTAAATAAGTTACAACTATCTATGCTTTATGCTTGAAGTTCGCAACCACAAACTTGCATATCTCATATTTAAATAGCTACTAATTACTCGATTAAAATTATTTTGACTCTTTAACTTTTTATTAAAACAAGATATCACCTTCTAATTAAATTTTGTAATACAAAACCTCAAAAAATGAGGAATCGTTATCTAAGTTGATCTCAATTACTCTTTTTTATGCAAATTCATATTTTTTTTCATCCCAATTTCAAATAAATAAACACGTAATAAATGGATAGTGTCTAAGATAGGAGGAGGACACTGCCACGGTGGAGTTGTTCTCCTCGTATGGAATACATGAAACGACTCGTTTCTAAGTGAAAAGCGCACGTTGTATTTTATTAGTTTTCAACCTTTTTCATTTATGTGTTTGAGACTCTGGGTTAGTTGGTAGAGACTTAACTGTAGAAAGCTTCAAACAAACTCACTCAGAGCTGTTGGCACTTGGAAGAGAGATATTCATCCCTCCACGTTCTCCGTCACAGACAAGCAGAAAAACAACTCTCTCTCTCTCTCTCTCTCTAAGGACAACATGGTGGCCACATCTCCTCCCTTTACGTCACCGTTTTGAATCTGCTTTTAAGTGGAGAAATGCCCCAACAAAACTCTCATACTTCTTAGATATCATACACAAAACTATACAAGAACATGGGAACTACTCGCAAGTGGTTCAGAACAATCCGAAGAAAGTTAGTCAGATCATCCAACAGAGATATCGTCGTCGTCTACACCAACAGCACTCCGAGCACTCATGATGAATCGGCCAGGTACGAAGAAATCAACTGCATTGCTTCGTCATCATCTTCATTCATTGCTTCGTCACCTCCGGCTTTTGAAAGGAAGATTTTCACCAGGGAAGACATTGCAGCAATCAGGCTCCAAGCCTTTTTCAGGGGGCACCTTGTACATTACCCCAACTTGTTCTCTTTTTTTTCTATGTCAAGTTTTGCCTTGATGGATCATAATTGTTGTTGAATTTGCACAAAAACTGAAAACCCTTTTTTTGTTTTTGCCAAAAATCTGAAAACCCTTAGGTTTGTGATGATTTGAACAATTTGGCAGGCCAGGCAAGCGTTTCGAGCACTGAGGAGCCTGGTGAAGCTGCAGGCGTTGGTTCGTGGAGTGTGCGTGCGGAAACAGGCACGAATAGCTCTGCACTGCATGCACTCGATGGTCCGGTTGCAGGTCAAGGTTCGTGCACGGCAGCTCCTCAGCGGGTCTAGCGATGGCAGATCGGTCGCAAGTTAACCAATGCTTGCTGAACAAGTCTAGTAATGTATGATTTCAAGAATTTGTAACAAAGATTTGGGAAATCAAAGAATTTCCTAGTAATGGCCGTGTAATTTAAGTTTAAACTCGGGAAACTTCTCCTATATACATCGTTTCACCAACTTCTCCGGCTAACCGGCAAGATAACTGGCCTAGAAAGTTCTTGCAGTTCAATGTCGATAATAAATATTCTCACTGAACAATGCATCCACCGGGAATCAACGACAATGCAGTAAGGTGTAGTTCAAACGAAAAATGTAATACCATAAATATAAGGTAGTCAACATTATCTGTCAATGACAATGACGGGCTCATTAATTACCGCTAACCAGCCGGCCTAAATTAGACAACGAAAAACTGAGTCTCTAAAGAGAGGACCACCAGGAAAACACAAACAAACTACAATAAAAACAACTGTGATCGGAAAAATCTGTACAATGCAAAAAGTATGTGCAATGGAAATGGTCCACATGCAAGATCAGATTTCTCTCATAACCGTGCTCAGTGATTGCCCCATCGAAGAGCCGAGAAAAAACCACCAGATCTGCGTCGATCTTCTCCCTCATTTCCAACCTGTGTTAAGATTATAGGATTTAATCATTTAAATATGTTTATAGGGTCAGAAGCTTCACAGTTGGGCAAGAAAGTACCTCTTTGGCCAAATTCTGCAGGATTTCTACAATATCGGAGAAGGGGGGTCTTTGAGTCGGGTCTTGTTGCCAGCATCTCTCAAGCAGTTCGGCGAATCTTGGGTGAGTAGTCTTGGGAATTGTAGGTCGTAGGCACTGAAAGCCGTGCCAAATAAAGTTATTCCTTAAGAATATGGTGTGTTCGTAGAGTTATGCCAAATTGGAAAGAGTAAATACCTTTTGCACCACACCTACTGCTGCTTGTAACGGGGTCAAGGATGAGTAGGGGAGCTGGTAAATACACCATAAAGACAACCGTGAGTTTTGAAATTAATGCCATTATCAACTGACGTGCTGAATAGCAAATGCAGAAGCAAGCATAGTAACACAAACTCATTTGTTCTTGCAAAGAAAAGTAAGCGCTTACTTGTCCAGTTAGAAGCTCCCACAGAACTATTCCAAAACTGAAAACATCTGCCTTGTGATCATATGGTTTGTGTTCGATGACCTTCACAAGACCATGGTAAAAACAAGCTGAGAGATAGGTTACGTTAACTGAAGTCAGCACAAACTACCAACCTAGTTACTGTTGAACCCAATGACAGCAGCAGGCCAAAAAAGCGCCACGATAGCTCTAACTCCCCTTGGGGATAAAAGTTTAGTGGGATTGAGTTGAACCCCGTGAATAATTAAACTATGAATTGTATCACTTTAAACAAATTCTGATTTAAAACACTTGGAATTGTTCCTCTATCCAATATTATCCACAAAATGAAAGTAGATGTCCAAGGAGATTACTACCTCAGGAGCCATCCAGCGGTATGTACCAGTTTCAGCTGTCATCACTCCAGATTGAGTCTGCACTCTGGCAACCCCAAAATCAGCAACCTTAACGACCTGTACAGGAAGGATATACGATTCTTTGCATTTAAAATCCGCAAACATGCTAAGAAAGAATAGTTAATTGACACACAGAATTTTGGTTGAATTTTTATCCATATAAATGCAAAGGGAAAACATATGTAGCATACAAATGAATCGTTGATTGAATAGTCATAACTTCCACTTACTTCGTGTTCATCCATAAGAAGATTGGCAGTCTTAAGATCCCTGTGGATTATATTATTTTGGTGCAAATAGTTCATTCCCTTGGAGACGTCAATTGCTACTTTGAGTAGAGATGGAAGCTTAAACACACCCTTGTGCTTATGCAGAAAATCGTATACACTTCCTTTGGACATAAACTCTGATAACCAGGAACATGAGAATCAAAAGGTGGTCATCAGTGAATTCGAAACGCACTATATTTCATAAAATGAAAATTCGTAAGTGTTGACAATCAATATATCGCTATTTTCTTCTAGTTGTAACCAATTAGACATGGTATAACAATGTGAAAGTACGGCACCCATCCATAGCAATCATGACTACTTAAGAAATACGACACTTGGGCACATGAGAATCATTAATTTATATATTCTCTAAGATATACCTGTCACAATGCATAGGTTTGGAGGCTGTGTACATGCACCTATAAATTGCACAACATTCTTGTGCCGAATCTTCCTGCCAAATGTCATGATATCAACAAATTTACAAAAGTTGCATGGAAAATGACAACTGCCATCAACAAGTATAACAGGTATATGGATGAACCTCAATATATAAACTTCCTGTGAAAAATCCCTCAGCATCTCTGCATTGACACGCTCAGGTTTTAGAACTTTTATGGCAACTTCCTGAGTACAATATGTGCCTCTGTACCTGAAAGAAGTTGGAAACAGCATGTCAAACGGAGACCTGCATAAAATCCAACACAGGATTCAAATGTAACTTACAGATCACCGAACGACCCAGATCCAACTTTGTTTTCAAATTTCAGCCGCCTTGTATCAATCTCCCAGACATCTGTTCCATCAGTTGGTATTTCTATGCTACTGGGGAAGGACTCATTCTTTCTTTGATTGTCCTCACCAACAGCAGCGATTGGATGTTGTTTTGACCAAGATTGCTCCTAAAATACAAAATCAGTAAATAATGACAACAGATGGCAACAGTGAACCCAAATTTTCTGCATGATGGAAGGTGGTATCCAGTTTTCATGAGACAAAAACAAAGATTCACCAGATTTTAGGAAACCAGCCAAGTATTCCCATACCACACAACGAGACATTTTAGCCATAAAATTAAGCAAATCAAGGAGAAAACTTACGTTAAATTTTGAAATTTCCTTTTCTAGCACACTTTTGAGCTCCTCAGTTTCCTAAATGTTACATGCAAGAACATTTTGTTCAATGAACAAGAAGCATGTGAATCAAATATCCATGAAGAAACACACAAACTGGTACCTCGTATTTCCACCCATCAACCACGAAAACATCGAGAGAAAATCCATCAACAGTGGAGAAAGCATGAGCTTCTTGAATATTCAATCCAATCTCAGCAAGTAATGAAGTTAACTGAAAAATTAACCACTAATATGTATCATTTACTTTAGTAAGTGAGTAGGAAAAATTTGCCATAGAACTGTTGAATCTTAAGACGTTCTAGAAAACTCACATTTAATTTTAACAACCTAGGAACTGTTCCACCAAGCATATCTCATGGACAGACATAAGTAACTCTGAGCTACAGAGTTCCAAACATTTACTAGCAACAGGGTTGAAAATACAGAAATCAAGACTCTAGAGCCCCACTAGTCAGGTCATCCTATTACAGCATAATCTTATAAGAAAATAGAAAACCTTTTCTATAAAAGTAAACAAAGATCTATATCAATTATCTCTGGAATGAATTCCAGTTAAAGCACAAACTGCCAGTTGCAGACACCTAATAGCAATTGATAAAAGAATGTTAATTTTCGGAATCCATCCACTAGTAATCTATCACTGCGGAGATAGGGATGAGTATGAAAACGAAGAATACGTTACTGCTTAACATATTCTTTAAAAGATGGAACAAGGTTGAGAGAAATATTACGTATCTTAGCACTCAAGTTTGATCTAAAATGTGAAAGGTATTAAACGTGTAACAACAGCCACCTAATAGGATAGAAGGTTTCTGCATCTAAACAAAGTTCTCATTGTATATCTAGTCCATCCAAAGGAACCAACTGTAATGCATTGGTTCCAAGTCAGTAAGAAATAAAATTATAAAAGACATTCTGGAAGGAAAGTTCAAACATACCGAAATGCCAATAGCTATGAGCCTATGAACAGAATCAGATGTGCACAGCATTGAATAAAAATTGGTAGAAATTAAAGGTCAACAGCATGCATGTGGACATACAGATGAGGACTACCTGACTAAGAAGCTTGGGCTTGTCAACTGTTGAAAACGTGATCTCATGCATAGGCCTACACAATTAACAACAATAATTAACAGCAACATTTACAAACAACCAACGCAAATAAATTACTACCAATATTGTGTCTGTATCCATGGTAAACAACATAAAACACTTTTCTTTGTAGTATAGAAGCGTCTTGAGCATAAGCCTAAAGTATGTAGCCCCCAACTTCGCAAGTAAGTACAAAACACTGTAAACCAGAGAGAGAAAACCCGGAACAAACTAAACTGTAAAAGAAATCTATAGCATAGAATATTTGTAACATAATGTTAACTAAAAGTCCTATTGAGCGTCAAACATATTCCACTGCACCAGGGAAACTTCTCAGATTTATCATGAAGTTAAATGGAGAAACCATCTCTCTTTCTATCTCTATGTATTTTGATAATTTGAGAGAACAACAAAGTAGCAGATAATTTATCAAACTAAACACCTCTAAAAAATGAAGAGGAGAAGCCATTTCTCCGTGGATGAGTACCTACTTAAGATTGGGTTGAATGTCATTTCTTACCCCGAAAAGACTGGTGTTGCACTCATAGCACTACCTCCATCTTCAACATGGTATCTATTGGCTTGAAGTGCAAGTGCGTCAAGAGTAGGAGATGAGCCAAAGGTGGGAGGTGCATGAATCCTGGTGACAGAACAATTCAATGATTAGCACATATAAGATTAAAGTACAAAATGCAGAGTGAGGTAATTAAATGCAAAACAAGGATGGAGAATACAAGTAACTAATATAAACTATATAATGTGACATACCCTTGTCTGTTAGAGTAATTGAAAGAACTTTGTGCATCTTCCTTCGTCGAAGTATCTGAATGGACCGAATCAACAGAATTTCCATTGAAGACAGGATAAACCTGCATAAAAAAAAAAAACGATTTTCATGATTAGCAAGTAGTCGTGCATCATTGCCTAAGGTAATTACATTGATTTCAATAGGTAGTTCCAAGTCTTCAACTCAAGACTAGATAACTCTATTCAGGCAACACAAGTTGAACGAAAGGTTGCCAAAAGAATGCAGGCCACAGTCAAACCATTACACATACGCGGATAATGCAAGGATAAGGGCATGCATGCACCCACGCACAAAGACGGATGCCATTAGGCATCAGGGCCGGCCTTGGCTATAGGCCGGATAGGCCATCGCCTAGAGCCCCCAAATTTAAGAGCCCCAAAATTTTGTACTTGTTTATATATAATAATATAATATATATGTTAAAAAAAATTAACTTATATATTATATCAGTATAATAGTATATGTGTGTAGGGACAAACGTTAGAATATTTTAGTTTTGTCCAATTGTCTTCTTGATTTTATTTTCAGTTATTGATATTGTGTCGTATGTGCTCTGTCTCGTCTTGGTTTTCAGTTTTCTTCATTTTTATTTGTTCAGATTCAATCTGTTTTGGACTTTTTAGAGTGTGCTATTATGGTTTATTGTTGCTATTAGCCGATTATTGGCCAGGAGCCCCATTTTTTTTGTTTGCCTATAGCCCCCAAAAAGTCAGGGCCGGCCCTGTTAGGCATCAACAGAGTTATGGGCCTTATGACTAGCTAATATTCGAAGAATTCCAACAAATGCATATGTGCTCACCTGCACAGAGCGAACTTCAAAGGCGGGTTGGTTAGCAGGGTCTTCTGCAAATTGCAGCAATCTCTTATGTGTTAGAACATCTTCTGCCCTCTCCACATTCACATCCAATGCGTAACTACAAAGCAACAACAACAATAATGACACAATTATACAAACTTTAACTTCCAAGACTAAATGATTAATAAACTGCGCCAATTCGGGTTCTTTCTCCTAGTTTTCACAATTTACAGTGATACGAATTCAAAAAATGAAACATTTATAAATATGAAACAAATAATCATCTGATTTTTTATACAAGTATCAGTAAAGATTCCAACTTTTTCTTTTCTTTAAATTTCCCATACCTTCTCGGCAACCAAACAAGCAATGTCAAACCCCAAAAAGCTAGTTACGGAACACACAAATCGAAATTATAAAATTCTAGGGTTGAGAGAGGAGTACCGAGCAGGTAACCGATTGAAATGAAGCCAAAGCTGATCATCAAATCCAGGAAGATTAGCCTCCTCAAAATTTGACTCTTGGATTCGCCGGAGCACCTCGTTGTACACTTCCAACTTCTGCCGGTGGTGGCGGGGCTGCGCCTGCGACGACAGAGCCGCTCGGCTGCCGCAGCTCTCCACGTCCTCGTCGATAGCCATTGGAGTTCGGGAAAAAAGTTTGACGAGAAGTGAATCAAATTATCTGTGGATTTATATATTAGAGGAGAGGAATATGCAGGGAAAGAGTGAGATGGAGATTTTAGAGAGAGAGAGAGCTTGAACTGAAAAAAGGGAAGAGTGAGAAGGAGAGATTCGTTCTGGCTTTCTATTGCAGTTCGATGCATCGAACAGTTTCCGTCATGGCTTTTAGACTTTAGCAACGGGGGTCCACCACCTGCTGAGTCATCGGTGACTTATCTATCATTGCCACTAGTTATTTAGTACCAAAAGTAAAATTATGGATATCTCCAAATTAAAAATGTTGAATTTGTTTTTTCTTTAATTTAATTGTTTCATGGTGTAAGCGGTGAAGTGTCTGGTGGTTAGGGTCTCTTCAACTTACTGTGTTCCGATTTCAAATATTTTTCATCTCATTTAGTGTAAAATAGCATTGTATTAAAAAATATTGATTCATGTTTACTTATTTACTTATTTTTTAGCATAAATGTTGAATTAGGTCATGCCTTTCAAAAATAAATAGAAGAGTAAGAGAATTACAGTAACACCAGATGGCATTGCCAACGCAATTTATAGTATCCACCTCAAATTATGAGATCTTTGAGTAATAGGTTACTCGGTTTTTTCCTTTTCAATCCTCATCATTTTTCACAACGGTTAGATTTCTATCTTTCAATATTGGTCGTCTGTATTCATCAGTACGTAATATTGAAGTAAAATTAGATTGGGTGATGCTAGAGAGACTATTTTTTGTAGACGAGATGATGTGGCAGTTGATTGTTGGATTCCATTTTTTATAATATGGTCTAAAAAAATAGTTTCTCTAGCATTTTTTTCAATTGGATAACATGAGTTGAAAGCTTCAGTGCACACATACAAATTATTGTAGTTGTATGTGTGCAGGCATGATCATGAAACACTAATGCAAGTAGGTTCTATAATGCATAAACGACTCATAGTCATTCACACACACATGAACAACTGATAGTAACAATAACATGCAGATCCGTAATTAATATATATGTCATATGCGTGAACCTTTGATGCAAATGAGTAGTAGTGCATAAATGACACACAGAAATTTACAACACATGAACAACTGCCGATAACAAAAACTCATGCTATCAACTATGGTATTGAGAGGTTATATTTGCCACGAGTGACACAAGAAAATGAGGCTCTCATGGGCCCGCCTTAGGGATAAGGACTAGTCCTGCGCTGCTATTAAAAGCATATATTCCATTTGATTTCTAGTACTTGAACTTGAATCAACTTGAAGTTATATCCTTAAAACCAAAAAGTTAGATCTGAGTTGTTCTGATGAATATCATAGATTCATCATAAGATTAATTTGTTCTACACAATGGATATATGTGCTCTTTTTAGGATGGAATTTTTTATCTCACTTTGATTTAAATTTCTAATTTCTTATTGATCGATATTTATTTTATCACTAGGAAAATTCAAGATGGATTTAGAGTTTTGTACTGTGGGAAATTAAACACTTCATTTGCAATGTAATTACCTAAAGGATTGAATGTTTGGTTGTAAAAACTTATCATCTAATTGTCACTTAAAATTACGGTTTAATGGTATTACTTTTACTTGTAAGTGGAGATCTTATGTTCAATTTTTCGTGGATGGCAAATTCGATATCAAATTATTAAAGCTAGTTCATGTGTGGCTTACCCTCAATTCCTCTACTGCTTAGTATAAATTATATTGTTGTATTAAAAAAAAGTATCATTTGCCACTTAGTACTACGGTTTAGTGATATTCTTCTTCACATGTAAGTGAGGTCTTAGGTTTAAATTTCGTGTTAGGTTTAAATCTCGTGGATGACAAGTTTGTTTTTGTTTCTTGTTAACCTACTACAATGACATTGTTAATTTTCTTGTAGGATTAACGCAATTGGGTTAGAATGTTGTACTATGGATAGACAAGGAACTATTTTAACATTACCAAAAAAAGTCAAAATATTTTGTATGTTGAGATGTTGAAACTGTCGAGAGATGATTGAAAGCGATGGACATAGTCACACGGCCAAATAAGCTTATGAGACGGTCACATGAAAGTTTTTTCCGATTTATTTCTCATTGCTATTTATCGATAGTCGGAATAATGAAAGGATTTAAGGATTAACAAAAAGGAAAAATAACAATAAAAATCCACACCAACCTAATTTGCAATTTGTAGGAAGAACTTAAAACCGCAAAAGGAAACTATCGGTTGCCAATACATTCTCACTTATGAGTAACAAGTGTTGGCAATTATAGATTTCTCGTGAATGTACAGAAAAATATTTACTTTACCCGGTATATTTATAAGAGATATAATATATAATTACCAACACTTAAACTCATCAATATGAATGTGCCATACATATTTGATGTCGTAATCTCCTTCACAAATCTAAGGGCTATGGTGATAAACCCTAAAGAGAAGTGTTTAAGAGAACGGCTAGAGGCTATTTATGTGAAGCACAAAAATTGCTTCACCAGTGATGGAGGCTGGCTTAGTGTGAGTTAAATTAAAGAAGAATCATGTGCTAACTTGCTCACCAAGTATAGGCCCAATTCTCATCAATAGGCAATATATCACATTGGATCCACCACCACCCAATTTACTGGGATCGCCAATTTACTTGTAAGTATGATGTTTTAGGTGATGTTTTTCTCCCACTTGTAAATGGAAGGTCTCAAATTAAGTTTATTTGGATGATGAGTTTGATATCTAATTATTATATATAGTGTCCCACGTGAGAAACAAAATTGATTTGGTCGATTCCACACCAACAACTCGTTTTGCAAAGAAAAACTTTCATATGGCAATCTCACATGCTCATTTTTCCACATTTGTCAATTTTGCTCATCTCTTGACAATTTCAATATCACAACTTTAGCTAATAGTCGTTTCTCGAATAAATCATATTTTATTTGATGTGCATCTTTTAGTTATGACATTTTTTTATGGTAAAACAAGAATTTGGAAGAGAGAAAGCAAAAATAATTGATGTAGGAAAAAAATTGAGTTGTAGTAAGGAATGAAGAAGAGAATTGAGGGTATATATAAAAAAAATTAAATTTTTTTTTTTTGAACTCAGATTAATCCTGGCCGTACGTTAAAAAAAAATTTTTGATCCAACGCACCCCGTTGTGCCACGTGGCCAACGATCAGATTTATTTATTTTTTTTACCGTTGGAAATCCAACGGTCCAGATTAAATAGCCGTTGGAGATCCAACGGCCAGAATCGCGCCACGTCATAGACCCGTTGGCTCTAGCTAGCGTCAGCGACTGCAGGTGGGGCCCACCAACTGTATTATGTCGACCACTCTCCCCACGTGCGCGTGCCGTGCACGCGTCTGATAAAAAAAATAAAACAGCTTGCTGACGTCAGCATGACGTTAGCAAGCTGGAGGCACCTGCTCGGACGAAAATCGCTCGGGCTTGAGGTTGGGCATGGTTGGGCCCACCTCTTGCCCTTGCAATTGTGGCCCGCTGGACTTGGATTTTTTGCTTGGTAGGGCAATTGGCCCCAATTGCCCTTGCAATTTGGGCACCAGTGGAAATGCTCTTATGCACCATCGTCCATGGTGGGATGACCCCACTTTGTCCTTTTATTCTCTCTTATATCTTTTTTTCTTCAAATAATCATCTAAAAATATCGGGAAAAACTCAAATATTAGTCTAAATAATCATGGTGGGATGACCGGCGCGTGGTGGACTTCCACCGGCGCGTGGGACCTCACAGCCGCACGTGAGGCCATTTGGCAGCGCGTGACGGCGCATGCGGTGGCGCATGGCGGCCCACGGTAGCAGTTTTGGGTTTTTTTGACCCCGTAACTCCGTTTTTGGGTTTCCGAACGCCGTTTTCTTCGTATTTTCGAATACTTTATTAATTGTGGGTGTTCTAAAATAGGTTTGGCGACCCGTGGAGTACGGAGAGCGTGCAATTAGGCTATTCCGGCAAAGGTTTATGTGAGTGGGCCCCTTCCTTATTAAATTAAATATTTTATGTGGTTGGGAAATTATTATTATTAGGCTATACCTACGTTTTAAAATGGTATTTATCATGTTATATTAGTGAACTTTAGTATTATACTTTATACTTGGTTTACTAGTATGTGACTCGGCTATATTTTATGGGTTTTGGAAATTAGTATTATTATGCCTATGCTTTTAAATGTGATTTATACTTATACCTAGTGAACTCGGTTTTTATTTATATTTGGTGAACCTTGGGTTTAATATTTATATCGTATTTTGGTTCACTTAGTATGTTACTAAATTGGTATTTTATGTACCTTAGTAACTTTGGTATATTCTTGGTATTCCGGATACGACATCCGTGAATACCTAATTATATGTTTACTTTGAGGTTATTTTAGAAAGGAAATTACCCCACCTTATTTTATTTAGAAATATTCCGTGATATGTTTTTACACGCTCAATTAGAAATGCTTACACGATATCAGTAGTATTGTCCGGGGCCAGGACCAGCTTCACGTGGATGTTCACACGCATCGACACGCTCACTTTGGATCCATCGTAGGTGCCAGCCTGTTCTAGGTCGCCTTGGTGACTCGAACTCGTTGTGATGCGCTTAGCGCCAGCTTCACGTGTATGTAGTACATGAGCGTAACATTATTCATACACTCAGCTTGTTCATGACAGAATACCTCTGTATGAACTCGTGTGTTTGTCATACCTATCGAGCGTATACCTTACTGATTTATATTGTGTTTTTAATATCGGATTTCACTGATGCCACGGAGGCTTCTATTTGATTTACAGGTTTCCCGTACTATTTTATTATACGGACTTCTGGTAAAGTATTTTTGTACTAAGTTGTGGCTTTTTGCCCGTTTTGGACGGTAAGTACATTTCCGTACTTACACTAATTTTCTATCTACTACTGTAGTATGTTTTCCATAAAGGTTTTCCATAACTATTACTTGATTTTGACGGCGAGGGGTTATTATTACTTTCAGAAATGAAAGGTTTTACAAAATAATTACTTATGGCCCACTCACCCTTCTGTTTTTGCGCCCCTCCAGGATAAGTGGCTTGAAGCTGTCGACGTCGAGACGCGGTGGTATGACAACGTAGGGATTTCTTGTATTTGTAATCATACTGCATTCTTCTACTCTACTCCACAATTATTATTTTATTATTTCTTTCAGCTCGCACACTTTCGTGCACTCTGACCTTCATTTAATTCAATTTGCTTAAATTATTTCATAAATTCTTCTAAATGGCTTTCGTCACCCCACGTGGTGTCGGCCAGCACACTCGACTTTTGAGTGTCCACCTGTACATCCGGGTCGGGGTCTGTCAAGTGCGGTTTCGTATGAATTTCAAATCTTAACTGATGTAACAATATTTTGTTTTTTCAAGTAGGGTGTAATATCACTTATCACACATTATTTGATGATGTCAATTTAGTATGTTTTGATAAATATGGTATTGTTGTTTAAGACGAGTTAGTGTCTTCTGTGAGCGTGTTATTTCTCTAAATTAACCGTAAAGTGATTAGTGTAAAATTACGTTTATCGGACAAACAAAGATTGTTCCACCTAATAATTTTTTAGTAGGAAACAAATTGCACCCATAAGTCCAACTCATTAATATGGTCAAAAATATTATAGATTGTTCCCAAAACCAAATTAACCAATTAGTTGGTGCGACTCATAATTATTAATTATCCAGGAATGGTTAATTTCCAGCTGAAAATAAAAAATAAAAAAAGGAATATTATTATTCGTGAATCAGAAAGTCCATAACCATACAACAATCAACCTTTTGCTTAATACATCGATGGAGTGTACATCTCAACCAATCAAAACAGGAAATTTGGACGACAAAACCGCCAAGAATTGTATCGATCGAATCTCCACCGTCGGATGAGTGAAAAAACGTAACAACTCAAAAATCATAAACCAATTAAAAACCTTTTGCTTTGCCAAATTAACAAACATTCATGAAAAATATAAATAAATAAATAAATAGATAAATGCAGAGTCAGAGAGGAAGAGACAAGTGTTCGACATGAAGAAAATCAGGGAGGCGTTTTTTGCTGGGTTTACATAAGTCTGGCTGATTGGGGCTGTCACTTGTCAGAGATAGAGAGAAAGCAAACCCAACAAACTGGATTTTTTTTTTGCTGGGTTTCTGTAAATTGTTACAAATATATAGGAAATCTATGCTGGGTTTGCTCTGTTTTTGTTTGGGGTTAAATTATATAAATTCTGCTGTACCATATATTTATAAAGCTTTTGGCTTTGCCTATGAAAATCTTTGCTGGGTTTGCTCTGTTTCGGTTTGGGGTTAACTAGATTAAGGGGATTTTTCTGTATCATATTTCAATCCTTTTTTTTTGGGGTTTTTTTTTAGCTTGAGAATTTGGAGACAGATTATGGGTCAATGCATATCTAGGAAAGTGAAGAGAAAAGGGCTGGGTGGTGGTTCTTCAAGTTGTTGTTCTTCTGGCGGCGGCGGCGGCGGTGCTGGGTGTGCAGTGAGGCAGGGATGTTGGAGCATGATAAGAGAGAAAAGGTCCAGGTTCTATATTGCTAGGAGATGTGTGGTGATGCTACTCTGTTGGCACAAATATGGCAAGTATTAATGAAACTTCAATTCAATTCTTTCTTTTTGTTTTGATTTTGTTTTAGTTTTTTCTCAATTGGTTTTTTATTTTCATGTTTAAATCAATGGAGGTTTTGCATTTGCTTCAAATAGTAGATTTCATAAAGCTAGATGTCTTCCCCATTTATGATTCATGAAATTCATGGTTGGCAAGGTTTTCTTCTTTGATTATTCTTAATTTTATCTCAAAATTTGGTTGATTTTTTGTTGAAAGAAACGATTTTTTTTTAATATTATTTATATTATGAAGAGGGAAATCTGAATTTCAGTGTAGTTGGAGTTATCGTTTTAGCTAACTTGGCTAAGCCCAATCGCAAACTTGCCTATGCCCAATCAACAAATAAGAACATAATTCAATTGTAAATACAGATGAGTGATTGGTTGGTATCGATTACCAATTAATGAAATATCTCGACTAATTATGTACATAGTAAATTGATTGCACACTAACTTTTTAGACGGTAATCGAAATCCTAACTCGGAGTTCGGCCAAAGACACATTAAGTGGGATCAGAAAGGGATGGCTTGGGTGGGATGATTTTGTGCCTTGAGTGGGGGAACAACTTACCTACACTCTAAAGTCTTGTTTGTTACGACGGACTAATTCAGTCTGGACTAGTTTTAGAGACTAAGTTGGATTGGCTTTGACACATCCCGACCCGGATGTACACGTGGACACCCAAAAGTCGGATGTGCTGGCCGACACCACGTAGGGTGACGAAAGCCAAAATGAAGAAATAGGAAATAATTGAATGAATTAATGAGTAGGATATACAAAATTTGCACGGAATAAAGAAATAACAAATAAATAACAAATACCGTACGAGTACGGAATACTGGATATTTACAGTTACAAGGAGATTCTAACATCTTCATACCACCGGGTCTCGACGTCAACAGCTCCAGCCACTAAACTTGGAGGGGCGCAAAACAGAAGGGTGAGTGGGCCATAGATAGTTTTGTAAAAACCTTTCCTTTAGAAAATACTAGCCCCTCGCTGTAAATTCAAGTACTAAGTTTCGTAAAACCGTTCTTGAAAACGTAATATACTAATAGGTAGAAAATCAAGGTAAGTACGGAAATGTACTTACCGTCTGAAACGGGCAGAAAGCCACCGTTCGGCATAATTTATTTTATCAAAAAGTTCACAAAATAAAGTTATACGGGAAAAATGTAAATCAAATACAAGTATCCGTGGCATCAGTGAAAATCCGAGATAACTCACAATCTAACTACAAGATAAATGCTCGGTTAGGCAAGGCAGACACACGAGTTCATACAGATATATTCTGTCATGAACAGGCTGGGTGTATAAATAAAGTTACGCTCATGTACTACGATCACGTGAAGCTGGCGCTAATCGCATCACAACGAGTTCGGGCGCCCATTCGACCACCACCACTTTCCTTAGTATTTTCTCGTATACTCGTCGATACGAGCTTGTGGGCGCGAATGGGACGTCGTTCGGAGTTGAGCAAGGTATTTTTACGAGCGTCGGATTATCTGGCGTTTAAAACCAATTCAGTGTGGGCTGTTTGGTAGGTGGATTTGGGGCCCAGAGTTTCCTTGTTGGCCCATCCTGACCATCCCTGTACGGGCTGACCAAGCTCTCTCTGCACTGCAGCCCATCTCCCTGCTCTCTACAAGCAACAAATCTCTCTCCTCGAGCTCTGCAGGAGCCTACCCGGTGGCTCCAGCCACTCTCCCAACAAACCACCACACATGCATCACCTCGTCTCGGTCCGGCGGTGACTGCCCGAGCCCAGGCCATTGGCTCGGCCAGGAGCCAAGAACCCGGCTCGGGCTGCAGAACCTAAAAGAAACTCACGGCGGTTCACGACGAAATCAACCTCGGTGGCCCTCGATGCAGCCACGGGTCTAAACCCGCGAGAGTCAGGGACCTTATTCGAGCAGCAGATGGCTTGAATTGGACGTGAAAACGACAATTAGGAAATCGGCGGTTTACCGTGGCTTTTCTTTGAAATTCCGGCCACCTACGGCCGGTTTTGGCCCCCCAAAAATGGTAAAATCTCATTACTCCTCACTCCAAACTTCATTTTGGTACTTGAATCGTGCAATTTGACCTTGGAAGTGAGTGAGTTATGTCGATTTGAAGTTTTCAGGCATAAAACCCGGTTGCGGCGACGGCGACCGGAGGGCGGCGGCGGAAAATCGCCGAGGGGATGACCGGCGACGGCGGCGTCGGCAAACCGGTCGGACCGGTCATGGTGGCGTCGGCAAGCTGGTGAGCCGTGCGATGTCGCGATGACGTCGGCAACCGTCCCGAGGCAGAGTTGACCGTCGGTGTTAGTTGGCCGTGGCGATGGCGCGTGTGGTGGACTTCCACCACCGTGGTGTGGGACCTCACGGCTTGGCACCGCGTCATGATGGCGCCACGATTACGGGTGAGTTTTGGGTTTTTAGGCCACGTAACTCTAGTTTTCGGGTTTCCAACGCCGTTTTCTTCGTATTTTCGAATACTTTATTAATTGTGGGTGCTCTAAAATAGGTTTGGCGACCCGTGGAGCACGGAGAGGCGCGATGCAATTGGGCTGTTCCGGAACCAAAGGTTTATGTGAGTGAGCCCCTTCCTTATTAAATTAAATATTTTATGTGCTTGGGAAATTATTATTAGGCTATGCCTACGTTTTAAAATGCTATTTATCATGTTATATTAGTGAACTTTAGTATTATACTTTATACTTGGTTTTACTAGTATGTGACTTCGGCTATATTTTATGGGTTTTGGAAATTAGTATTATTATGCCTATGCTTTTAAATGTGATTTATACTTATACTAGTGAACTCGGTTTTTTATTTATATTTGGTGAACCTTGGGTTTAATATTTATATCGTATTTTGGTTCACTTAGTATGTTACTAAATTGGTATTTTATGTACCTTAGTAACTTTGGTATATTCTTGGTATTAGGATACAACATCCGTGAATACCCAATTATATGTTTACTTTGAGGTTATTTTAGAAAGGAAATTACTTACCTTATTTTATTTAGAAATATTATGTGGTATGTTTTTTAAACTCGATTAGGAATGCTTACGGTGTCGGTAGTGCGTAGAGGCCGAGGACAGCTCACGCATGGATGTTCACACGCATCGACACGCTCACTTTTGGATCCATTGTAGGTGCCGGCTGTTACAGGTCGCACTTGGTGACTCGAACTTCGTTGTGATGCGCTTAGCGCCCGACTTCATGTGTATGTAATTACGCTGGCGTAACATTATTCATACACTCGGCTTGTTCATGACGAATACGCGCCCTTGAACTCGTGTGTTTGTCGTACCCATCAGCGTATGCGCTGCGGTGATTTATATTGTAATTTTAATATCGGTTCACTTATGCCACGAAGGCTTCTATTTGATTTATGGTTTCCCAGTACTATTTTTATTATACGGACTTCTGGTAAAGTATTTTTATACTAAGTTGTGGCTTTTTGCCGTTTTGGACGGTAAGTATATTTACGTACTTACGCGATTTTCTATCTACTGCGTAGTATGTTTTCCGAAAGGTTTTCGGAAGCTATTACTTGATTTTGACGGCGGGGGTTACTATTACTTTCGAAAGGAAATGTTTTTACAAAATAATTACTTATGGCCCGCTCATGCACTTACGTTTTTGCGCCTCCCGGGATAAGTGGCTTGGAGGTGTCGGCGTCGAGCGCGGTGGTATGATGACGTAGGGATTTCTTTGTATTTGTAATCATGTATTCTCCTACTCTACTCTTTACAATTATTATTTTATTATTTCTTTAAACGCACACTTTCGTGCACTCGACGCCATTTAATTGATTCTTTAAGAATTATTTCGTAAATTCTTCTAAATGGCTTTCGTCGCCCCGCGTGGTGTCGGCGAGGCCTTCAGCTTTTGGGTGTCCTTTGTACATGGGTCGAGTGCATCGAAATGCGATTTCGTATGAATTTCCAAATCTTAGCTGATGTAACAATATTTTGTTTTCAAGTAGGGTGTAATATCACTTATCACATTTATTTGATGATGTCAATTTAGTATATGTTTTGATAAATATGGTATTGTTGTTTAAGATGAGTTAGTGTCTTCTGTGAGCGTGTTATTTCTCTATTAACCGTAAAGTGATTAGTGTAAAATTACGTTTATCGGACAAACAAAAGATTGTTCCACCTAATAATAATTTTTAGTAGGAAACAAGTGCGCCCACAAGTCCAACTCATTAATATGGTCAAAAATATTATAGATTGTTCCAAACCAAATTAACCAATTAGTTGGTGCGACTCATAATTAATAATTATCAGGAATGGTTAATTTCCAGCTGAAAATAAAGAAATAAAAGGGAATATTATTATTCGAGAATCAGAAAATTCATAGCCATACAACAAATCAACTTTGCTTAATACATCGATGGAGTGTACATCTCAACCAATCAAAACAGGAAATTTGGACGACAAAACCGCCAAGAATTGTATCGATCGAGTCTCCACCGTCGGATGAGTGAAAAAAAACGTAACAACTCAAAATCATAAACCAATTAAAAACCTTTTGCTTTGCCAAATTAACAAACAATGTAGACACAATATGCTTGGTGTTGACTTCTTGGATGTATCATGGTTATGGTCTGGTCGATACATACGGCGTTGTCTTCATAGATCGTTGTTGGAACTCAACAAAGGATGAAGAATTACAGGTGCTTCGAATATGCTCCCATGTACACGGGTGGCTTCGTGTATGGCGATGAGCTCGAAGACGTCGCAACTAAGGTCTATTTGGTTGACCTCCAAGATATTGCGGTGTTCCTAACGGTAAAGACATAATCCGTTTGGAAACGTGCCTTGTGCGGATCAGATGGATAGTCTGTATCAGCGTATCCCACAAGGTAGGCATCATTCTGATAACCAAGGGGTTGTGGTTAATTCTGAGATGCGCAGGGATAGAATAAGCCCAAATCCGTAGTAACGGAAAAACGTCTTTAACACCTATTTGGTGGTAGCGTGTAGGCGCAGTGTTGTATCTTACCAAAAGATCAACAACGAATGAGATGTCATGCATAATGCAATGAGCTAAGTACAATAAAGCGCTAATTGAACTTAGATATAGAACTTCAAGTTCCACAACCTTTTCAAGGATCTCATTTGCATCTAGCGTATGAACGGTCATGGGTGTACTCAAAGGCAACACCTTCTGGGTGTAGTTCGATTGGTGGACCAGAATACCATCTGAACTTTGCTCGAAACTTCGGGTCGAGACATAAACGAGTTTTCCCAAGATCTTTCATCTCAAATTCCGACTTCAGGTGCGAGGCAGTTTTCTCAAGCTCTTCCAGAGTCTAAGTGAGATTTATGTCATCGACATAGACTGCAACTCTTGCAAATTCGGTTTTGTACACGCAGGGGCATAGTTTATTCACATATCCCTAACTGATCAAATATTCACTTAAACGGGTATACCACATCCGCTCGGATTGTTCCAATCCGTAAAGTGAAATGCCTCAATTCAATAGAGAGGGTGTTCTGTGGTCTAGAACTATTTGGATCAGTCTATAAGTTCTTCGGGAATTTTCACATATATTTCCGTATCAAGATCCCTATAGATACGTTACAACCATGTACATAAGCTGCATATTCAGTTTTTCGGAAAAACTACCAAACTGATAAGGTAGCGGAACGTTATAACGTCCATTACGGGGGAAATAAGTCACCTCGTAATCAATCTCAGGGCGTTTGAGAGAAACCTTGCGCCACAAGGCGTGCTTCGTATTGCACTATTTCATTCTTCTCATTACGCTTCCTTACGAAAACCCACTTGTAGCCAACGGGCTTCACATGTGGAAGTGTAGGAACTACAGGCCCAAACACTTTACGTTTCGCAAGTGAATCAAGTTCGACCTAGATTGTTTGTTTCCAGTTTGACCAATCAGTTCTACGTCGACATTCATCAACGGAACGCAGTTCGATATCGTCGCTTTTCACTTATTTTGGGTAGCTACCATATACGTGAATATCATCGATGATAATCTCATTCCAATTCCATTAACTCATCCATGCATGCATAATGGACCAAGACTACAGGTCTCGGGATAATCCGGATTAATTTCATGAGGTGGAATGGTTGAGATAGCGAACGAGGAAGGGATTCATTTTGTGTCATACTTCTCCACTTCTAGGGAGGTGAATCCTTCGAACTGAATGATCTGTCGCGCTTCAGGCCGAGAACAGATTGATTGGCTAGCCGTCGGCGTACCAGGCCGTCCAACAGGGGCGGCCAACCGTCCTTCAGGGGCGGCACACCCTTCGGGGATGTTGACTCGACGTCCGTTAGGTACGTCTATCCTTGCAGGCATGTTTGCAGCTGGTATATATGATCTCGTCACTTTATCTAGATCAGAGAAAGCGTCTGGAGCAATACTCTGAAATCTAGAATATGGGGATCGAGATGAGACATAGTGGGGACGTCCACGATAATTCGCGTCGTTCTTCAGGAACGTTGACGTTCTTATCTCCCCCTAACGGCGGGAAGACTGTCTCATCGAAGTGACAATCCGCAAAATGGCGGTAAAGAGATCGCGTGCAAGGGCTCTAAAGAGCTAATTCGAAGGAGAATCACAATCGACAAAGATTCACATCCTTCTTTGAGGACCCATATTGGTACATTGCGACGGCGCAATATGGCAGAAGGTGCATACCCAAAAATGCGTAAATACGAAACATCAGGTTCGTACCTAGTAACCAATTGTAACGCTATAAAGTATCGGGTAGCAATGGGCCTCAGGCGGACCAACATGGCTGCATACAAGATTGCATAACCCTAGGCAGAAACCGAAAGCTTGGTGCATTCACCAAGGTTCGGGCGATCAATTGATAATGCGCTTTATGATCGCTTCTGCGAGGCTGTTTGGGGGTTGAACATGGGGAATTCAATGTTCAATTTCAAGCCCAAAAAAAACATGCAATACTTATCGAATACTGTTCGATATAAACTCTCCGGCATTATCCAGTCTTCGAGACTTTATGGGATAATTAGGGTGGTGAGCCCTTAAGTAAGAATTGGCCAAGAGTTTAGCAGCAATGTGTATGTGGACAGACATGTGACCATTGTGTCGATATATCAACCAAAAACCATATTTTCATGGTCCGCATTTTTGGTTGGAAGAGTCCACATTATTCCCTTTAATCCACTGTGAAAAGAGGGTTATGTAGTAACTTTGCTAGGGATGATGTAAAAATCCAATTTCCCCAACGAGCAGGCTTGGCAAAGTGTGCTTGTAGGCACAAAATCCTTACTTCAGGTAAGGTGATGCATTGTGTAACATATTGCATCGTGTTTTGACCTGAATGTCCCAAACGGTCGTGCCAAAGCAAGTAAACTGCTCGAATCACCCGGCTTCAAGCCAGCCTATATGTGGCATGTCTCAGTTGGGAGGTAGCCCATTGGCCCCAAAACATAGCTTCAGGCTTCATATTTTGGAAGGTGATGCAAAGATACGTCACTCTATTTTCTACAGTGGTTTTTATGATCATTGTTCGCTCGAATATCCTTATAACTCAATGACGTTCTTCCGGAACGGAGAATATAAGGCCCCTTAATAGTAATTCAGTACCATTAATACAACGAGGTGCAGTGCCATTGCCCTTAATCAGGTTAGGTAGACCTGAATTCGTTGCTAGAGGGGTGATTTAGGTATGAAGTTAGTGTGCATAGTCGCACATTCATCCAGACAACTAACTTCCCCACATTTATACCTTATCACATGTTAATTGAATTAGGTCACATGTATAAGAAACATGATTCAATTAACTCATATTCGAGGACAATATCCATAATAATATCCAAAAAATTTAAAGCAAATACCAAAACAATCATCCAAACAAAAAGGAAAAATTGTTCAAAACTTAAACCAAAAGATAGGGGGTTTCGGCCAACAGGGCCTTCCATGTCAAAATTTTGCTTTTCCATATGTGTTAGGTGAAGCAAAATTAGTCTCACAAATTGATTACAGGAATGGTACTCCTCAACAACATTGGTAGGGGCACAAATAAGTGCATAGCCAATGATCTATTCCATCAAAATGGAGGTAGATTTTGCACGGTTGAGGTTCGGGAATACTGTCCCTTATTCTTGAAGTTTTGGGTCTTAGTTTCCAAGGGATCACGTGTTTGGTCGTGATGCCACCCCCTTGGTTGACCCTGATTCTACCACTATTCAGTACTCTCCAGCCGAAGAAGGAAGAGTAGATTCGGTAGGCCTCTGCTGAAGCAGAGCCTTAAGTTCGGTACACCTCTGCCGAAACAGAGCAAGACCTTCGGTACATCCCAGCCGAATCACTGGGGTGCCGCTTTCACTGTTGTGCTTTTCAGTGAGCAAAGTGGTAGTATCAGATCCGAGAATTTAGTGAACCTCCATTCTCTAGGGTGCTTCTTCAGGAGCATTTTAGAGGTATGGAAGGACGAGAAAATCTTCTCCAGTCAAAGTTCAATCGGATTCTATAAACTTCAGAATTTGTACCTATTCACGGATGGAGTTCAATCATGCCTTGTGTCAGGCAAGATATGTCTTGCTTCGGGCAAGGTATGTCTTGCTTTCGACAAAGTGTGTCTTGCGTCAGGCAAGTTATGTCTTGCGTCGGGCAAGATCATCTTTGCATGATTAGAACGATCCGTAGAGTGAGTCAAAGAGCCATGGAATCCTCGTCATTGAGGTACTTCCATTTACAATGCTTCAGGCATAAGTCTTCGGATGAAGATCATGACGGAGGCTTATTTAGCTCTATCCACGTCATTGTTGGCTTCAATGTTTCTCAACTTCTCAGTAGTCAAGTGGAGCTTCACAACTTGTGCCCACATAAAGTAGTTTCTACTAGAAACTTCCATGTTAGTGAAATTGAACTTGTTACGGTTCGGAAATCCACTGGATGGAGGGAACAAGATTGTGGTTGGTGGTTATGGGAAATAAAATCTCCATAATCATAAAAGTTAGAACATTCGGGTTCTAAGACATGGTTTGGTTTAAATTTTCATGAAAACTACGGGTTTCATGGGTATTTAATTTTTAAGGAAACTTCAGGTTTCATGGCACTTATTCGAAACTTCGGGTTCGAATTTATGAACTTCAAGTTCATATATACCTGCAATCAAATGCAATATATATAGAACAAAAATAATACAAATAATAAATTTGAACATATATCGTGAATGGGTAGTGAAATATAGGTCTACGGGACCTTTGGGGTTTGCAAATATGACCCAAATAATTTTTGGTGGGTCGTAGTTGGAGCTGCAGGCCCAACTTTTATTTTCTGGGCTGCTGGCCAGCAAGAAAATAAAAAAATTTTGGACTGAAACAGAAGCCCAGCAGGGGCTGCCACGGTCCAAGCCCATCAGGGCTGAAGGAAGGAAGGAAGGAAGAGGGCTGCAAGGGCCCTGGGCTGCAGGTTGTAGCATGGGCTGGCCTGCTGGGCCAGGCGAGAGGAAAAGCAGCAAGGCTGCTGGCTTGCTGGGCGCCAACTGGGCGCGGGCCGAGGAGGAAGTGGGCCGAGGAAAAGGAAGGAGCCCAGCGGGCTCGGGAAGAAAGCTGGCCCAGCATTAGGCGCGGCTCGGCTGGAGCTATGCGCTGGGTGGGCTCGGCTTCTGGGCGACTCCGGTTCGGCTCCAGGCCAGCTCAGTCGGCTTCAGGCCGGCTCGGCTCGGCTAGGGTTTTTTTTTTTTTTTTTTCTTTATTTTTCAAAAAAACGAAAAAAATTTTTTTTCGGTAAAGAATGTCCAGTTTTTTTTCAGAAAAACGAAATTTGATGTTTTTTGTAGAAAAGCGAAAAAAAAATAAGAAAAAACCCTTAATTTTTCCTTCGTTCACACGATCATCAATTCACTTAATATATTTCAGATATATTAAATGTCGATGCTAACACAATATTTGCAGAAGATCAATAATTCTTTAAACGCAGAAAATTGGGTTATGCATCATGGTGAAGGTTCATGCAATCAGGTCTGACAAAATATCGACAATCGAGACCGTGTTTTAGAAGAACCTGGATTGCTGATGATGATGGTTGAACAATTTGTTTGCAGGATTGCTTTCAACTCCGGATTTCCATCGTCAATGCGTTGAATCTTGTTCAAAATAACAGGGAAAAAATTGAATCAATAGCAATATATTAATTCAATAAAAATAAATAAATCAAAGTAAAAAACTATTGAAATTAATACTCCCCATGATTGAAGATGGCCAGAACTCCGGTATAATTCTCTTGAGCACAGCGGAAAGAGCGTGCTGATAACGTGTTGTGGACAGTTTTTAGTGAAGGGTGCGGCAAGAGAAGAATAGAGAGAATTTGGTGAAACTGTAGTGTATGTGGAATATGTAGTTCATATATTCCACATACCAGGTGCCTTTATTTATAGTAATAGAAGTACAAGTACATTAGGAAACTAATCCCATACATAATGGAATAGCCTAATCCATATCTACCTAGGATTTACACAATCACATTTAACACATGTTATATTTTATCTACAACAGTTTTTTATTTTCTGAAAATATATAAAATAAGAATTATGGGGGATGAATGCATCCAAATAATATATACGATTCCCTCGTAAGGTGAGTCCAAGCAGAATATACCATGGGGCCATGGACATAGCTTTCAACGCTCCAGCTAATGATTACACCCAGGCGAGATAAAAGGGAAAACAAAAATGAATATTCAAATGCAGAGACAAAATATTCACATTAATCATATAAATTTGCACCAAAAAATTAAAATGATCACATTAATCATATAAAAAATGTCAATTAATTGTTACATTATTCCACTTCTTGGAGTTATTTGATGGAACTTAGCTAATGTGGTCCGTGGAGACAAGATAGTATCAAAATTTTGGAGGTTTTGTAAGGGATTACCAAAAAAGTTGGTTTGGGAATGTTAGTGCACCAATTGGATCATGGCCATACACAACACTTAGCTAAAAAGTAGTTTTTTCTTATACGAGGATAAATCCTCCCCTCGTAGCCCCGCACTCTCGAGCAATTTTGAAGGTTGTGTGCAAATGAGAAAAAAACCTTTGATTACACGAATCAGCTCCACAACTCGTACAATAGTTAAACCAACACATATGTTTTGAGGGCCGATTTTTATAAAGTTGGTTAGGAACCAAATTTGAGTGACTGCCACACTCTTGAGAACCCTCAAATTTGTGTACACTAAAGCAGAAAGAGGCAAAATCCTGATCGCACGAATCGACTTTACGACTTAGTCAACGATTAAATCAAGACAAATGCCTTGAGACTTGAAAGCTTGCCCTTTTAGAGTTGATTGGGTATCAAACTTAGGTGATTGCCTACTTTGCATTCTCAAGTTGCCTCAAAATTTGCGACTCTAAAGGAAAGAGGCAAAACTCCTATCGCACAAACCATCTTTACAACTTGTTCAACAGTTAATTTAAAACAAATGATTTGAGAACTGGCTCTTTTAAAATTAATTAGAAACCAAACTTAGGTAATTGTCTACTCTGCAATCTCAAGCAACCTCAAAGTTTATGTATAGTCAAGAGAAAGATAAGATAAAATCTCAATTGGACCAACAAACTTTACAACTCGTGGAACCATTAAATTCAAACAAATATCTTGAGAGCCGACCCTTTTAAAAGTAAATTAAGGACCGAACTCGAGTGATTAGTATTACAACACTTTTACCAACCTAACTACTTGGGATCACAAAACTCAAAAGCTCTTGCGGCTTATGATATCCCATCAATGTCTCAATTTTTTCAATTTGGTCCACAAGTAAAATGACAAAGACCATACAAATTATGGTACCACCTCCTTACTGCTTTAAGAATTTCAAATTGAACCTGTAACATCAGCCAGCAATGAATCTTGAGTGCATAGACTCCGTACACAAAAATCCAAACTTGTAGATTATTACAAAGTACAACAACAGTAAGTGAAACTCCAAAAGCTCAAAACTTTGTTATATATTTCCCTTCCTTCTAAGATATTCCAAAATTTCACCAAACTTTCTCTCCTCTCTTCCTCTCTTTTCGATGAACAACACCGGCGGTTATCCGCTTATTAACAGCCTCCCGTTTAATCTCTATCCGGACGAAGCGTCGCCGGCATGGATGAACAAAGGAGACAATGGGTGGCAGCTAACAGCAACCACCATGGTAGGCATGCAAAGTGTGCCTGGCCTTGTAATACTCTATGGGAGCATGGTGAAGAAAAAATGGGCCGTGAACTCAGCTTTCATGGCCCTATATGCTTTTGCCGCAGTCCTAGTCTGTTGGGTCATGTGGGCCCACAACATGTCATTTGGTACAAGATTTTGCTCAATTTTGGGAAAACCCGGTTTTGCCCTGAACCAAAATTTTCTCCTGCCGGAATATGTAGGGCATCTTCCGATGGCTGACTACGTGTACTACCAATTTGTTTTTGCCGCCATTACTGTGATTTTGCTTGGTGGGTCCCTCCTTGGGAGAATGAACTTCTATGCCTGGATGCTGTTTGTGCCAATGTGGCTCACCTTGTCTTACACCGTGGGTGCATTTAGCATTTGGGGGAGAGGGTTTCTTGACGGGTACATCATTGATTATGCTGGTGGGTTTGTGATCCATCTTTCTTCTGGTGTGGCTGGTTTCACTGCTGCTTATTGGGTAATTGATCTAGACACCCAATACTATGCTTAATATGTCATGTTATGTTATCAGATTGTCAATACTCAATCGGTTGAAAAATACGTCATTTACTATGCTTCATATTGCCTTGAGTAACATAACATCATTTGACGTGTAATACTTGTTAGCACACATAGTAAAACCGAGAGACACTTAAAATTTTTTAACATAAAGTAAAATCGAAAAACACTAAACAGACAATAAGCCGTATACAAATCATGGTTTAGTGCCTCTTTGTTGTTTTGTTAGTACCCCTCCTGTTCTATTTTTTATCAAATATAGTAATCGATTCTATTTGTGCATATTTCTCTTTCATTCATGGATTATTAGTGTTAGAATTTTCTTAGCATGATGGAGTGATTTGGGTGATGATCATGTAGGTAGGACCAAGGCAAGCGCATGACAGGCAACATTTTCCACCAAACAACATAATTCACATGTTGGGAGGTGCAGGGTTTTTGTGGCTTGGATGGACAGGATTCAATGGAGGATCACCATTTGCAGCAAACGTGATTGCATCTTTGGCCATTATCAACACCCATATCTGCACTGCCACCAGCCTTCTGGTGTGGGTTTCCCTTGACATGCTGGTCTACCGGAAAAGCTCTGTGATCGGTGCGGTCCAGGGGATGATCACCGGCCTCGTCTGCATCACACCTGGTGCAGGTAAACTACTCCTTGCTCAATTGACCTAATCAATGAAAATGTCCACAAAAAGCATGACATGTTATGTTATTAGACTCTCAATTACTCGTATATCCTGTTTTGAAGTGTAGCGTCAGATAGTAACATGTCACATGTCAAATTGTATAACATATAGTTAGCAATATAGGTGAACTGGGTTTTGATTAACATTAATTGATATTACGAATGCAAATGCTCTCGTGAAATACAACAGATAACATGTTATGTTATCAGATTGTCAATCTTTGTTCATTGATCAAGTAAATTCTGGTTTTAATGTCAAACGTTAGACAATTTAACAACAGAACATGTCGCATATCTGACAAAAAACATAACATAAACATTGCTTTCATAAAACAAGACAAAAACATGATGGTTAGCTAGAATTTGATTAATTTGGGAAAGTAAAAACAAGCAATTTTGCAGCATCCTACCAATAATATGTACATGATCGAGCAGGGATTGTGGAGCCATGGGCAGCACTACTAATGGGAGCAATGTCTGGATCAATACCTTGGTACACCATGATGGTGTTGCACAGAAGATCAGCCTTCTTCCAAAGCGTCGACGACACGTTGGGGGTCTTCCACACGCACGCAGTAGCCGGCGTCTTGGGGGGACTCCTCTCGGGCTTCTTTGCCCGACCCAACCTTCTCCGAATGATGTACCCGGGCTATTCCTACGGTCCTGGCTTAATGTACTGCATCCTTGAGGGGAAAACAAAAGTTGGCCTCAAACAAATGGGGTACCAGATCGGTGGAGCACTTTTCATCATCGTATGGAACGCCGTTGTCACGAGCTTGATTTGTATTTTGATCAGCCGCATCGTTGATCTTCGAATGAAGGAAGAGGACCTCGAGATTGGTGACGATGCTGCGCACGGAGAAGAAGCCTATGCTCTGTGGGGAGACGGTGAGAACATGCCTACGCAGATTCGATGGCAGAATCCTCGGATTCCTTCCATTTGCAGATGGCAGAAGCGAAGTTTTGTAGCGGAAATGTAATAAGTTTTGCAGTACCTTCCCCGTTTTTTATCGTTCAAAGAATGCATGCAGCAACTCTCGTTGCCGGCTGCCATTTCAGTCCATCTTTTTGTTCTCTTGTCTGTAAAGTGTACATGTTCATACTGGTGAAGGATGTAGCTACTGGAGTACACGTGACATGTAATTTACGTTCACGTCACACGTCTTATGTAATTTGGTGAAAAAATAATTAGAGTTAAACAAATATACTACCAATCCAATTTTATCGCGTTAAGATTCAAATTACGAGCAACTTCTGTTGGAACACAAAAGAACAGCCAACTATTTCAACTTCACCCCAAATCGATAGCTATCGTTGTCAAGGATTCAAATACGCGAGCTTTGGTGTTGCAAGAATGTAAATGTCAGTAGAAACATCAAACATCTTTTGAAACAAGAAGATTTTCTTTCGATTCGATTCAAAAAAATTAGGGCAAACACTATTGATCCTTCTTTTCATACAACATTTTGGTAAGCTTTACAATCTGTGGAGTTGTGGATATGCATCTCCAAAGAAAACTGACCGTCTTGAGGGAACTAGATACACGATTTATATTTACATATTTGGGGAAAATTTCTAGGGTACCTGTACATTCAATATTTTAGAAGTTCCTCGTCATCAAATAACTCGTAAAGGTGTTTCCTTGCACCAGAATCTTCACAATGAAAAGCTATTCCAAAAGTCTAGAAGGCATATTCGTAGACGAAACAACTCATTAGAAGCGGAATAACCTTATATAGTGATTTAAGGCCCTTGAATTGACTTGCGAAGCTTGAATAGTTCGTCTCTCCACATGGCTGCAGGAACAAGTTATTAATTTGCAAATTATCCAGTAACTGCATAAATATGAATCAGGCAATCCGACGCAAGTTGATGGGAAAAAAAAACAATGGGAAATAGTAACGTGACTTAGTAATTGTATATGTTAGAAAAGCAGTGAATAAAATCCTGATAAAATACCTGCATCTTTATATCTTTCCTCTTTGATAGCTAAATTGATATTCTTGACCAAACCAAGTTCTTGAATTAAAGAATCTGGGCCCTCTATAGCACTGAAAAGAATATAACATATGATCATACACAAAAAACTGAGAACGCAAAATTTAGGCCCCTCAAAAAAACAACTTAGTAGTCAGTACCTGTCAAGAGATACGTCATAACATGACTTTGTGTCGCGCACTCTGCCCATCCCATAACTGATCCTCACAGCATCTGTTAAGACAATCTGTTTGTTTACATATATGGGTGCCTGCACATGGCAAGTGTCACTCAAACTTAACAGCAATTTCAACAAAACGGTCATGTGTAAACTGAAGGTTTCTTGCTTGCACATGAAGAAACAGGAATATTTATGCACATAAAGTCGGTGAGCATTTGTGTTGAGGAAGGCAAGAGATGTAGATACCTTGCATCTATGTGCGAAATTTATGGCATCTGACGGACGTGCATCCACACTAAGAAAACCATTTGCCCCTGGCTGCAGATAACAAGAACCTCAATGTCATGAGGTTGCTTCATTTTCTTTAAAAGATTAAGACATAACTCGTAAGGGTTTTAACTTTTACCACCTTGCTAAAGTACAATCTGGCAAAGTAAGTATTCCGCACTCTTTCCGTAATTCTCACCATATTCACCTGGAATTGAAGAATTGACAAAAATAAGACAATGACCTGAAAGATTTTACATGCCACCTTGAACTTGTAAAATTAATTTAGTACAATCAAAGTGCAACACTACCCATTAGGGATCTAAAGACTATGAATTTCTTCTTAAGTCGGACAAATTACAAACTTGCATTCCCTTCTCAACACTCACTTCTTCTAAAATCTAGTTATTGGTACTGTTAGATTTCTTATAGACATGCAATAAACATAAAGTGAGACTAGTGAGTAGCCAAAGAACGAAAAGGACAAATGATAAAAAGCTTTTGGCCCTTCAGAAAGTAAACTTAATACAGGGAAAGAATTAGCTCCATACTTGATAGCCGAGTTTCTCAACGAGATTTCTCACAAACCGAAATTGTTCTGGGGAGTCCTGCAGCAAGACCGATTCTGGGATCAATATACATTTTACACGAGAAAGCATCAATGCAACCAAATTAATTCCAAAGTTCATGCAGTTACCCCATTCTTATCTCCCAATTGGCCATGTATGAGATTTTCGATTGCAAATTCGCCTGAAAACAAAAACCAGATAACGAAATTTAATGACCGAGGATGTGACACTCCAAATTACATTCACATTCATTCATATGACCCACATAACTTCATATACCTACAACAATTGGAAGCAAAAAGTCTCCATCACAAGAAATCTTGAGAAAAATCGTCGGACTTTGGAAACGCTGGACAAAGCTTCGGCCTAATGTATCGAAAAATTTTTGTTGTCGGCTGGCGTGGACCGAAAAGGGACGCAATTTGCCAGATGACTGCCATTTCGTCTCTTCTTCAAAACCTCGCCTTTGCATACGGTAGTGAGATATAGTTTCTGCACTAATTAAACACAAATAAACAACTTTAAAGACCTAATCACACTCAATTAGCAACAAATTACTTCACTTTAGGTCAAAATTGCAGAATTTAGGAAACAAAAGACTTCATCTTTTGGACGAAGTAGTAAGAATTTCAACAAATCAAATCAAAATCAATTCGATAATCACAAATACATAGAAATGTACGTATTCGTATATGTATGCGATCACAGAGAGAGAGAGAGAGAGAGATGGGACCTGAGAGGAGGAGGGAAGCTTGGATGTAGTCGAAATCGTGATGATCGTCGGCATTGCTGGATCTGGAGCGAGAGGAAGAGCTGTTGCAGGTAATGCGGAGCGATTTGAGCGCACGACACCGTTTTGATGATCTGATAAACCCTAATCGAACCGTGAAGACCAAGTGGCGCGAAGAGGAAGAAGAAGAAGTGTTTGGGATCGGACGGATGGCAGTTGAGCGATCCGTCACGTGGAATTGAGCTCCGGCTCCGATCATGGTACCAAACAAAAATATCAACGTCTTGATAGAGAGGGAAAGGGAGGGGAGAGAGAGAGGAGAGAGAGTTGAGCTTTTTGCTTCGGTTTCAACTATATGGCGCTTTCATCTTTCTTTGCTGGCTGGCTTCTTAACTCTTTTTTTAATCAATGTGATTAATATTTTTTTTTTTTGTCAATGTGATTAATGAGTTTAATTCATGATTAATTTTTTATAAAAAAACTCAACTCGATCGGTTTCGATGGGCCGGCGGCGACTCGGTCGGTTTCGGTTGGTCGGTTGCAACTCGGCGCTTGCACAAATAAATGTCTGTAGCAATAACACGTGACATTTCGACATAACATGATGAGTTTAATAACATAACGAGTTTAATAAGAAATACTTAGCCTAGCAATGACATGTCAACATAATGTGACATGATGACATGTAACCTTTTATTTTTTTTTTTTTTTATAAAACGATATTTTGAACTACTATAATCAATAAAATAATAATAAAAAAATTTTAAATTCACGTACAAACGGCCGCACTACTCTAACTAACTCGCCTAAACCACATATCACAACCAGATGAGTTGTCCTCGAGAATTGATTGATCTAGCACACTTCTGTTTGAAGCAAACATCATGTATGTACGTGTCATGCTCCTTTCAGTTGCGTTGAGCACGTGCTGTGCTCGTGCAGACTCGAGCTGTTTTTATGCCCAACACCAGCAGTCCAAATAAGTAATGAGATATTCTGCAATTCAATTTCAATGATTTCATAATTACAAAACAATTACAAAGTTAGTAACAAAGCCAATGGCTTTACGATTCAAATGTTCTCCTTTCGGTATTCCGGTTGGCATTTTTGCAGTTGTCGCAGCATCGGGTTGTAAGTTGGACCGTTGGATGATCACTTAACATGCTGAAACTCTGATGTAAAAGTTAAGGCAGATCGAACCCTGGTTTGCTGAAACTTTGATGTAAAAGTTACGGCCAGCTGAGACACTGATGAGGCGGATATGCGGTTAGAATATCAACCCGTTAACGCGGCTTCGGAAGAAGCTTCAACAGCTTAATTAGCTCGTACGTCCTTGTGTCTTGACCAGAGTAGAGGCAGAGGTCAAGAGGGGTTAAACCATCCTGCAACAAAGTAGACGACTCAAAATCAATCATCATACGTAAATCTTATGTGTTCCACATCAAGGCAATGAGAAGCATATACTGGAAAGTCAATAAGGTGCTTAGACTCGAATGGCGATATGTAAGAACATAAATCATGTAGGACAAGGATTATTATCTTATGCAGTACAAAGACAATCTAAAGGAATCAGTCAACAGTTACCTTGTTCTTCAATGTCTTATTTGCTCCTTTAATCAATAAAAGCCTCACTACATCTGCTCTTCGGCCTTGAACAGCTAGATGTAACGGTGTCCATCCATCCTACAAGGTCAAAGTAAATGGTTTTTAAATTATCATTCACTGAATTGTGTAATAATGTGTGAACAAACATGAGAAATTATAATCCGTACGTTGTCCTGAAGGTTTATATCAACATTATATAGCAGAAGAATTTTAATTGCTTGACTGGAAGCTGTTCGGACAGCATAATGCATCAAGGTGGCGCCATCCTGTTTTCAACAAAAACATTTAATTAGAACAATAATCTTCACACTAATGCCAAACTGGATTGGAAGATACCCTAGGTAAATTTGTACTCACTTTATCACGAACAAATGGATTAGCTGATTCTCTCAAAAGATAGTTCGTGATGGCCTGGTTTTTACCAAGAATTGCTTTGTGAAGAGCACTCCAACCATCCTGGGGAAGAAATGAACCAAATCTCAAATCAGTATCGAAAAGCCAAGAACAATATTCTGCATTTAACATTCTAATGTAAAAGGTGGCCATTTACATACCTTATCCACGACATTGATATCAGCATTATGTTTCAATAAAGCATCCATAAGGTAAAATTCTCCCGACGCAGCAAGAGTGTGCAAGGGTAGCCATTTGCTCTGAAGAGTTTACAAATACATTATAATCAACTTAACAGCTTCAAGTTCGTCAAATTAGAACTACAAAAACGTGATTATGTGAGGGGACAGCCGTCTCTGTGCAAATTTACATAGGGGGCACAACATTTAAGCTTCAATTTCACTAAGGTGCAATTTCCTAAACATGTACTAATGATCATAAGAAAGGGGACACTTACAGAGGTAGCTGCAGCTATATCAGGTTTTCGCTTATTAAGCAGAGCCTTTTCCTCTTTCGAAAACAACTTTCGGGGTCCTATTCATCCAAGCAACAAACAATGCCTCACATACCATATCAATTAAACAAAACCCAAAAAAACCAATTCAAGTTCAACCTGAGAAAGTTATCCATATAGAAAAATCGGTTAAAAAAAGAGAGTTTGAATACATGATTATCTAAACTGCGGTTAAAGAATTATACTGTCACATTATTCTACACCTACACACAGAAGTTTACTACTTTTCCAATAAAATTCAAAGCTCACATTTGCAATCTAAAATCTAAAAAATCGCAAATCCCATCCGAAAATTTGGCATAAATAAGCAATTACCTTCTGATTTCTTAGCACCAGGCTCATAATTCCCACTGTTAAAGAACTCTGCAACATCCTCCAATCCCTTCCCATAAACCGCCCACCTCGGATTCTTCGGCGCCACTCGGTCACTCGATTTCCCACCATCCCCTTCGTTCTCCTTCACCTCCTCCGCGGGAGCTAAACCAGAAGCATCGTCCAAAACAAGCGGCTTCAATTGGTTCAATTTCGCCTCCCTATACGCCAAGTACTCCTCCAAATTCAAATCCCTAATGGGCTCCAGCCCCTTCTTCTGCTTCTCCACCCTCGTCCCGAACTGCAACTCCTGCGCAATCTTCCGCCGCTCTTTCTTCGTTATGTTAATCTCCGCCTGCACCTCCCGCCACTGGTCCGGAACCAAATTCTCCGACCCGATTTCGGAACCATCTCTTCTGGGTTTCGCTTTCTCGGGTCTGAAACGGTCGGTTTTGGTATCGTTTTGGAGATAAGGGTCGTCGAACACGCCTTCCTCGAAGACGACGCAGTCGCCGATTACATGGTCTTCGTCGAAATCGTCGGGTTGGACGGAGTAGGAGGAGGTGAAAGAGGGAGAGAGGGCGTGGAGCTTTCGCGGGAAATTTAGGGTGGCGGGCGGCGAGAACCGGCGAGGTGTGGCGGGGAGAGAGAGAGGTTTGGCGGGGAGGAGGGAGGATTGGGGGTTTAGAGAGAGTGGCATGGTCTTTGCGCTTGCTATGCTTCCCCCAAAAATCAAAGATTTAAAATACCTTCAAAATTTTAGAACCTTTATAAATCATTACTTGTTGAAAATATGGATACCCAAGTGGTTTAAATGAAGTTTTACTATACAAAGAATATTTTTTATCACTTTAGTCTTACATGTTTTTTATAGCTACAACTTTTTTTAATTGTTATAGTTATAGCCATAAATGCTATAGTAAACTTTATTCGAAGAAAATCCTATATAAAAGGGTTGTATTGTATCAATCTGATAACCCGATTTTCTCTTTTCCTCACAGTACAAAATATTAAAGTAGAAGGTAATAATACAAGTTTCTCTCGTCTCTCATCTGTCATTTCCTATATCCATTTATCTTGTTTGACATATGTAAAGAAAATAAAACAGTGTTCCCGTTCCATTTCAATCTATAGCAAAAGTTCTCTATTTTTGCCTATTATAACATTATTTGTTTTTTTTTTATTATTGAATCATTACTTGTTATAAATAGACAAAAAGAAATTTTTTTTGCTAGAGATTGAAGTGGAATCGAAGCAATATATCATTTTCTTTATTGATATCAATCTAGTGAAATGAACATATTATTTTAGTGTGTAAATTTTCTACAAGCATTAAAAGAGATGTGAAGTTAAAACCTTTATGTATATATATACATATATATGCATGCTTGTATCATATGTTTAGTACAAACAGAAAATAACAATCTTGTATTCACACTAATTTTACAACATTACTTGTTTTAAGTATTTATACAAATTTAACATTCATATATTTTCCCTCTACATTTATTTTGCAACTTCATGAACTGTTTAATTAAGGATTTCTGCTCAAGTTTCAAGTTTTTACTAAGTATTTTTGCAATTGGGCAAGTGTTTTTATGGCTTTATTGTTCAAGTGTTATTGCAAGTAATATAAGTGTTACTGCACTTATTTAAGGTTTAAGGTTAAGAAAAGCTGAGGCTTTCTAATAAGATATGACACTTGAGATTTTATAGTGATGCATGTATATTATGAGTATTTGCAATGAAATATTCAGATTCTTTAAAGAATATTAATTTAAATAGAGAGTCATTATAGTATAAAGTTTTAAATGTAAGAACTAAAAGATTAAAAAATTATTGTTAATTTTGTTGGAGTATGCTGCTTGTTGGAGCCCGAGCCTGACATTATATTAGTAGTTCTCTAGCTAGTACGGGTTACCTGCGAGTGTGTCGAGAGTAAAAAGAGATGTTTTGCAACCTTCACATGTGTGAGATTTATTTCCCACTCAAAATCAGTTGTGAACCCGACCATTTGAATTCCTATCAAATCCCTACTTTTTCTAAAGATGATTTTTTAGTACTCCATTTCTGGTCCGTTGGAGGATGATTCACCCTATATGCATATAATGAGTTTATATAGTTTGAATGGATAAAGATGATTAGGATAAGTTTCAATTTTTGATGAAGATTTGAACTCTATTTTTTCCAATCATGACAAGGGCAAAGGTGATCGGCCAACTTAAGCTGATGCCAAAAGCATTTGGAATCGAATCTGCATTTGATTTGTTTTGTTTTCTTGGAAGTGGTGAAGTCTCATTGTAGTCTAATGCCTATTTTCGTGTTCAAACCAGTGTGCTTTCTGCAAGACTAAATCCAACTTTTTCAGTTGGGAGAAGACCAAAATCGACGACAAGCAAGCCACATATATATATATATATATATATTTATATATTTAAATCCCATATCCAAGGTCAAAAACCAGCAATCCTACAACTCGGTAAAAAGCAGGAGAAAACGAAACAAGAGGAACATCAGACTCCAAGACACAGATCGATACACTGCTACATCATGTTTCCAGATTAGTCACTTTTGACAGACGGGAGAAACAGCACATAAGCTCATCTAGAGCCACGAGCATACTTCCTTTCCGGGCTTCCATAGGGAGAATAAGACCTCTCTCTTCTTGATCTCCCGCTGTAAGGTGAGCCGCCCCTAGGAGAATAATCTCGGCCACCTCTATAGGGTGAGCGCCTTGGAGACCTCCGATATCCATAGTCATCACGGCCTGATCCCCCGCGGTACCTACCACGATCACGTTCACGTTCACGTTCACGATCTCGATCACGATCGCCTCGGTAGCCTGTCACCCATGCAGATATAAAATATGAGAAAGAGAAACAAACCACAGAAAGGCAAATGATCCTTTATATGAAAAGCACATCAGACATACCATAGTCTCTAGTATTTTTCAACCCAAGATAATGCCCAGGTGTTGGCGTTCTTGCTCGCTTTCTCCGGGACTGAAATAATTATAAATCCTCAATTACTGAAACATCCAGTACCCAATCTCAAAATGAACAAAAAAAGAATAATAAACAAAGTAGTAAAAACAACGGAAATAAAAATCTCCAAGCGACATCATTTTAAATAACCTCAGATTCTAAATAAAGTGGTAAATCTGGACACAGAAACAAGCACAAGATATCCAGGCACATACGTGATACGATTACTGTCCATAAAATGAATGCCAGTTATGAAATACCATAAAAGCCTGATTAGAAAGTTGTTCGTAATGTCCGTGGATTAGTTGAGGGTTGAAAGTTGAAAGTGAATGCTGAAGTTGTATAGTTGTTGGAATATAGTTGCTATGTTTAGTTGATCAGGCGCATTTGAAATGCTGTTTAAGCTTGCCATTGATCAAGCTGTTTCACTAAAGTTGACATGGATAAACTCATCATCTGTGATTGCTGCCAACATAGCTGACGCAATGACTTCTGAATATAACCAGAAAACTTCCAAGTCAAGAAAAGGAAAAGCCAACCAAATAGTTTAAAGTTTATTAACGTATTAAAATCACATTACCCTCTCGACAGTTATGTATCGACCTTCCAGAACTGACTGGTTGAGATGTTTAATGCAGCGTTCAGCATCATCAACAGAGTCCATTGTAACAAAGGCAAAACCACGAGAAATCCGGGTGCGAGGCTCCACGACAAGAAAGCATGAAGCTACCTGAGAATGAAAAACAAAAACAAATTATAAATGAAAAAAATTCACCATTATACCAAGTTTCAGTAAAATGTTTTAAAACAAGTAAATTTAAAAACACAATAAAATAGAAGCACCTTTCCCTCCTTTGAAAAGTGCCTTTCAACATCCTTCTCTGAGACCCTTGTAGATAGGCCAGTCACATACAGTGTATTTCCAGGATTTATAGCAGCAGGCCTACCACACAAAAAAAAAAAAAGACTGAGTTGAGCACTAGCAGCACTGTCAGCCCATGTGGCCAGTGCAGAAAAATATCAGTGTCATAAATCAAAAGAAGGTTTGACAAGATTCAACTTTAGAAACACGTATACTACTCAAAAGCGAAACCAAAACTTACACCAACCTGCCAGGACTTCTGGACCTTGATCTGCACCAAAAAACGCCAACCATTTATCAGAAATATCAGTGGCACATGATCACAAATTTAAGGTTATTAAAGTCAATGAGTAACATAGTGAAAAATTCATTTAAGCAAAAAATGAAGACCAACCTGCCACGACTTCTAGAGCGAGACCTCTGCCTTGGTGGCCTAGACCATGATCTTGACCTCGACCTAGGCCTAGACCAAGACCTAGACCTGGACCTGGACCTGGACTGAGCTCTCCACGGAGAAGGGGATCGTGAATGCCTGATTCATCCACACGCATGACATAAATTTTATGAGAAACTTCAAATAAATAAAAACTAAACATTGATAATCTGATTTGAACTCCTTTGCATTCTGAATCTACAAAATGAAGACAACAAACTCAAAACTAATATGCTATACAAAATACCATTTTCCTATAATGTGATTTTAACAGACCCTAGAATGTTCCAAGAAAGAAAAGCAAGCCATGTTGATCATACCCAACTAACCAAAATGGATCTGCGTAACTAGAACTTCCCCGATTCATTAGTATGATTCAAAATTGGGCATTTCGCCCCACTATACAAGCCACATTTAAACCATTCTTGAAAACACAATGGAAAAAGCAACAAATGCTTAAAGAGCATAACAATTTCAGGTCAATTGATTCTATATTTCTATATAATTCAAAGTGAAAACTTCCAATTAGTCGTCAATTACAAACAACTACGCTAAAATTACAGCAACATGGTAAACACAAACCCCCTCAACTAAGAACAGTTTATGCATTAGACAGTCACCCAAAGAAACCCTCAAATTTCCCATAGAAATATCTTCCATGGTTTTCTAACATACCCGCATGCGCTCCCGCATATCTATTAACCCTATCTCTAAAAATCTTAGCTGAGATTGAAAAATCCAAAAACAGGGAATTTGTGTGTTGTGCCTTTCTTATATCTACCTAGGGAGGGGCCTTAAAGCATCGATTTCGACACGAAAAATTACGAAAAAATGAGAGATAACCACAGACAAACATAGCAAAAGAAATGCTCCCATCACCCAAAAAACAGTAAACACACAGCGAAATATAAATTCCAACAGATCGAAAGCCTGGATGCTTCTCTCATGTTAAAGTACAATTCTTTCTGTCAAAAAACATATTAGGATGCAATTCGGAACCAGAAATTGAAAAGAGGAATTGGGATTTTAGGGCTTACTTTTTGCGTGGAGAATCCGCCTGCACAAAAATATCAAAACAAAAAAGGGATTAAAAATTGAACTTTATCGAGCATGCAACAGCTGGAGACGATGTTTTAGAGAGAATTACCATTTTCAGAGGGCAAAGGCAAAGAACCCTAGAGAGAGAGAGAGAGCGAAAGAGAGAGAAAGAGAGCGAAATCGAGGTAATTAGGGTTTGGGGTCAATGAGCTTTCTTGGAACGGAAAGCGCTGTTTTGTCTCTATTTTCTACATAGAACCGGAAATTACATTTATATAATATTTGTTCGGGACACGATCCTATACGGCGAGGCACATATTTATTAGGTGTGATTTTTCCTTTTATTTTATTAAAGAATTAAAGACAAACATAATGATTTAGATGAGTCAGTATGCTCTCGACGTGAGTTAGTATAAAATATTGCTTATATAAAAAATAATAATAATTTTTTTAATGGTGGGTAGATTAATAATTTCATGAATTGGGTAAACCGAAAATATGATTGAAGGATAAATTTTTGTGTTGTGGGATAAAAATTCAGTCTGAGTTAGGTCAATTGGTCGACGCAATGTATTACAGTAGTTTGGAATATAGTCAAAAATATAATTTTGAAAATACAAAATTACTCCCCAGCAAAAAAGTATTGAAGTTACTCTCTAATACAGCAAAAAAGTAAATAAAAAAACACTGCTACAGAAAAAGAAAATTACTGCTGCTACACCATTCACATTGTCGAAATTCCGTACACAGATACAATAATAATTTCCATATAAAAAGAAAACGAAAAAATAAATAAATCCCATTCCCAATATGTAGTCCTACCCAACATTCATTTGATACAAATTCACAAAGTGTCATCATTTCACCGTACAAATTTACAAAATCTAATCAACAACAAACAACACCCACTGTTTTTTTTCATCTGGCAACTCAAAGACTAAGCAACGTCTCGCTTCAATTTTATTCCACGAATCACGTATGAACATAAGAATGTGGAGAGATTATGTCGTGAGCATATCAGGAATTGTGGCGGAATGAGATCCAAGTACTTTACCACCAACATCAGGGAAGTTTTCATGTCCCGGCAGGGGGCCGACCTTCCCATCAACATCCACCTGGATAGGATACTTCAGGAGGTGACCCTGCAGTTGTGTAAAGTCTGGAGATGTGAATCTCTTCCAGTTTTCGTCTGCAATCGCATTTACTTTCCTTGTACATTCCAAACTCTCAGGCTCTTGGAAGCATGGATCCAACATACCAAGATGCTCGGCCCAAAGTGACATTCGAAATCCATATATCTGCAAAAACGGAAGATTGGAAGTCTCGTTGAAGCATGTCTTTCACTAGTTCCTTCCGTTACATACCATCACAATATTTTAAGACATGTTGAAGAAAGGGACATTTCTGATGTTGTCAACAAATTCTAAATTTGTGAGATAATTAGCTTAAAATGCATTTTAACTTGTTCTTTGAAAATAATGGAATAAAGGGGCAAGAAGGAATTGCTACGCTAAACCAAGACAATAACAATTACGACAGCTAGTGCTAATTAAGTATCGTGGACGCTAAAGGTAGTGAGCCATTGTTCCATAAATATCCTCCTAAGAATCAACCAAGAAAGGATCCTAAATTATAAGTTGCAGTACAGAAAGCTACAGACCTGACCGGACGGATGTTTCTTCCTCGCAGCCCAAGTGTAATGGGGTTGATACGCGCCCATAGCTATCTCAGTGTCTTTTGTACCAGCCATTGATCTTTGGTTGATATTGGCAGATCCCAGTATTACATACTCGTCATCTACTACCATACCCTTGGCATGAACATAAATCATGAACCGCCCATATTTAAATGAATCGGAAACCTGAAAGAAAATAAATTATAAAGACCAACATCTGAAGAGTTTCTTGCAGATAATAAATTAAAGCAAATATCTAATTAAAGCAGATATCGTATCCATTCCAAAATATAATGTACATGTGACGGATCTTGACAATAACCTTCGAACCCATATAATAACCGTTTCGCATTTTTGTTATTAGCCATAGGGATCAAGGGCCTACAATTTAACTTAGGTCAACCAAAGAAGCTAGAATTCAATGAGTTAGATTGTTCGAGTGGTGCAGATGAAAATTATTTTCAAATAATTACCAAAGATGCATTGTCATTTGCGATATCCTCAGGAGGTATTTCCCGGTTACCAAGGCAATAGAAACTTAGGTAATCTTGAGGATGTGAGTCCTGAAGCTGCGCCGATTTCAGTGCCTGTGCAACAACACTATACATTGCTTGCATTGTCTGGCTCTGCAAAAAGCACATATACACAAGTCAGAAAGAAACTTTCACGTGTCCTTTTGGTTCTTATTTATTATGCACTTTCTCAATTCCCTTATCCTAGACATCTAAGATTAGATACCAACACTATTATGAACAACATCAAACAAATAATTCTAAGGCTAAGCCAATAATTTCCATGAACAAATTCCCATTGATTCGGGTATATTCAAGCTGCTAGCAAAGCGAATCAATGACGTCGAAGCAAAAAGTCCACCGCTCTTTATCCTAGTCATTAGAAGATCATAACATCCAATTTAGTAATCCTGTTTAACAACCATGTGATTTCCGTGTATATTTATATATTATACCTGCCAGAAGAGAATTTCTTGCATTGCAGCAGTTTTTGGATCACCTTCAGGCCACATAGGTAAAACAACATACACCGTGAATCTCTCATTCGCTTTAATTTTGCTAACAATCTTTAATGCCAACTCCATCGGGATAAGATTATCAGCTCCTGCTCACACCATGAGAGAAAATATTCAGATAAATTTGAATCACAAGAAAGGACATATCTACTATCAATTAATAATGTTTACTTAAATGTTTGCAAACAGAAGAATGTGAATTTGGCATATGCTAAGTGGTTACTGGTTAGGTGGCAGGTGCAACAATATTGGGTAATTGAGGCTAAAATTCGCATAAAACCAACGACGAAGAAACAAAATGCAGATGCAAATTTTCAATATTTCTAGTCAATCATGGATAACATAACAGAAAATTGAGCTGCTTAATGTAAACCCTAAACTATGAAATAACATAAATTAACAAGCTAATGTACTGTTTTACAAAAATAAAGTTTTGCTCCCAAAAATATAAACATTAATTCCTAGAAAACAAGCATTAAACATTGTCATCTCACCTGCATTTTCATAATCTGGCCATGCATATGATGAACCAAGAAAATACTGATTTTCGATATATATAAAACGTTGGGCAGATCTGATTGCCTGGATGTATGCTTTTTGGATGCTTTTATCTATTACCAGATTCTTTGAGCAAATAAGATTCTGCAGTTACAATCAAGAGGTATGATTAGATTTAGTCCGCACATTTAAAAGTATAAAAAAAGGAAGACAGATAGAAGAAGGGGAAACAAGAGGGGGAATCAAATAAAAACCAGGGCCTCAGCATCACGGCCAGCTTTGGGAAATCCTTTCAGTGATCCTGAGTCAATGGACCGGAAAATCTACAAGAGAAAGAAGAAATAACCAACTTGATTCTCCTTTTTACTACAGAAACAATATATCATGGATTCATGTGTGTGTATACACACCTATATAAAATTATTATAAGAAACAGAAAACAACAGAAAGGATGGCCAGAAAGTTGCATCTCCACCTGAACATGCCAATCTTCAGGACCTTCTTCACGGCTAACCCACAACGAAGGGTCATCTTTTGGAATAGTTGTAAAACCCTTTGAAACAGATGGGGGAGGACTTAGTATCCAGGAGATGCGGTCAATTTTTATCAAAGAATCATCATGGTAATGTGAAGCCTTCTTACGTAGTAGTCCAAACTCCTTCCACTTTGTTGCTTTTCTCCAACGTTGCTCAAAGTTTATAAGAACATCATATGCAGCAGGCCCATCAACTCTACAGTGCAAGTCATGCCATGGTTGTCTTGGAGCCTTGGTTCCAGCCTATTACAAGAATAAAACATGATAATGCAGAAAGATATGCATCACAGCAGTCTCATTATATATCATTCTAATTACAGCATAATATACAAAAAATAGGGGACATAGTATGCTAGAAGCAGTCCAGATAATAAAACACCGTCACCAATTACTTACAGGAAAAGTAGGTTGATGAAAATCACCCTCAAATACAGTGTTAAGATCACGAAACAGTCTGTGCTCGGGTGTGTCATAACGACCATCACAAAGATCAAGACCTCCTAAAAATGCAGTTATCTTCCGATTATTACCATATGCCTGTGTGTCCACAATCACACATTTTTGATGGTGGGTGAAGAGGGTTCCAACAACCTGTACAAACCCATACAATGCTTACTAAATTCAGCAAGTTGATAAGCTCAGTATAAAAGAACGTCAAGTAAACCATAAACTATTCTGAAATAAAACAAATCTCCGATAAAAGCAGTAAGTGGCTTGCAATGAAAAAGTTATTCTCAAACCAAAGAAACTTCTAACCAATTGTACCCATAACCTGGAGATTGCATTAAACAAAATAGCAAAAGCAAAAGAAAAGAAAATGTCAATACGAAGCTACAAAATGTCATAACTGAAACCTACCTGTTGTTTTATAATGCTAAGCTTACTGCTAGCATAGCGAGTTACCAGAACACAATTTACAGATGAATGCTTGAAAAACTTCCGAGTTTCTTCATCATGCGTCGCCATCATTCCTGCCTGCATCCAATCCAACTTCACGTTATGACCCAATTTCCAGACCGTCAGTATTTAAACTAACACAAGCATTGCACAAACAACACAATGCTCTTAAAAAGTCTAGAGATGATGGCATACTTCAAAACTCTGGGCAAGTTTCGGAGGTGTGAAACCACCCGATTTAATTAATTAAATACCACTTCTAACACCCCATTACCCGAAATCGAATAAAATACTCCAATTTGCACTTGTATATCACAATCAAAGACATACCCCTATAATTAACATATCAGTCATAAGCAGAAAAAGGCAATTCAAAACGACAATGCAGGTTTAGAAATGTGACCGTTTTGAAGAGGAACTTGTCGTGTGAGGTCTTATCGTCCCACACCAACAGCAGCACCCTCACTCCTTCCTCCGACTTGTACTTCAGCAAATCGCCGAGCGTCAAGTTGCCGCCGCGCGGCAGCGGCCGGCTCGGCTCTCGAATCAGCCGCACCTTGTGAAACACCGACCAACCCGCAATGTAAATCAAGTGGTGCGCCTCCGTAATCGCATAGCAAATGTCCTCCCATGTATTCTCCGCCTTGTACACCTTCCCGCCGTCCAACTGAATCTCCGGCACCAGCCCCGCCGGGCAGTGCGCGTCTTGGTACAACCTCACGGAGCTTCCCTTCCGGAGCGGGAAGTACGTGTTCGGCACGCCCTTGTGCTCCGGATCCCCCGCTATGCCTTGCTTGTACACTGGGTTTTTCTCAAACGGCGTGAACTGCAATTCGAGCCGGATCGCCGAGTCGGGTTTCGGGGGCTTCCCGGAGGGTCCGATAATTGGGAACCACCCGGAGATGGGTTTCCCGGTGGCGATTTCCTCGGCGGAGATCTTGGCAGTTCCGATCATCTGGGCTCCGAACAAGTCGTTATCTTTGACCTGAAACTCGAGGTTAATTACGGGGTGAGCCAGCGGGATAAAGAAGTGCTCCTTCCACTGCGGGCTCTGGGAGTTCTTCATGACACGTGTGCGGGCGACAGTGGTCTGGGGGACCGAAACGGTGACGTAGGAGTCGCTGGTGATGATCTTGGGGTGGGAGCCGTGGGGCTTGCGGTCTCCGCCGTCGGCTTCGGCGGGGTGGTCGGTGGAGCGGTCGGAGGAGATGTTGATGGTGTCGCAGGCGGTGAAGCAGCGGCGGAAGCGTTCAGAAAACATGTCCATGTTGGGGAGGCAGCGCGCTTCGATGATTGTGAGGTCGAGGTCGCCGTGCAGGTAGGTCACCCGCTCCGACGTCGTTTCGGCCATTTCGTCGGCGGTCAGTGTACAAAACGGTAATTTGGTGTACCAGATTTGCTGGGTATGCGGTGGGTGTGAATAGTGACAGAAAGCTGGGTTTATGGGGTTTGGCGTTGCTTGTGGGCAGAGGAGATGGGAGTTGCAGAGGGACCTCGTGGCGCCTCGGAGGGATTTGGGGGGATTTTAAATCCCGTGAAACAAAAAAAAAAGATATAAAATAATTGAGAGACGGAGGAGAAGAGGGAGGGATGAGTGTGAGTGGGGTGAGGGAGTTAGTGGCCGTTACCAAAAAAATAAATTTGGGTTTTTTCTTTTTTCGGAAAAATTTAACAGTTACTTATATTAATTCTTTTTTCCTTCCAATTATTACATTAATTCTTTCGATTTATTTTTACTTCAATTTGGACATGAGTCTTTAGAGGTGTCAATTTTTTTTTACTTCAATTTACACATTTCTTTTGTTTCGGTCTATTAGGCTTTCGATTGAATAAATTAAAAAATAATAAAAACGTGTTTATTTAACAAAAATGAAAGAATGAAGAAATTAAAAATAAAAAATGAAATAAAAATAATAAACAAAGGTGTTTAAAAGAATAAAATGCCTTTGCAAAAATTATTTGGCAGACTAATCTTCTCCTCATGCACCTACGATACCACTTAAGGGAGCAGCTTGGTCACTAGGTCAAACGGCACGCTAAAATAGAGCTTGTGGGCTCAAGAAATGTATATGTAGGAGTTCAAACTCTGTTAGAGATTTTGAACTTTTATTCGCTTTCCACCAAACCAACCCTTTGGGGTTAAAGAATCGAGTAACTTAAACATAAGAAAATAAAGAACGATAATTAAATCAACTAATCCCTTAATAATTGATCAAATTTCTAATTCTGAGACTATTTGATTATGAATTTGAAGACAAGACTTGTATATTTCTTTTTATTTTTTATGTGTTAGTAAACACGGAGATGTTAAGAATTTGAATAATATATTTATTCTTGTAGCTATTTCTGATAAGTAAAATACCAATTTGATGAGGAAAAAATTTTGACGGATTTAATTATAGTAAGTAAATTGTTACATTTTATATTAGGGGCTCATAAACAAATTGAAAAGTCTAAAAATATTTTAAGTGTTTTTTCAGTATTCACTTACATTTTTATTAAGAATTGATTTCAAAAGCACTTTCATAAAAAAATTCTTTCAGCTATTTTACAAACACTTCCAAACGAGCCCTAAATTAAAAGTAGATGAGACAAATCGGAATAAGATTAGGGATTAGCAAAAATGAGTTGTGTTGTGCAATAATTGGGTAGGATAAATGGAGTGTGAGACCCATGAACATAATTGAGCATGTTCACAATAACTTCATATGGGATTTATGAACCCACGTCATCGTATCTCCTTCCTATTTTGGTGAGTTGTGGATCCAACTACTTATACCTACCCATTTTAATATTAGGCACGAAATCATTCAAAATCTCGGATGATAAATCGGGTAAATTCCCAGATGGGAGGTAATTAACTTCAAAGTATTTATATCATGTTTTTGGTTAAATTACTTCTTTCTTCAATGTTTATGTTGCTTTGGGAACTACAATTTTCAGAATATTACTAAATGCATAGAATCTTATATGGTTTATTTGTTACGTTGGGAGCTAACATGTTTGCAAATTAAGATTTGATGTCATTATCATTCCCCATCCAACACACACAAAGTAAAATTTAGGATATTGGAATCAGGGGTGGAGAGATCGTCTTATGTAAGCGTTTATTGATTCCGTCTTTTAAATGAGAAAGATAGAGAGAAGACTATAGTGAAATAGTTGCAATCAAGATTGTATTCTAAGAGTACCTATTGAGTTCATGTTGTATCATCACTTCGTGTTTTTGTCAATTGGTGAGTACATCATTATATTAGTCACCTTTAACCTGACTTGTATAATTAGTTGTGTCGTGTACAATGGTGGAACTAGCAAATTCCACCAGCTACTAGGTTTTTTTTAGGTGGGATACAAATTTGTCAAAGTGGAGCGAAAGTATTGAATGATTATCATGTATGTATGTTGTTAAAAAAGCTGTCTAAGCTATAGTCCATGGTAATCATAACTCAACACAACCAAATCCATAGTCCATGATAATCATAACTTAACACAACCAAATCCATAGTCCATGATAATCATAACTTAACACAACTAAATCACTTATTAAGGATTCAAACATATGTGAACAGAACGAAAGAAAGTAAACATTTTTTCTTTTAACGTGAATGTCTATCTCTTATTACATGCCCAGTAGTAATTTGCGGCATGCACTCTCGGTTGCATGTTAGATTCTCTCCAGAGGAGACATGCATATTTGTTGGTGTCATCTCCGCTAGCAGCTTTGTTCCAACTAGCTAATCACTTTGCCAGTCAGAATTTCAGAATGCAGTCGACATACTCTAGGAATAGTGTCAACATACTCAAACTAAGGATTCAAACATATGTGAGGCAGACGAAAGAAAGTAAACATTTTTCTTTTAACGTGAATGTCTTATCTGCTTTATTACGTAGTAGTAGTAATTTGCAGCATGCACTCTCGGTTGCATGTTAGATTCTCTCAGAGGAGACATGCATATTTGTTGGTGTCATCTCCGCTAGCAGCTGTTCCAAGCTTCGCTAATCACTTTGCCAGTCAGAATTTCCAAATGCAGTCGACATACTCTAGGAATAGTGTCCAACATACTCAAACTATTATAATTAACTTGTCAATTCAAAAGCAAAAGCAGAAAGGGATTGGGTGCTTATTACTTTTGTGCTTAATCCAAATTCCTCAATCCAAACGTGAAATCATCATTCAAAAGCAGAAAAGATTGCTTATTTTGCTTCCAGCTTAACCTATCGGCCCACAAATCACAATCAGTCTGGTTGGAAAGTTGTCCACTTCCTCACTCTCGTTATCACAACATAATCTTGTTGACAAACAGTGATTTCCACATTTAGCTATAGGCCAACCCAAATTATCCATAAAGACTTTCATGGACTATGCGTTGGTATATTGTCACTGTATTGTCTTGCGTTAATTATACAACGTCGTTATTTGGTGTCTCGTGTCAATTTTACACATAATATGATTGAAAAGAACTGTATACCCGTTTTGTGTCATAGAAGTTACTTTCCGAAATATTAATCCTTCCATCATGGTTTGCAAATTTTAGTTTCCAAATGGAGAGAGCCCCACACATGACTGTGAAGGATGGCTTGCGGATAGTGCCGAAGGGACTGCAACAGAGGATGCTTGTGGAAGGTTTTGGTATCTTTATAAAGAATGAAGTTTGATTATTGTGTATAGGGCTGGATATGGTTCGGACTGGGTCGATTTTGGGCCCGAATGAACCACCGAACTAGTCCTACTAGAGAGCCCAAAATGCAAATATCTAGCAAACCAGCTAGCCTATATGGTGAGAAAGTCTTCAGTTCGGACGCCCGCACCATGTGACTATTCGGCTAAGACTCGCGTGGATGATAGAATTTCTCCAATCACACAATTTCAAATAGTGTGTTAAACCAAATAAATATGCGAGATTATTTGGAATGCTTTTAGAATGGTTGAAAGAACATTCATATAACAAAAAGTCATTTAACAATGTTGGACATGAAAATGTAAAAGTGCTTTTGGGTTATGAAAGCACTTGAAGGTGTTTTTTTGAGCCTTTTCAATTGCTTCTTTAAAAAGCACTTCCAAGAAGCACTTGAATTCTTAATGAAAAGTTTAAGTTGCTTCTAATAAAATTGTTTCCCACAAAAGCGCATATGAAACATAAGTTCATATAGAGGAAGCACTTCCAGACGAGTTCAAATTCAACTCATCCAAGTATTTGACCAAAAAAACATGTAATTAACAGGTCTTGAATTCAGGCAGCCCATCAAACTTAAATGAAGTGGTAGTTGTTTGGTTCTCAAGAAAAAAACCACTGTAGTTAAAAATCTCAATAGTCATGAAATCATGGTAGAACAATTAATATTTACATAAACCTGAATTCAAGCCACAAATTTAATTTCTATATCAAAATATAAACACTGATCAATTTGTGCTTATGTGTTTTACAATTGAAGAGGCAAAAGATGAGAAGAAAATGTCCTCCATTTTCTCAAAGCAACTTCTTTCTTCTGCTCTTTAATTATTTCCCCATGATCTTCATCTTCTTCTCCACCCACCTCATGTTTCACATCATCCTTTTGATCATCATGAACCTCCAATACCAAATCGAAATCCGCCAACGCGCTACGACCGCTGGCAAACCTCTTCATCTGACCCAAAGAAGGTACTCTTTCTGGACCTCTGGCTGAATTACTATTCTTATTACCTTGTTCCGGGAGGGCTACTTCTTTCGGAACCTTGCTCGAAACCCTAGCCGGCTTATTTTTCACCTCTTTCGAAACACATGAAACTAAAGCGGAACTAGTATTTGATTTGCTTTTGATCTTCTTTTTCTTCTTCTTCTTCTTCTTGCCATGGACTTGCCCCATGCATGAGACCTTTGGGGAGGTGGGTTCTTTGGAAGCAAAGGTAATCCCACTCCTGGTTTTCCTTCTGGATTCAGCAGGAAAGATCGGTATCATCGGACCGGAAGTTTTTCTAGGGCTCGGAGGTGGGCTGTGGAATGTGACTGCCGGCTGCGCAGCTTTTGACAGAAACTTTAAAATCTTGCTTCCCATTAGTTTTGATGCTTTCTCCATTGCGTTAATTAACTTTAATTGTTGTGATTAATTCTTGTCTACTTATATATTTATATACAGTGTGTATATATATATATATATACACACATATGTATATCCAGAAATGACTTTAGAGACTTTGGGAGAGCCGGAAAGGGAATGAGAGTTGACCTCTTCACACTAATAGATTGTGTAAAAGGCAAAGGGTTTTTGCCGGCAAAAAATTAAAAATTTGGATTAACGTAGCACTCTCCACGTGGCAAGCATCAGTGCAATCTCAAAAGTCAGATGTGATTTTTAATTTGTTATTTTACAGTATTTCAGTTAGGAGGTTTACATCTACAAGTCAAAAGCTTTTATTTATAACAGAAGATGTGTAGAACAGTAGAAGAAGGAAGGATAGCAACTTTGTACAAATTATTTTCAAAAATTATAAACTTGTTCCAACTTCAAAACCAAACTTCTTATCATATCCTACTTTCTCCACGCCCTACTCGTCGGCATTGATCGGTCAAGCACGCGATCAGCAACGCTTGTGCCGCAAGCAATGTTCGAAAGACGGCTGAATTTTAATTTGGAGATGACGGACTGTAGGTGCTGCTCGAAGAGAATGCGGACGAGGGACTGTACTTTGCCGAATCAGGATTGTAGCTCGGAAATGAAGGGCTATAAGCGGGAGAGGTTGGGGAGTAGCCAGGGGAAGTTGGGCTGTAACCTGGGGAGGTGAGGCTATAAGTGGATGTAAGAGGGCTGTATACCGGACTGATGGGAGAATATATATACCGGATTAGTTGAACTGTAGACAGGGGAAACCAGACTGTAGACGGGGGAAATTGGACTATAGACCGAGGGAACCGGCCTGATGACGGAGGGTGATGGGCAGTATCCCTTCATTCCACCATAAGGTGAAAACTGCGCATCGTAAATGGGTGACTGGCGAAAATCTGGGCTGAACAGCGGAGACGTCATTCCGTCATGATATGGAGTTTCCAACACTGGAGAACGAAATGGTGTCGTGTCAAACTCAAGACCCTCCATACAACTAGGCAGCTGGAGATCAACCTCATTCTTCAACATCTCATCATTGAGAAACAGAGCACGTCTCCGGTTCCGAGCGGCGCAAGCTGGCCTGGCATAATGTTCTCCATGACCCCCCTCAAATAATCTGTTTCCCCAAACGTGGCTGCATCGAGTAGAATATCAACCGTTTGTTCAAATGAGCAGCGCATCATGGGACCGGTGACATTACGGTTGAAGCCATGGCGGGTGATCTAATTTCACTTTCACATGGAAGGTGATAGGAAATTAACCTGCTGCTTCCTACACAGGAAGAATATTTAACAGGAGCGAATTCTTGAGGCTGAGTACCAGTCCAGAAGCCATAGTCACTTCTTTGAGAGGCTCTATAGTTTACCTGGATTTCTCCGATGAACAATCAGCTTGTCTCTTTTTCTTCCGTCAGTAGTACTCCTTCGTGGAGATACGATGTCTTTCTGAGCTTTAGAGGTGAGGATACACGAACCAATTTTACAGATCACTTTTACAAGGCATTGGACGATAATGGAATCCACACCTTCATCGATCGTCAGCTTACAAGAGGAGAGGAAATAGCTCCAGCTCTTCTTGAAGCAATTGAAGAGTCGAGCGAATATATCTGTATGATGCGCTTATGCGCCAGCTTCACGTGATCGTAGAACATGAGCGTACCTTTATTATACACCCAGCCTGTTCATGACAGAATATATCTGTATGAACTCGTGTGTCTGCCCTGCCTAAATGAGCGTTTATCTTGTAGTTGGATTGTGATTTATCTTTGATTTTCACTGATGCCACGGATACTTCTATTTAATTTACGGGTTTCCCGTATAACTTTATTTTATGAACTTTTTGACAAAGTATTTTTATGCCGAACGGTGGCTTTCTGCCCGTTTCGGACGGTAAGTACATTTCTGTACTTACCTTGATTTTCTACCTACTAGTATATTACGTTTTCAAGAACAGTTTTACGAAACTTAGTACCTGATTGACAGTGAGGGGTTAGTATTTTCTAAAGGAAAGGTTTTTACAAAACTAACTATGGCCCACTCACCCTTTTGTTTTGCGCCCCTCCAGGTTTAGTGGCTGGAGCTGTCGACGTCGAGACCCGGTGGTATGAAGATGTCCAGAATTTTCCTTGTAATTGTAAATTTTCAGTATTCGTACTCGTACGATAGTTGTTACTTATTTATTAATTCTTACTCTGTATGAAATTTGTATATCCTACTCATTAATTCATTCAAATATCCTTTATTTTCTTCATTTTGGCTTTCGTCACCCTACGTGGTGTCAGCCATCACGCCTCGAAATCCGGTGTCCACGTGGCATCCGGGTCGGGGTGTGACAATTTATACTCATTAAATAATACATAATAATTTTTAATTGTAATTTCGGATTAGATTTTTAATCGTTCTCGTTGCGTCACGTGTCATTATCCGAAAAATCAATAACAATAAAATATTTGTATTTTTTATTTATTTATAAAATATTTGAATTTTTAACAAATGACGGCAAGCCACGTGTCATAACCCGATTACACATTTCGAGTAAGATTTCCACCTGATTTTTAACGAATGATGGCATGCCACGTGTCACAATCCGATTACACATTTCGAGTAAGAATTACACCAAATTTTTAACAAATGACAGCATGCCACGTGGCATTATCAACAACCTAATCCTTTTTGAATCCTCCATATAATCCACCATCCATCCTCAAAAATCTCACACCACCATTCATACTTTCTGCTTCATTCTTCACCAAAATCCCTATCATTATTCATAGTTTATGTTTCCTTCTTTTACAATGTCTTCTTATTCTTCGTCAAAGATGATGTGGGAAATCGATCAAGAAGAGGAACAATTGTTTAGCCAATCAGAAGCAACGGTTGAGATTAGCGGGGATTGGACTGAAAATCAGATGGATGAGGATGACGAGCGTCGACGGAGAGATGACGAATCTCAAATGGCAAGAGCCTCACATTCTCGTCGAGTCATCGGAGGTCTGGCTCACACTTCCATGCCCAACCGTGCTATCAACATTGATAGAAACAGGCAACGACGAGGTTAGGATTTGTTGGATGATTATTTTGTCAATAACAGTGTATTCCCTGATTCGTACTTCCGACGTCGTTTTAGAATGGAACGACATTTGTTCAACAAAATCATGGGGGCTGTTCGCAACCATGATTCGTACTTTTTGCAAAAGGCAGATGCTTTTGGTGTTATGGGTTTATTGCCTGAGCAAAAAATTACTGCTGCCTTGCGAATGCTTGCATATGGAGCAACTGCAGACCAAGTGGACGAGATAACGAGGATGAGAAAATCAACCATTCTTGAGTCCATGATGAGATTTTGCTCGGCAATTGAATCTATTTACACCGATGAGTACCTCCGGAGGCCTACTCCTGATGACTTGCAAAGGCTTCCTAAGAACGGTGAGATGCGAGGTTTTCCAGGGATGATTGGAAGCATTGATTGTATGCACTGGACTTGGAAAAACTGCCCAAGTGCATGGCAAGGCGCTTATGGGGACAGAAAATGATCAAAAAGTATCATTTTGGAGGTAGTGGCATCTTTTGATACATGGATCTAGCACGCCTTTTTCGGAGTTTCTGGTGCTCAAAATGATCTCAATGTCCTTGCCCAAGGTATCATTTTGAAAGCTTGAAAGATGTTGAGAAAATATGAAATTGTGGTGTAAGGTAGATAAAATTGCCAAGGTATTTATAGAAAAGAAAAAAAAGTTTTCAAATTTAAAAAAAAAATTTTCTTGATTTTTACAGATTTTTTACAATTTTTTTTTTAATTTTTTATTCCCTAAATTAATCGTTGCAGTTGGATTTAAAAAAATTTGAATTTCAACGCTCCAAATTGTGCCACGTGTCACAACGGTAACTTTTTTGAATTTTAAAATATTTTTTTGAATTTTTAAAGGAATTAATGTCAACCGTTGATCTGAGATCCAACGGTTGAGATTAAATCCTTTTTTTTATTACCGTTGCAGATCCAACGGCTCAAATTAAAGAGCCGTTGAGATCGCACGGTCCAGGGGAAGCCACGTGGCTTTCCCCAACGGTAAGATTTTGAGTGGCCGACAGCCGGCCCCACCCCTGCAGGGGCTGTCGGAGACGCACCTTACGCGCGTTGCACGCAACTGACGCGAAATTCTTTTTGTTGGAGTTTATTGATTGTTCGTTGTATGTTTGGAATTATTGGAATTAATCAGGAGAAAGCTCCCTATCAAGCCAAGGCTGACAAGAGGAAGGTTGAGTATAACAAGAACATTCAGGCGTACAACAAGCAATTAGTAAGCGCTCTTGTTCCGGCTTTCCTTTGATTCGTTTAGTTATCAGTTTGAGGATATTTGTGAGAATTTGTTGGTTTGTTTATGTGAATTAGCGTGAAGGACCTAATGAACCTGATGCAGAAGAGTCTGACAAGTCCAAGTCCGAGGTAAATGATGATGATGAAGACGAGGACGAGAGCGCCGAGGTCAGCCGTGATTTTGATTAATTAAGTTAACACTGGTTTCAATTTTTCCATTGTTTTGTATGTTCAATGAGTCAAATTAGTTACTTAATTGTTTGTGTTGGTTGTGTTGTAGGAGGAAGATGACGACGACGAGTAAGGAGAAGAAGAATTGAAAAGGAGGAGGGGGAGAAGCAATGTGTAGGGTTTGCCTGGAAGATAATTGAAAGGCCTGCCTACAGCATTTTCTGATAAGCACTGCACTTTGTCTTCTATATGGATAAGTAGCTGGCTTACTACCTTTTGTTTTAGGGATTAGTTTTTAGGAAAAACACAAAAGACAAAAATGGGATTAAGTTTCAGGATTGTCTTCTCCCTTTGATTCCCATATCTTTGTTTCTGTACTTAGTGATCCTCCTTGTGTTCAATGAATTTCAGTTTGCATTCGCTATATAACGTGTTGCTTCGAGTTTCTTATTATTCATTTTATTGCTTTTAATTGGAACTTAATTCTTGCTTAGTCTCCCTAATTACTTGAGAAAAATCTTTAATGGTCCAAATTTTTTGACGGCTGCGAAGAAGAGTGAGAGGGTGAGTTACAAATTCGTAGTGGTTAAAAGTCGGACCATTAGATAGCCTGGAACACCAAACCCAAACCCAAATTACTTGGTGATGGGATTTGTTTGGTCTGTATTTGGGGTTTTGGTCTGGATGAATGAATGAATGTTGTCATGGTTCAATGTTGTTTTATGTGATGTGATGCCAATTGTGGTTGACTTTACCCCTTGGGGTTTGTGTTCGACTTTACCTCTGGATCATAGAACAATGAGAGATTCTCTGAGTAGGGTAAGAATACTGTTGGAGCCGCCGCAAATCTTATTAGACCAGAAACATGGAAACGAGGATGTCAATATAACGGTATTTATATCATTTGCTGTCATAAAGAGAGATTTTCATTAGCACTCTGGTGTTAATATGGCGGTATTCTACTCTTTATTATATGCTGTTATGAAGAGAGATTTGCATTAGCACGGGACACTATTCTGGTGTGTCTATGCTCCATAATTTGTTCTCGCTGTGTTGTATTTTAACCTGCCTACGCCCACATGACATTGTCGGATTGTTTTTTAGTACCGTTACATTGGCATTTCAGTTGGATTAATATGTGGGCATAGATCCTTTCGCTCATGACCGTGTTGCGTTTGGTCTGCACGACCCAATGGGACCATTAAATTACTCAATTTTGGTAGTTGCCACTCCTTTGTGTGGAACAATGCTGTTTTTTTTTTACCCGTCTTATTGAATTAGGGAATTTGAAATTGCTAAAAGTTATGTATAAAAGCTTGCGGTGAAATAGTTGGATTCGGCTAGAATGTTTATAAAGATTTTATGTTTGTATGAATTTAATAATTAATAGTTAAATTCTTTTAACACTTAAATAACTAGATTCATGTAAGTAAATAATACTTGTAAACATTGTACACTATTCTGAAATAGTTAACCACCTTTACTTTTGTGGTTTCTTTCATTGTATGTGGGTAGAGAATAAAATACAATTGGTTTTCATTGATGTTAGATTTATACGGGCATGTTTATACAAGCATTTTGAAAGGGTTCAAAATGCGATTTTGGTAAACGATTGTGGACAACAATTGATAGCGAAAGTGCTATTTACAAAAGCATTCTCGAACAAGGCTTGAGTAACACTTAAGCTTAGAGATTTAATTGTGAGGTTTTTTAGTTAAGTACATTTTTTAACCAACGTGTTTTAAGAGATTCTGATGGTAAATGGATATTTGAGTTTTACGCCAAATTGGGCACATGTGAGATACTCACTGCTGAGCTATGAGAACTTTATTTGATCTAACAATTGACATGGAGATTACAGATGAATAAATAACGGGTGGAATTTGACTCTGCACTCACAGTTCATTTGGTGTCGCAAACTACCGACAATAATCATCCTTTGGGTCTCTTTATTTTGACTTGTCGAGAGTTGCTTTTAAAATCTTGACAATGCGAACTTCAACATGTCTACAAAGAAAAGAACTTTGTGACCGATAGTTTAGCGAACTATAATCTTTATTTGGGCGGTTTTCCCCGTTTTTCAACAAAAAAAAAGTGAGAGAAACTATTAGAGGGAAAGAATTAAAGTTTTTAATTACGGCTTTATGCAAATCATAAGATGAAGAAAATAATAAACCAAAAAATCAGTATAGCATAGTCTATAAAGTATTTGATTCCATTTGACAAATATTTAGATCCTGTAATTTCATGTATTTTTATTTATTTTTAAATTACATTGGATCCTCTATATTTCATGTGACGACTTTAACGGTGCTTTTGATTTATCTTAAAATAAATAACAGATTTCGTGCTTTCATGTCATAACCAAATAAAAACACTTAAAAAATTAAATGCTTTAATTCTCCAGATTATTGTTGGTGAGTGTCTGATTTAATTCGGGTCGGGCCTTAACTCACCAACATACCTAGCCCAATGCAGTGAAGAAATCAACCGCTAACCCTCTCTTCCACAACGACTTGCCGTTTTTCGTAAAGTTTGTCGTGCTGGCTGACCCAGAGGGGTTGAAAACGAACGACAGTGGAAGAGGGCGGAGGAGAAGCGAGAGAGATGGGCGGTCGCGGAAAGTGCTTGCTGGTGACTGGACCTCCGGTAAGCTAAAGCAATTTCCAGGCACTCTTAGCTTTTGAGTTCATATTTCTATTTATTACATGCTTTTCTCAAAAGTGCTTTTGGTTGATGAAGATGCTGATTTCTGGTGCAGGGTGTGGGCAAAAGCACTTTAGTAATGAGAGTGCTTGAAACCCTAAAAGCATCAAATCCAAACTTAAAAATTCAGGGTTTCTGCACAAGTAATTCTCTCTCTTAATTTACATAATAATATAGATTTTTGTGATTGTGTGATGGTAATTTTGTAGACGAGGTTAGACAAGGAAGCGAGAGAGTAGGGTTCCAGGTGGTCACAATGGACGGCCGTACAGCTCCTCTCTCCTCCTCCACCATTTCCAGGTCTTCCTTTTCATCCTTTCTAAATGTTTGATGCTTCAATTTCCACTCCATTTCGTAGTAAAAAACACTTAAAACACATAAACGTTGATGGCCGAGAGGCTTTTTTATTGCATTAAACCCTGAAGCATGTTTTTGTATGGCAGCCCAGAGTCTTTGAGATGGCCTACTGTGGGGAAGTACAAAGTAGATGTTGCATCGTTTGAGTCTCTGGCACTGCCTGAATTGCAGGTGGGATAGTTTTTTCGTATACGTATTGATCATGTCTCGCCACCCCCTACACAGTTTGGTTAAATTTTAGGCTTTATGTATGAAATTTTGTGAAACTTTTTCTTGGTTAGACGACCCACATTTTGTTTTCAAGCATCTTGTATACCTGTGACGTTTGTGCCATCCTTTTGTGATGTGTTATCAGGTAAGAGAAGATACTGATCTATTCATCGTTGATGAAGTCGGGAAGATGGAGCTATTCAGTTCATCTTTCTTCCCTGCTGTTTTAAAGATTCTGGAGTCCAATGTCCCATTTTTGGCCTCGGTCCCAATTCCAAAATTCGGTCGTGATATACCTGCAGGTTCACTTTCCTCAAAGATTCCATTATTTTGCTCTATAATCTTATGATTTTGCTTGGCTTGTTAGACTACCACACATATGCTCTTATTGTGGTTATGTTCTAACACAGTTGGAATCAGATTTTCTATCGAAATTAGTAAATTCAAGGCAGAAAGTCGTCTTCTTTTTGGGAGTGTTATTAATTGCTTGTTGCATGGAGTTGGATTTGGTGACTGAACAAAACTACGTGTGTGGACAATGGCGGAGTTGATCCTGCTTTTTGTGCTTGATTTGTATATGACTAAGGTTTCTGAACTTCTGCAGTTGCAAGGTTGAAGAATGTTTACGGTGAGTCAAAGTAACAGGGATGCTGTAAAAGAAGATATATACTCCCAGTTGGTAGCTTTATTGAGTAAACAATAACTGTGGTCGTTATATGTACTCAATAGGCTTGAGATCAGAAATGGAACTCGAAGGACAGTAGGACGTTGGGTTAGAAACCGTGGCTTATATACAACTTATTGTTGGTTTACTTATCAAGTAAGAAACTGCCCTGGAAATCTTATTCCTGTTGTTCATGTCCCTCGACTCTCGTTTGATTAATGAGCTCATGTAAATTTACTTTGAAGAAACTAAGCTTAAAAGCACAAACTGCACAAGAAGTAGGCAAGAGAGAAATATGACGCTTACGATTACAAGAACTGTGGAGCCACCAAATTAAACGTCGTATATCATATCTGTATGTCGTCGACTGTTATTTGGTGTATGCGAGCAATCTGGGGCCAATCTTCTCCATTCTCCCTCTGTATCAGGTAACTTGTCTATTAAAGTGTAAGACAAGTCCAAATGGCGCAGATATTTGATACGCACATAGTAAGCGCATAATTTAACCCTGAAAATGTCATCGTTAGTATATGGTAAATAGGGATCGTTCTAATCCGGGGATTGAGGGTACACCTGTCAATAAAAATACAAAGTATATTATTTACAAAAATAAAATAAAGTATAAACATATTTACAAAATAAAGGGGGGTTTTCTATTTTAGATTTTCAAAAATTAAAAGAAACAAAGAAAATAAAATATATAAACACAAGTACAAGAATGAAATGAAAGAAACAAAGATCAAAACCAATTCCATAATCAAATTCGATTCAACCCTACAATTGTTCATCTAAGTCATGAGAAAGAAGTTGATCATGTGAAACATTCATAGCAAATGATTTCCCATATTTTACTTTCCTTAATTAATTAATCTAAATGAAAGCACCTAGATTAATTCTATTAAACATGCAATCAAAGTCTAGAAAGCTAGCTAATCAAAACATGTTTAACGCAATACACATAGAGAAAGGCTATCAACTTAAGTGCACAACCTAGTATGAATAAGTTCATCTATTTGCAATCCTTTTCAATTGAATTCGACCTTTGTCCAAAGCCTTTACTACTTGTGATTTAGGTTCACAAAACTATTAGGTGAATCGTTTACCTAAATCTAGCACCAATTACATGCATATATCCTAAGTTGGCCACCAAAGAACATAAACAAATAAAAGTTTTCTGTAAAGCAAATTCAATTGAACAATCTCACATAAGCAACTCAGAATCAAAATTATAAGAATCAAACTTTATTCAATCATAAGAATTCGAATTTAAACTTTGTTCTAACATCAATGTCAACTAGAAACAATTCCAACATAAATCAAACAAGGTTACAAAGAAATAGAATGAATTACACCGTGGATGGAAGATGGAGATGGAGGCTTGACGGTTGGATTCTTGAAGCTTGAAAGCAAGTCTTCAATGGTGGATGATGGATGAATTGCTCACGGCTCCCTCTTCTCTTCTTCTTCCTTGCTTGAAATTTGTGGAATTACAGTAGAGGATGGATAGAGGGAGAGAGAGAATATTTTTTTCTCAGAAATCTGTATGTTTTTAGAATGGTCTCTGAATTACCTTTCTAACTTTGAATCATCCCCACTAATAGCTATTTTATTGATGACATTAAGTGAAAGAAAAATGGTTACACAAGTGTAACTCTTTTGGGTGGCCTTTATGCCAATTACTCCCACTTACTCCTCATCTTTAATTCCATTTCTTCAAATATTTGAATAGGTGTTTGCTGGCTTGTTCTTGGCTGCATCTGTTTTGGCTGTCAGATTTATTGGATTTATTGCTTTCGTTGCAGTTACAAACTGCTCAACATCTTCTGAACCTTTCAGTGTTAAAACGGCCATAACTTCTTCTAGAAAATTGATATGGACAATCCGTGAAATGTTCCAAAAACTAGACATCTGTAGCTTTCCAAGCATATAAGGCACGTTTTTTAATTCATTCTGAGCTGTTCACAACTTGCTTCCAAAGTCAGCTGATCTGCACATGCAGTTTTGACGAATCTGTTACTTAAAATCCACTTTGTGCTATTTTTCTTTTCTTTGCTTGACAGATCCTACAAAACACAAAAACAAAGTAAATAGCTCAAAAATATAAGGAACTAACTAAGAAAAGACAAGTAAATTTGATGTAAAATATACATAAATATGAGCTTGTCATAACCTAATTTCGAGCCAAAACTTCCCAACACTCTTAAATCGACTAAATGACTCAGAAAAGCAAGGATAAGAGCTAAACAATGCTTAGAATGAAGTATAAACATATTAAAATCGTAGCACAAAGTGCTCCTATCAATATTTCAAGTTCCCAATTGAATTCGGCAGCTCCTTAATAAGCTTTGCAGTGTTGGAACCGCGGAACCCTCCGGCTCCGATAACTCGGCTTTGAACCCCGTTGGCAATCACGGCGATGATGGTACGAAGGTGTGCAAATACTCAACTCCATAAAAGAGCTTTAAATTTCTCGAAACCATGATCATGTACATGAAAAATGACGAGTCATGCTTACAGTGTGTAGCGTCTCTTCGTCCTCCAACCTACAACAAAATTCTCCGGAGACAAACTTTGCTAGATCATTTATAAGGTCATGCATGGTAAAACATGTTTGTCGAAAATCCCCTCAAGCTTGAGAAAGTGACCTTGAGATTAGATCATCAAAGTCCTCTCCAAATGCACGGTTATTTCAATTGTTTAGACACATTAGGGTTTAAGGTGATCTGTGTGTGTACTTAATCATAAATAGTTGGTGCCATTAAAGTTTAACTTATTTATGAAAATGCCACTGCCTCCTAAACTTCGACTTATCTACAAAAAATTACTGCCTTTTTTTGTCTTTATTAGTAGTAAATGTACATTCTGTGTTTTTGATTAATTTTTTTTAATCTCAAGGGCTTTTCATTAAAGCTCCCTTGTTTTTTTTCCTAATTTTTTTATTCGTGCCACTGAACTTGTGTGAGGTTTCTCGTTCGTTTTTCGTAGATGTCGAGTTTGATACTAATTTATTATGACTGACCATTGTTTGAGTTAGCCTAAATTTCTTTTTTTTTTAGTGTAAATATATTGTCTACATGACATCTTTTTTGAATTTTGGGTTTCATTTCGATGACTTTAAATATGTGGGTTTATGTCAAAGAAATAAAAGTGGTAAAAATCTATCTCTACAGAACCCAAAATAAAATCCAAATATGTGCATTGAGCAAATTGAGAAAATTACAATGACCAAAATTGAATCCAGATAAGAGACCGCGACTAAACTTGATTGATCCCATTTCAAGTTTTATGGATAAATAATATTGATTGATTATCAATTAACACTGAGTATGTAGAGTAAATATAAAATAAATTAAATAGAACACTGCAAATGTAGAATAAACGTAGAATAAATAATATTAATTGCTTATCGATTAATGTAGTTTGATTTCCTGCTAATTGTGATGCTAATTAATAAGTTCTAATATAAAAAAAAAAAAGAATGATTAGCTGTTACCAACTTATCAGAGTGTGGAGGGGAGATGAATTGGCCCAAGAAAAAGAATCACCAAGACAACAGACTAGGTGGGCGGGATTTGCTTCTGTGCTCCGGGGTAAAAGTTACCTCGGTTTTGAAAAAAATTTGTTTATTTAAAAAAAAAGAAAAGGTAACCTACAATTGTAGGTTACCGGTTGAAACTACAATTATGCAATTGGCAAACAGTAGGCTAGTATCTGCATAACATTATGCAATTGGCAAACAGTAGACTAGTATCTGCATAACATCATGCAATTAGACAACATTTTAAATGGCATAATAACCATATTTTTGGTGTTGTAAAACTATCGTTCAAGTGGTAATTTACCATTTAAACGAGTCAATCGATCGTTTAAGTTGTAAAAACATCGTTTAAGTGGTAATTTCTTCGTTTAAGTGGTAACTTACCACTTGAACGACGTTTTTACCATTTGAACGACGTTTTTACCATTTGAACGATCGTTTAAATTGTAAGTGTACAAAATTTGTCCATTACTACTTAAACGTCCTATTTTCTCGTTTATGGTAAATACATCGTTTAAGTTGTAAACTATCGCTCAAGGTAACACTCTACCATTTAAACTGAGTCCATCCATCAAATGAAGAAAAACCATCTACAAAGGTAATTTCTTATGTAAACTTTACCACTTAAATAATAATTTTACTAATTTAAACGATAAGCTTTTACCATTCCAACGCATCGTTTAAATTGTAAGTGTAATAAAATTTCTCCATTACTCATTTAAACGCTCATTTTCTCAAGCTTAAGTGGTAAAATACCGCTTAAGTTGTAAACCTGTCAGTTCAAGGGTAATTTTACCATTTAAACGAGTCCATCCATCGCTTAAGTTGTAAAACCATCGCTTAAGTGGTAATCTCATCACTTGGACGACAATTTTACCACTTAAACGATGTTTCTTACTCATTCCAACGATCGTTTAAATTGTAAGTGTACAAAATTTCTTCCATTACTACTTAAACGTTCATTTTCAAGGTTTAAGTGGCAAAATACCTCGTTTGTGTTGTAAACCGTCGTTCAAGTGGTAATTTACCATTTAAACGAGTCCATCCATCAAGCTTAAGCTGTAAAACCACGTTTAAGTAGTACTTCGTTTAAGTGGTAACTTACCACTTGAATGACAATTTACCACTTAAACGATGTTTACCATTCCAACGATCGTTTAAATTGTAAGTGTACAAAATTTCTCCATTACTACTTAAACGTTCATTTTCTCGCTTAAGCGGTAAAATACTCCTGCTTAAGTTGTAAACTATCGTTCAAGGGTAATTTACCATTTAAACGAGTCCATCCATCGTTTAAGTTGTAAAAACATCGCTTAAGTGGTACTTCTTCTTGCTTAAGTGGTAACTACCTTCACTTGAACGACAATTTTACCATTTGAACGGCTAAAGTACCATTTGGAATCCACGTTAAATTGTAAGTGCACAAAATTTGTCCATTACTTAAATGCTCATTTTCTCAAGTTTTAAGTGGTAAATACATCAGTTGTAAAACTATCGTTCAAGTGGTAATTTACCATTTAAACGAGTCAATCGATCGTTTAAGTTGTAAAAACATCGTTTAAGTTGTAATTTCTTCGTTTAAGTGGTAACTTAATGCAGAAATTCTCGTGGATAAGTTTATGCAATTGGCACACAGTAGGCTAGTATCTGCATAACATTATGCAATTGGCAAACAGTAGGCTAGTATCTGCATAACAGCATGCAATTAGACAACATTTTAAATGGCATACTAACCATATTTTTGGTGTTGCAAAACTATCGTTCAAGTGGTAATTTACCATTTAAACGAGTCAATCGATCGTTTAAGTTGTAACTTAACACTTGAACGACAAATTTACCATTTGAACGGCGTTTTTACTATTTGAACGTGTTGATGGGTTCCATTATATACAATTACAACAAAATTTTCATGTCTTCATGTCTTTCACCAACTATTATTTTTACAAAAATTATAGTTATTCATTACGTAACCATTGTGAAAGCGTATATGATGAGTTGAAAAAATGAAGTCACATTAATACCTCTTATTGGGAGCAATAAAACTTTTATTGACAAAATTCATACCCAGAAACAGTTGCTAAAAATATGAACAACCTTTAGCGACTGAAATTTCTTTGAAGATCGTCACAAAAAATAGATTTTATGACCAAAATTCTGGAAATACTATGCAGCAGTTTTCACGATTTTTGCTCTTCACTTTTTCAGTTTCTAAACCCCTTAAATGTCCATGTAGGTCGATTACCGTCCCCAACCCTATTCCAAAACATCATACGATTGAGATTAAATAAAACGGTTGTGGGTATGCTTTCCTTCACCCAAAATATATAATTATTTCTCTTTCCTACTCAAATAATGTATTTTTAATAATCTATGCATACACATGTTTCAACCCTAAATTAATATGGATTCAAACACATAAATGAATGGGGTAAATGTATATGCTCTTATACATTACGTCATTACATACACCAAAACGCACTAAGGTTTAAAAGAAAATTGTGGTAAGTCGAACAATCCATCCTCAGTAAACCACGACATACCATACGAGGCACTAACGTTTAAATGATTTGTATAGTAAATTGACCAATCGATCTTTTCCATGTCAAAGGCATAAGACACAAGGCACTAGGGTTAGCATTACAAGTGTAGTAAATTGAGCACTAAATAATTTACACCACTCAAATCCATAAGGCAGTAAAGTTTAAAGGATTGTGTAGTTAAATGGTACCATGTATCCTCAGCCGATTTTCTATCTATAATGTTTCATTAAGTGCATGCAATTGGCAAACAGTGAGATACTGTCTGCACTTCTCTATGCAATTGCACGTGGTAATTTTGCAGGCCGAATATATGCAAAAGAACTTTTAGTGACATAATTGAATACCCAGAAACAGTTGCTAAAAATATGAACAACCTTTAGCGACTGAAATTTCTTTGAAGATCGTCACAAAAAATAGATTTTATGACCAAAAATCTGGAAAAATTATGCAGCAGTTTTCATGATTTTTTTTTTCTTCACTTTTTCAGTTTCTAAACTCCTCAAATGTCAATGTAGGTTGATTACCTCCCTCAAACCTATTCCAAAACATCATATTCAACATTAGAAACATGTTCTCAACATTGAATTGGCTTCAAAAACATCCAAAATTAAATTAGCCAACTATTTTGATTTGACCAAAATATGAACTGAAAATGAATTTTTTCTGCTCGCTTTTTATTCAGTGCTGTGCATCATGAGAAAAGAGCATGCAGAGATGGTACTAGAGTAAGAGCATTTCTTGCTCGCTTTTTATTCAACTTCATTGTTAAAATCGAACTACAATCACTGGTAAGAACACAAACCATTTAGAAGAACCTAAAATGTACAGTTAAAAAGCTTTATCAGCAGCAACAAATATACGTCTGAGTACTACAAACTTAGTCCAAGTCAATTCATAGGGAGAATATAGTAGTTATGACCCTATTCAAGAAGTGCTGCCCCTCATGAAAATCAGCATATTTGGTCAATTGGATAAGCATCATTCGCCCCGCAACAAAGATAGCAATCTCCCAAGGACCTCTAATCCAATAAGGTAGTCAATCAAGTACTCAATCAGAGAGTTTAAAAACATAACCTCAGCACACAAATCATCCACTGACGCGGCAGAGAACGTGGGCACTAGTCAGCTCCATTGATAACGGAAGTAATAAAACCACCTTCTGATTCTGCCAATTCCCAAGTCATACAGGCAGCTGCATTGTTATACATAGTTAGTGCTAATAGAAATACTCAACCGAACAAAAAACGGTTACATCATGCTAAACTAAACAAACATCCAGATTCAGAACAAAATAATACAAGATAGAACTAAAATAATACAACATACAAATGTAATTTCATAGAACTTAGAGGCAAAGGTTCAAACCTTCCAACTAACATTCCCGAAGTGGCCGAAACAAACTACATATTTTACAGAATCACATCTGTCACCCCAAATGGCCAAGGATGTTGTCACCCCAAATAAGCGGTGTTTCAATAATTTACTGTAACGAGCACAAGAATAACCAGCAAAGAGTAATGCAATTGCAAACTAATAATGCAAGCAATCAGATTGAACTCGTTAGATGATATGAGCTCTCATAAGCACACTTTCATGACTGGAAAGGTATCTTTTGGCTACGGTTTGGGTGAGGGATTTCGTAAGTCCCAATGCATTGATGTCAAGTTAGTAAGGAATGAATCCCAAAATATTAGATAGGAGGAATTAGAAATGCACCATATGAACATTACACAGACATGTTGAGAGGGATTTGCAAATCTCTACTTGTAAGGAATCATTAACAAATCCCTCTTACATGCCTTTGTAATGCTCATATGGTGCATTTCTAATCCCTCCTATCCAACATTTTGTGATCCATCCGTTACTAATTTGACATCAATCCCTTTGGACTTGGGAAATCCTCATCCAAACATAGCCTCAAGTTATGTTTTAAAGACTATAATTTCCTTGAATCTTGCATTGAGTACAAATATCTTCAAACAAACAGCTAGAAACAAGTAATTCAGTATTTAACACGTAAAGGCAAATGATTTTTTTATAAAATCAAGATGCAACTGATCATTGGTATCCAGCAACTATTTATCCCGTTTTTTCTCCTTGGTTGAGGGAATTTCTTTTCTAGAGAGATCAATAGAACTCCTTATCCATCCCTCCCTTTCAACTGTATAAAGATCTCATCCGTACCTCAAATCCCCAAGAATGGAGAATAAACTGTTATCTACCACATTGAAGACAGAACAGAACTAATATCTTAATTCCCGAAAAGTCACACACTATTGTTTTCCTGCACAACTCATATATCAGCCATCATTGTTTATTCTTCAGTCTGACTAGAAGCGACAACCGCCAGTGTCAATTGATCATTGAATTCCTTGTCACGGGAAAACATAACGCAGCTGGTATAAGTCTGAGGCAACAAACACCCTAAACGATCTCAATGACCAAAAAATTCAACTAACTACATTCTCGCCAGTTTTCACTACTTTTACTGGTGCAATATGTATCCATAAGGATTCAGTTATTTATCAGCTTGAAGGCACCATAACATAGGGAGATACATCCTCATGTTTGTGTGAGCTGACTGTGCTGAGCAATCTACTTACCAAACGGATAATATACTAACTGCAACGAGTTGATGCATAGGACTATACCCAGTTCAGTCAACCTCCACTAATATACTAACTGCAACCAACCCGCCATTTACGCTTGACATGGTTTGTTTCTTCAAGTATACGATTTATAAAGGCTGCTAGATGCGGATATCTTGAAAAGCAGATATCACCACTAAACCATTCTATAGATTACAATAACATAAATCTGCATACTACTAGATGCGGATATCTTGAAATGCAAAAAACTCCGCTAAATCATTCTACGGAATACAATAACATAAACCTGCATACTGCTAGTGTTACAAGTGCTTATGTTCTAGAAATCCTGCATCCCATTTAGTACCAGACCAATCCATCCAAGAAAACCCAACAAACATCGAAACCGAAAAGATCGTAACAGTGGGACGATCAATGCAGATACAGATAAAACGAATATAGCATTTATACTAAAAGAATTGAAAATTCAGACTCACTTTGGTGTCCTTTTTAGCTGCAGGCTTAATAGGGCATGCCGGAGGAGCCCTCTCTGGCTTCCTATACTCCCATCCGAAAAGCCGATAAATTCTTCCCTAAAATTAAACAAAAAAAATCAACTTTTGATAATTCGGACAATTCGAAAGTAACCGAAATCAATTTCAATTTCGTTTGATGATAAATTTTCTCGGAAACCAAACACGGGGTGCGACGGATTTACCATGATCAAGTCGAAATGGATTTCCTACCGAGCTATCCAAAATCTTAAAAATGCAAAATTTCATGACAAATTTCAAATAAAAGATGAAAGAAAAGCTGCCCACAAATAAATGAAACTATGTACAATCCTGTAAAGCTGAATAATTTAGAGAGAGAGAGAGACGGCTTTCAAGCGAGGGCTTGGCTCGACGTAGAACTGGCGGTGCGATTGGGTGAGCGAATCATTCTGCGCCTCTGATTGTGGAGGTTCAACAATATGAGAGAGAATACGGAATGAAATCAGAACATGGGCGTTTTAGATCGAACATTCGAGGGAGATGGAGCTATCAACTTTCGATCTGAAACTATCGTTTCAGATCGTTTAAGTTGTAGTAAAAACAAGCAGCATACCAAGAAGAGTCCATATCTCACCTCGGAGCTCCAGCGGTTGGCCTCGACTCTTCCAATCGACTGATTCCTTGGCCACATATCGGCGATCACTGGCTTCAGGTTGGCGGCCAGAAGAAATTAGGGTTACAGAAGATAAAGAAATAGCGAGCAGAGAGAGGAGACTTACAGTTGGGGATCGAGAAGAAGAGGATGAACCTGTGAGGATGAGATTGTGGTGTGAAGCTGTGAGGATCGCAACGCAGCAAGAGAGAGACAGCGAAAGAGAGAGAAGAAGAGAAAGAAGGAGAAAGGTTTTACCGGTTACCAAGTAAATTTGTTGCTTTAATCTACACCATTGAATACTTGAAGGCATCATCTAGCCGTTGATTTTTTCCGGAGTAAAGTTTACTCCGGAGCATACTAGATTTTTCGCTAGGTGGGCTGGTCAAAAATAAAAAAGCATGTAATGGCAACACTGTCGGTGCCCTGAGGTGACAGAAAGCGTGTCAGCAACACAATGAAAATCAGCAAGAAAAGTATACTTTCTCCCTGGTTAAATTTCCTACACAGGAAGAAAAGTATGCACAGGAAGAAAAGTATGCACAAGGCCTGATATTTAACAGGAGCGAATTCTTGAGGCTGAGTACCAGTCCAGAAGCCATAGTCAATTCTCTATAGTTTGGTGGAGATACGATGTCTTTCTGAGCTTTAGAGGTGAGGATACACGAACCAATTTTACAGATCACTTTTACAAGGCATTGGACGATAATGGAATCGACACCTTCATTGATCGTCAGCTTACAAGAGGAGAGGAAATAGCTCCAGCTCTTCTTGAAGCAATTGAAGAGTCGAGAATTTCTGTAATCGTATTCTCTGAAAGCTATGCGTCCTCAAGGTGGTGCTTGGATGAACTTGTCAAGATCCTTGAATGTAAAGGATCAAAGCAACAAATAGTTTGGCCAGTTTTCTACAAGGTGGATCCGTCCCATGTAAGACATCAAAGGGGTAGTTTCGGAGATGCATTTACAGAGCTTGCGTGCAGATTCAAAGACAACATGGAGAAAGTGGTCATTTGGAGGAGAGCCCTTAGAGAAGCAGCAAATTTGTCAGGACATACTTTGAAGGAAGGAGAGTATGTTATTTTCTTCTTCGTCAATTTAGTTGCGTATTTCATTTTTACTTTTTACTTATTAGAAATATAGGAATTGTTGAAGTACACTTTTAGTTAATTTCGGGGAAGAGGAGTGCTTGCAACCACTTGCTCCATCAATTTCCAGCTTTGTTGAATGGCCATCTTCTTCATATAATAAGTTGAAGTTTAGTTAACAAATTACCGGCTAATGTTAAATGAAATTTCTAGCTACATTCTCCACTTATCTTTTTCTACTTGTCTTTTCCATTTAAATTTAAGTTTTTCTATTTAAACGTCGCTACTCATCTAAGTTTATTAAACTACTTAAGTTTATTTTTTTTATTAAGATATAATTATGTGAAAAGACAAAAAAAATACATATTTCTATATACATCCACACAAACCTTAATCGTTTCTTCGAACCAAAAAACTTGTATCGTTCATCTTCTCTCCCCTCAAATTCATACTTTTCTCCACAAACTTCAATTAAGTACAAGTATGGAGAGTGAAATATTTATTTGGGAATTGTCAACGAGTTACGAAACTTTACTTTTAGGGTAAACTTACACAATTTACCTAAGAAAAACACAGACAGAAATTCGGTGTTGAAAATTTTCAACAGAGGAATAAGAAAGAGATGGTCCGGTTTAGGAAGAAGGAAAGTAAATTAAGAGGGCTTTAATTAGGGTAACTGGAATAATATATAATAATAATTCATGTATTGCGAATACATAATTTTGGTTATTTATGTTTTAGGGTTAAGTCTGGATAGATACCCAACCTTTAGGGATGATTTCAAATTGGTCTTCACGTTTCAAAACATTACAAATAACTGCCTAGCTAACATTTGAAAAGTGGACATTTGTTAGGTTCACTATCGTTAAGTGATGATGTGAACAATTATTAGAGCGAATTTTTATTCTCAAGTCATCTATGGAGCTTTGAATTTCCAAATCAATCCAGTTTAGCTAAGCAAATTTACGACTTAACTTGGCTAAAAGGGTTCCAAAATGGTCTCGTATTATAATAATTTAAAATTTTATTTTTTTTTAAAGTATATAATATATATTGTATGACAAACTGAGAATTGTTTTTAGGTTTGAGAAAATGCCAGTAATTTATGAAAAAAGTTAATTACGATATTTCTGCTAAATTTCAACTTAATTACGATACTCTTTACGCCCAAATTCAATATAATTACGATACTGCCATCCTTCCCTTGTTTTTGGCCTTACGATTAAAATTTAGTTTTGTCAGACTTGTTTCATTAAAGCGTCAATTTTTTTGATTGACTAAAGTGTCAATTTTTTTGTTTTAACTGGTAGATATGAAGCTACATTTATCAACAAGATCGTTAAGGAGATCTTAGTCGAAGTACAACGACGCACATATTTGAATGTGGCCAAACACCCAGTTGGAATACAATCTTGTGTACAACATGTGGAAGAGCTTTTAGGTGTCGGTGGAAATGGTCGTCGTGTTGTTGGGATTTGGGGGACATCAGGAATAGGCAAGACATCAATTGCAAAAGCTGTTTATAATGCAATTGCTCATAAGTTTCAGGGTACTTGTTTCCTGGCAGATGTTAGACAAACATCGATAATCCAACTACAGAAGACTCTTCTATCCAAAATTCTACGTGGTACAAAGGTCAAAATTGTCAATGATCATGAAGGAATCAGCCTTATAAAGAAACTGTTGAGGCAAAAGACGATTCTCTTAATTCTTGATGATGTGGATCAATTGGAGTAGTTACGAAACTTGGTTGAAAAGATAGAGGATTGTTTCGGTGAGGGTAGCAGAGTGATCATAACCACACAAGATAGAGGATTGCTGGAATCTTATGAAGTTGAGTTGATATACGAGGTCCAAAAGTTAGAGGACGACCAAGCTCTTGAGCTTTTAAGTATGAATGCCTTCGGAACAAAAGAACTTCCAAATGATTATTCGAAACTCGCACAACGTGCGATAGCCTATGCTCAAGGCCTTCCATTAGCTCTGACACTTATGGGTTCTCATTTGCGTAATAAAAGAAAAGATCGTTGGCAAGCGATATTAGATAGTTACGATTCTTACGAAGGAGAACCTTATAACAGTATTCAAAAAATACTTCGGAGAAGTTTTGATGCATGGGAACCTTTCATGCAACAAGTTTTCCTTGACATTGCATGTTTCTTCAAGAATAAACATCCGGACTATGTGATGAAGATACTAAAAAGTTCAAAGCTCAAAGTCCCACAAGATTGTATTGAATTACTCGTTGAGAAGGCAATAATAACTATTGAAGATAATATGATTCGGATGCATGATTTGCTAGAACAAACTGGCAAACATATAGTTTATGAAGAATCTCCCACTGAACCAGGAAAACGTAGCAGGTTGTGGTTTCATGAAGATGTGTATAGTGTTCTAACTGAAAATCGGGTAAGTAGAATATATGTTCTTACATTTGATTTGGCATGATCTTGAAAAGAAGAAAAAAAAAACAGGATTTTAAAACAGCCCTTGTGAATCGTTTGTTATACGACTTGTTTGTTAACATTATTTCTTTTTCCATCTTAGGGAACAGAGACAATTAAAGGCATTGTGGTGAATTTGCCCAAACCAGATGTGATACCCTTGAATGCAAAAAGCTTCTGGCGGATGGTAAATCTTGAAATTTTTATAAGCCACAATGCACAATTTTCTGGACAAGTTGATTATCTACCCAACGATTTGAGGTGGATTGATTTGGGTGGACAATCCAATATTCATAGCAAGCATACGTTTTTGTTCAATTTGCCGTCGAATTATGATCTAAGACATCTCGTTACGTTTGGTATGCCATACAGTAGCATCAGACAATTGAATGAATTTAAGGTGTGTACTTTGAATTATTTTGAAGTATTATTTATTTAAGTGCATAATTTAAATTCTTGTTTTATTTTGTTTTTGGTTTGACAGTATGCGGCAAAACTTACATCTATGAATTTAAGTGGTTGCGAATTCTTGGAAAAAATCCCCGACTTATCCGGAATCCCAAACATACAGTACTTGGATCTACGTGGCTGCAAAAGTTTGGTTGAGGTTGACGATTATGTTGGATCCCTTGATAAACTTGTTTATTTGAATCTTGAAGGGTGCTCTAAGCTTACGAAGTTTGCGAAAAGACTTGGATTGAAATCCCTTAAACGGCTTAATCTTGGTGGTTGCACAAGCCTTGAGAGTTTCCCAGAAATAGAAGACAATATGGAATCCCTATGGTATTTGAACATAGGAGAAAGTTGCGTGTCTTGCCCAAAACTCAGCTGCTTTCAACTGACTCAGATACTTCAGATGACAATCTTAGTCTTAGAGGATTCAATTTATCAGAAAGTGATTTCCCAATTGCATTAAGACATCTTGATCTGTCGAGAAACAATTTTGTTAGTCTTCCCAATTGCATTTCCAAACTTGTCAACTTGGAGACTCTCTACTTGAGGGGTTGCGAGAACCTTCGGGAAATTAGAGGAGCCCTTCCACCAAGCCTACTTCATTTATATATGGAGGATTGCACATCCTTGGAGAAAATTCCAAAACTGCCCCCGACACTTTGGATTCTGAACTTGCGTAACTGCTTTAGACTAAGTGGCGATGTGGTGGCAATGTTGGAAAATAATATTTTATTGAATCAGGTTCCTCTCTCTTCTTCTTAATAAACTCTTGAAATTAAAATATATTAATTTTGTGTGTAATTAGTTATCTTTATATTATTTAATTTTTAGGAGTGTTTTGGGCGCTCTGGATTGGAAATTCTTCTTCCAGGCAATGAAGTTCCGAAGTGGTTCAACTATACCTCTAAACTTCCCCCAGAAAACGAAGATGGAGAATTTGTTCAAGGCAGGGAATTTGCTTTTGAAATTCCTCCAAATTTACAAGGGGAGACGTCAGCATTGGCTCTATCTATTGTTTCTGAATCACCGACTTTTTATCCGGATTATTTTCATATTCACATCAACGGAGAGCCTTTATATCCATTATTATCTTACTTTGAGGCACCTCATGTGTGGCTCAAGGTAGTGAATTTAGACAAGTACCAGCAGCAGGGAGATATTTGTCAAGTACAATTTGGAGGCTCACGCATTAAAAGCTGCGGGGTGCACAAAATATTGCTCAACCAAGATGAACGGCTTCACTTGTCTTTGGGACCAACGAGTAGTGTTGGGAAGAGGCCTCGTCCAGAGCCAGCGGATGATCATTCGAAGCGGAGGCGTATTGATATCAATGTTCCTGTCAATATTGACATTGAGGAGGAGCAAGAGCAACCGTCCACTTCAGTCGACCGACATTTATCTTTGTTTTATTAGGAGTTTGGGTACGTACTTTATATATTAGTGTCCCTCGAGTTATATTTTTGATTAAAAAGTTCTGTTTGCGTGTATATCCCGTCATTTTTATGCCTCTTCAAATTTAAAAATTGCATCTTCAGGTTAATGAAAAATTGCTAGACTGAGAATTAAGTGTGCAAAAGTTGCTTCTTCCTATTTTTACATTGAATATATTATATGCAAAAGAATTAAGTGTGCCAAAAACAAATCAAAAAAAATCGTAATTTACTACTCCTTACTTTTCTTTTTTCATAGCCTAAATTTGATTTTCTCTCACTTTCATTATTTCGTTAGTTTGATCATTAATTCCTTTGTTAACTAATGACGCAGCAATAAATGGTCCAACAAATATTTCACAAATAATATTAATAAATAAAAACAAAAAACAAAAACAAAAAATTAATAAAAATTAAACTTGTATTAAAACGGCATTTAAAAATAAGCGTGGTAAAGGCACTTTTTTGATAAACTTGAGAGTAATAAAGGTAGCAATTATGGCAGATGTAGCCTCACTCTTAAGTATATATCCGAATTAATCAACCAAGCATTCTTTTGGGCAGAATCTATTGCAGGAGGTGGTGATACCACCATGGTGACATTGACGTGGGCAATATCACACAGAACAAACCTCACGTTCTGGAAAGAGCCCTAAACGAACTGGACACCAAAATAGGCAGACAAAGAGTTGTGAGCGAGTCAGACATAAGCAACCTGGTCTACATTCAAGCCATTGTGAAGGAGACGTTACGTCAGGCCCAGCAGGCCCGTTATCAGGGCACGTGAATTCACCGAGGACTGCACCATCGCTGGGTACCATGTCTGAAAGGGCACCCGGCTGATCCCGAACCTTTTGGAAGCTCCAAACTGATTCGAAAAAATTGCCTGAGCCATTTGAGTTCGGGCCGGAGAGGTTCCTCACCACCCACAAGGATGTTGATTTGAAGGGTCAGCATTTTGAGTTGATTCCGTTTGGGAGTGGTAGAAGAGCATGCCTTGGTTTGGCATTTGGTCAAATGGTGCAATTTACGTTGGCTAGTTTTCTACATGCGTTTGAAATCTCGAACCTCGGGCCAAGTGCACCACTGATATGACCTGCCTTTGACCCACTAACGTTACGCAACTCCACTGTTACCAAACCTCGTTTATCCTCTAAACTTTATCGATAAAGTTATTGTAAATATATATAATATTATGCGTATGAGCATGGAGAAGAGATTTTCAATAAGTATGTTTTTAGTATAATTACGCTGCCTATTCCTGTAATAACAAAATTAATAAAAACAACTGCCAATGTAAGATACAAACCTAGCAATAATGCAGTGTTTGAGAATGGTCATATTGCAGTATATTGACTTTCCTTGTAACATAAGCAATAAAAGTACCCCAAAATACCTCATTACATTTTTTCAATTGGGCTCTTTTGGGCCTGTTGCTCCTGGATTTTTTTTTTTTTTCAATTTGTTTGAAAAGAACGCTCCTATTCGGCAGTACACAAACAGGACAAAATAAAATGGCCCAATAATGTTGACTAAGTTCTTTTTTATTATTGATTGAAAAGACAGAGATAGATTTTCATTACATTAACTTCTGGATCTAAACTGTTCTGAAGTGCAAAATTTGCATGGCAATGATATGTGTAGTGTTTACCACTTTGCTTATCAGTAATGGAATATTAAATTTGATATTTTTGAAGTATTATTTGATGACGTCAGATACTATGAATAATATAATGTAGAATTTAATCTTTTAGTATTTTCCGCAATTCTCCTGCAAAATTTTGTGCCTGTCTTGTTCAGCAATGATTTTAGTCTCAAATTTTTTTCTTTTTCTATGAACAAAATAGTATTTGTTTAAATTATCAGCTATCTTAATTATTTTTATGAATATTTTCAACATAAAAAATATCAAATGCCGACACACAACCAAATTTGTTGGGGGTAAAATCATGGTGTGCACACTCATTGTTGAACAGCCGTTTAGAAAAAGTCCACAAGACAAAAACCTAAAAAACTTTTTTGACACATTCCGATCCCGACACGCGTGTGTCGTAGTCATAACTATTACGTAAGTTGCTTAATGGTGCTCCACCATGCACGTATACGAGAAAGTGAATATAGATTTAGAGTTGGAAAGCCAAAGTAAGAGTGCGTGATTAAGAAAAACTCATTATTATTATGCGTGATAATGCTTTGAAAGATAATGCAAGTAAGGAATTTAAAACATTCACATCCTCGTGAGGATGAATAAAGTAGAAATTACTAAAAGTAGGAGCAAATCCTACATAATCCTGTGAGACACCTGGGCCGTGAATCTCCAACCACACACCAAGCAGTTCTCATCGCCCATATGAGATATCACTATAATAATAATTAAACTCATAAAGGTTACTAATTAAACTAATTAATGACATTTATCCCTTGTTTGCTCAACACTGAGGTTCGAAACACTCCGAAAAATACCATACATACGCCCTAGTACGCGCTCGTCACGAGTCACCCGCGCCTACGAAGTCAAAAAAATAATGTCTCATGCGCCGCCCACGCGAGGCTCACGCGCAGCCCACACGCCGCCATATCGTATGCTTCACGCGTCAGTCAACGCGCGCTAGTCAATCGACCGCGTTAGAAAGCAACGGTAAATATTTCAAGATTCTCGCGAATCTAATGGAATATTCCCTAATTTAGACCTGGTTGTTTGATTTTTTGCAGATTGCCGGGCGTCATCGGCCGGCCCAGACCGGACTAGTTTATTGTCGGGCGCCATAATTCCGCCATCGTTTAAAATTTGGCTCAAGCTTCTCGGAGAATTTCAAATCTCCATAACTTTATTTCTTTGACCAAATTTTAATGCTCTTTATACTCAAAATGAAGCTGTAGAAGCAGTAGAATGACGATGCATCTTGTTTCAAGCCGCACAAGCCCGAAATGACTCAGAATTACCTCGGTGCTGGGCCGCAGTACCGTAGAGCTTGGCGATTTACGTCAAACTCAACCAAATCAAGCAAACGACATATGAAAATTCATCTACTCAACGAGAGGAATCCAATGATTATGAGTTAGAAACCTCACTCCTTGGCCTAGAATGGTGAGAAAATTGCCGAAGGAAACCGGCTTTTCCGTGTGCTTTTCCTACCAAATGGTCGAGTTTGGATTAACGATTGTAATTGCTGAGTCTGTGTGGAGTCAAGACGTAAGATTGTGGTGGATTTCAGTCGCTTCTGCTCTACTAAGCTGCTTTCGACGTGCACCGTGCACATACTAAGGAGAAGAGAGAAAAAAAGAAATGGTAAATAAGGAAATTTACTTTAAAGAAGAGAGGAAAGAGACTCGGGGTATTGTGCACCCACCGAAACAAGAAATTACACTCGTCTCAGTGGGTCATCATTTGGCCTGTGGCTCATGGGCCGGTGGGGCCCGCCTCGGCTCAAAGAGGAGAGTGCCCGTGGCCAGCTCAACAAAGCCCAGCTCTACTTCACCTCATCGATTAGTAGGCCAGGTCAGTTAGGAGCTGGTTCTACTCGGCCCATAGGTCTACTAATGAGTCACATAGGCCTGCACTGCTCTGCTTCAGAAAGCCTGCACCACGTGCCCGCTATCAATTTTTGCAAATACATTATACATGCTTATTTACATTCTAATTGGATTCTTGTTTACCTAGCGTGGACCCTAGGTTTAAATTGCATGTAACGTGATACCTATAAAAATGCTGGCTCGACGCTTTAACTATTGATAGTAAAACTCGAGGATTTGAGAAATAATTATTTAAATTGCATAATATCTATAATAATGCGTGATGCGTCTAATTCAAATCCAACTCGCCTAAAGTGATGGAGTATTGAAATAATCCGATAACGAGACAATTGGAAGTTGAAGCCAATACTATAATGAGAAATTCGCAGATTTTTGTATTTCGAAGCTTTCATAAGTCAGGACACATGCTTGTACTTTATAATTAAAGATACTTATTTGCTATTTTAATACGATTTTTCTGCATTTTTTTTATTATATTTTGTTCACTCGCTTAGGCCCTGCACCTCCAATCACGCCTTCCTACTCCTACTACTAAGCCCAATAAAAGCCCTACCATGAGCTGGTCAGTTTTAATATTTTCATAGTGTCACTAAATTTCCTACCATATTTGCTATTATAATTGTTCAAATTACTGTACCTCAAAGCCTGCAAACAGATTTTTAGTCGTGTCAGTCTTACACCCATTGCCGACCTCACCGTCTCCAGATAAAAATAATCACACACGTCCAAAATATCATCTCGAAATTATTTTATACAAACTTTTATTCACGTTACATTTTTACCATTTATAATTGACTCATGTTAAGATTGGAATTTTTTTATACTAGACAAAGATTATTACTATATAGAGTAATTTTTTAATAAAGAGACTTTTATTATACATTATATATAGAGATATTGCACCCTTGTGTCAGTTGCTAAAATGTAGCCATGATTTAATTTTCTCGTATCAGACATTGAAGTTTTATAATTGTATCAACTTATGCATTCTGTTTGTTTGAAAGTCTAATATAAAAATGCTTGGTCTGACTTGCCCTAAACGACCTTAGAACCGTGACCGAACCGAAAAAAGTTTTCGGTTCAGTTCGGCTTAAAATTGAATTTTAAGAAAACCGACTTTGGTTTATTCTGAAGAAACCGGTTCAGTTTCGGGTTTTTGTCGGTTTTCGGACCTTAGCTCATTTAAAAATTTTGGGCTTTAAAATATCAAGCTTAATTAATGTAAAATTAAAAAAAAAATTAATTGAGGAACCAAGGATGAAGAAAAAGTTGAGGAGGAACCGAGAAAAGAGAGAAGAGATGGAGGAAGCACCGAGGAAGTTGAGACAAGATAAAATAGGTGGCTTGAAGTGGCGGTGGCGATGGTGATTTGGCGCCAGTGGTTTGGCTGTTGTGCTGGAGTAGTGGTTTGCAGATTAAGAACTGCGATGGAGGAGAAAGATTTGAAGGAGGAAACTGAGAAAGAGAGAAGAGATGGAGGAAGAAGAGAGAAGCCTCTAGAGGACTCCTGTCGAATAGATCAGATCTACATAAAATAAATGGATGAGGAAGAGAGAGAGAGGACAAGAAGGGTGATTGCAAATGCAAATGAAAGAGAGAGATAAAGAAAGAGAATGACGGCTGCAAAGTGAAATTGGGGAGAAATATGAGGGAAGGTAGTACTAGTAATTAGGTTGGTTATTTGGGCTTGTGTGATAAATGTGTTTCTATCGTACATGGCTTTAAAGAATATATCGTAGTAACGCCATATATTGTATAAAATACAATTTTATTTATTAATTTATTGGGCCTTGCTGGCTTCTGCTCGGTCCAGTTCTTCAGAGACTCGTACCAACCGAAACTCCGGTGGCCTAGTTTCTCTTCGATTTTCTGCCTCAATTTTTCTGCTTTCTTCGGTTTTGCCTTCCGATCTCTGGCTCTGGGCTTTCATTATTTGCCCACCCCTAGTCTAATATTCCCTTACATTGATGACGCTGAGAATTTCTAGGTTGACGTATACTTGCACAAGTTGGAACAAATAGTGTGTGATTGGTTGTCTTTTTCCGACACAAAAACATTGATTTAGAAAAACGAAGCTTACATGATGAGTTATTTTATTTTATTTTTAATAATGGTAAATCATGTAATTTTGCATTATTAAAGGCTACCTATAAACATGTAGCACCTAATTTGTATTATAATGTTTAGTCAAAATGCTATAAAGTTGTAACTGTTTAAACCCAGCAATTAGGAAAACGAGACACCTAAACCTAAATACCTTGGTTAAAGCAAGTGAGCCAATTGATTAAAACAAAGGAAAACATCATGAAAAAATATGTTGACAATTATAGACGTTGAAGGTCCACTTGCAGAAAGCAGCTTGTTAAAATCTCTCAATACAATAAATACAATAAGTAGTATTCATCTTCACTTCTGTAATTGAGAGATTTTATTGCTCAAATTCTGCTGCATTTACTAGCCTCGATATCGACTTATTCTATCTCTTTTATTATATTTATTGTTGTAGAAAGAAATTCCCATGGCAAATGAGAAAGAAAGGCTAGCTAGGACTTAACTTTCATGGAGAAATTTCAACACATTTGACTAATGAGCTTGATGCTTTCACATTAAATAATACTTGTGTTCCTCATTATTATCCCACCTTTGCTGATTAACGTATATTCTCATCGTATAAACTTCATAAATCGGATCAATTCGCTTCTAATCTTCATTTGGAGATCATCTTTACAAAAAAATTATTCGACCTAGGGATCGTTTAGTCTTCCAAATGTATCCAATATATGGACTATTTCATCATAAATATGTTACTTGGTGCTCATACTATCGATTTGTTCTTTCAAACATTTGCATGACTAAACAATCTCCCTCGATTCGCAGTGATTTGTAGATGATTTTCAATGAAGATTAAGGAATTGAACAATTCCAATTAGAGAAATTTATATGTTGTATACGTTATTAGAAAAGGTAGGATATGCATTCCTGCTGAAAAGGCAACATTAATCTAAAAATAATCACTAATAAGGCTACTAATCAATGGTTAAAATGGTGACTAGTTATTGAATCAAATATGACATCATAATGGATACTTGTTCACTTCCACCTACATTCCGGATTCAAAACTCCCTCCCCTAAATTATTGTAATAGTTTTGAACTCTCCCCTTCCTCTTAATAATTGTATTATTTATTTTTTTAAATGTCATCATAATAGAATAATCTTTTCAAAATAATGCTAGGCACACTAAATGATGTGTCATTAATTAAATTTGTACTTTAATTCTAAGTTGAAATTTGTTATATCCCGGCCCCTAATAAATAATACTTTATTCTCCTCAAGGTGAATTGATGAAAATGCCCTTTATGGCTACGTATTTCCCGTAGAAATTTGAATTTTTTTCTACTTGATTCCTCGTACTCTTTGAGTTGCACGTTGCTGCCTAACTGTAGACGCTGGCATTTTACTAATTTTCTCGGACTTGTGTATGCAAGTTACGCTTGTTTTACGTAAAATACCCGGAAGTTATGATTAATGTCGCGGGCCTTGGCGCTCTGCGTTTTTATTCAAAACCAGGTGCTCGCATCAAGCATGCTCCACTGGGTGATGCCGTATGCGTTGACTGACTGCTGATCCGTTGAATCCTGCTGTATTTTTAAATGAGGACCTTGTGTGTGAGTTTTCTTCTTCACATTATCTACTTCACCTCACTTTTTCTCACGGGATTGTGAGGAGTGGCCTCATAATATAAAAAAGGGTAGCATTTAAAATTACTAACCAAAATATCATAATATGTATCTAAAATAACATATTTATTCCTCGTACTTAGCCCTTCATATTTTGGAATCAAGCAGTATGATAACCTCGTCATTTATACTATCAAAGAATGATTAGACTCCTGGTCAGAGAATCAATAAAAAATTAACAAACCCTAAAATTCAAGTAAGAGGTAGAATAGAGTAGAACGAACCAAAATTATGGACAACAAATAGAGATTTACAAACCTTATTGTAGCTTATTGAATGGATTTGTAATTTTTTTCGATAAGTTGAATGATTTGGAATTTAGAATGACAAAAATGAAATTTTGAGAATGAGATGTGAATAGCCTCTAATCTCCCCGAGTTGCACCGCGGAAAGAGATCGCATTAGGGTGTGGCGAAGATTTTTATTTTTATAAATAAAAGTGAATGATGGGTTAAATTTAGTAAGTACCAGCTAAAAATGACGTATGTAACTAATATCATTTGAATTTTTAAACTACTCAAACCATCACAATAGTGCTTTTTTGTTTGCTAAAAATTAATAAAAATTCATAATAACTAACGCATAAGCAGCGAAAAATGTAAATAAATATAACATGCTACGATTAGCTCTACAACATTTCATAGCGGGGTCAACTTCAGTCGACAATTGAAATCTATGAACACAGATATTGCTAACACGATGCAGCGACGCTATTGCCAGGAGTTCTCACCGGATTTTTTTCCACCATTTTGAAAACTTTCGACGGATGCAAGAAGATCACGGTCGCGACGTTGATATCATGTGCATTATTTTAATAGTGAAAATATAGCCTCGAAGCCATGCTTGTAAAACTATATAACATCGATCAATTTCAACCATAACACGAAATACGATATCAACGTATCCTAACTCATTCATCTTCTCGCATCTACTAAAATATCATGTTTTCAAAAAGAAACTTTTGGAAAAAAGAACCAATAATACCTGAAACAAACATACTTCTCCCGTAATCGATTCGCTCACTATTATCCAAAGTTGTTCATGGATTCTCATGGTCAAAATCCGTGAGTTGACCCTTCACGTCAACAAGTTGTAGAACTTGTCATTACTAGCGTAATTCATCGAAGATCTTGCATAGTTGATAATCGCATTTAAAATTTATGAGTTAAATAATTCAAACACTATTCATGAGAGTTTCTTAAGGGTTTTGTAATCCTAACGACGATGTAACCATCACAAACATATGATGCTTAACACGAGCATTTGCATATTTTTTTCATAATTTTCACACTTGTAAATATATTAGTATGAATTTTTAATGTGATTTTGGATGAAAAATAAAATTAAGCACGTGATCCTTATCCTAACTTACAACCATTCGCTCCACTAAGAGCCTACCTAAGTGGCCCATTTCCTATTTGGCATCTAGGTTTTTTTTCCACCTAAAACGTTGTTTGTTGTAAACAGACGGCCACAATTCGTCGAGGCGCCTACAACCAGATTATCGTAGTGGAAAATATGATGTGGGCTTACAATGAAACCCACCCACTATATTTTTATAAAGACCCATTCCATCTCTTTTAGCAGCCCAATATGAACCACTTTTCTATTAACAATAAAATAAAAAAATGAAAAAAATGGAAGATGATAGAGCAACAAGCCTGAGAACATTGGCGCGTCATCTTCAGATGATTTCACTGCTCCGCTCTGGATTTTTTCATTCCTCTTTCGGTTGGGCTTCGGTTTCTACTTGTTCGTTCTTTCAAATTCAATTTGGGGAATCTACAATATCTGCGTTTATCACAAAAAGAGGTGGACGTGGCCTCGAGCATGCTCAAGCGTTTTGAGCGTAGACGGCGACAGAGCAGACGGGGTTACAGGATGTTCGACGAACGGGAGATTCGTTATCGCACTGAAGAACAGATCCCAGCGTGTTCGTTATGCTGTACGCCACCTTGCCATGGTGTCTTCTATTCCAACCCGTGTCCCACCTTGTCTTCTGCTTATCTGTGGTAATGCGCCCTAAACCGGTAACTTGGGTCAGCTTTTGTTTCGAAATTTAATTAAAAATTAAAAGACTTGTATCAGGACATGGTACGTATCACTAAAGACACACCCGTATGGTCATCATTTAGAAACATACCCACTACTCTCTCTTTCTCTCTCTCCCAACATTCCTTCTTTCTCGTAGTAACAATACTTATAAACATTTTCATACTTATACCTAATTTAATATTAAATTCCGCGAGAACTGACCATTAATAAATAGGATTCACAGAGTAAATACGCACTTTCATCATTAATGACATTCGTGATAAACATGTTAACATAAGCCCCGCTTTTAGCTGAATTCTCTCACCCGTGAAGCTGCTTTCTTGGGTAGAATTTATGTATTGCGTCTATCTCACATTTTATTACTTTCACCTTTGATTTCTCTCTACATATTTTTTACTTCACAAATTAATCACAAAATCAGTCAAATCAATCATACTCAAAGTTATCTTTTTCATCTTTTTATGCTACTTCTTTGTTTTCAACAAGGACTTAAGCTCAGTATAAAAAGTAAAAATTTCAAGCAGACGCATTCATTCAATTCAGATTTTACTTATCAACGATCCATATTAATTCAGAATGTGGCCTAACAAATCTTAAACCATTTCATCGCACGCATCATCGAATTCAAGACGCATCAATCGCTTAAACCTTATAAAAGTCCATTAACATAAAAAGTTGGACAAAGTTTGTACTCTAACACAAAAGTATTATTTTAGAAATAATGACTATTATTTTAAAAATCCACACACTATTTCAAGAATCATTGACACTTACTGGCAAACGTAATTATTTCGAGAAAACTGCCATACTATTTTTTGTAAACTACAATTTACTCATTTCAAAATAATACATGCTTATTACACAAATTGTAAAAATATTATCTTGATTATATAAACTTTTGTCCTTTTAAATTTTTTTTTATTGACAAAATTTATTAAAAGAGGAAAGAGGTGGGGATGGGTGTGTGTGAGAGAGAGAGATTGGATGAGACAAAAAAAAATGAAAACAAAATAATTGGATAAGGAGCAGAGGTGGGACGGGTGGGTGAGAGAGAAAACAAAAACTCATATGGGTGAGAGAGAGGGAGAGATATGATGGATGGGTGGGACGCACAAGAAGCGCACTTGTCACATTTTTTAGGGTTTTTTTTATAAACATATTAAACTTTTGTCATTTACATTATTAAATTTTAAGCTATTTTCATTAAAAATTATTATGATACTTTTTTAGTTAAGAGAAATTTTAAAATGTCATTTTTATTAAAACTTTTAAAACCAATTGACAATATGAGAAATACTTCTAATCTCTCTTATGCTCCTCGCAAAGATTTCTCTTTCACCTATAAGATTCTTTACCTTCACATCCTCACAAAATTCCTCACAAAACGAACTTTCTAACCATCAATCCACCCCGCTGCATATTGCTCTTCAATAGAATTTGACTAATCCTTTTGCCCCCTCTCCTCTCTTTTGTTAATTTCTGATTAATTGACTTATCTGTTCAGTTGCCCTACTTTATTTTAGCAATCAATAATTATGAAGTATGGCTACATTTTTGGAAAAAGTAATCAATCACGTCATTGATGAGCCGCCAGGAGAGAAAACAGAAGAGCCTTCGTTTTTTCACCTTATCGTCCAGTTGTGTGCTATTTCCACCAAAAAAGCTGTGATCGCATCACTCTCTTCGCTCTATCGAATATAGCCTTTATAGCGACTATAACTATTGCTCAAAAACTCAACCAATCATAGGAGTCCTATATATATGTATGACAGGGCGCCAATAACACATGTCAACTTAAGCTCACCTAGCCAGTTCAATAAAAATGGCTTGTTCTAGCTTAATGATTTAGTTGCAATAATGGATTATCTCCTGCAAACTCTATCACTGCTGGATTATCTACTATAATCATCGTTTCCTATTACCTAATACGAAGATGGAGAGCTGCCACCATAAGGGCAATATCACCAGTTGAAGCCAAGTGTATACACATTTGGTCACCTTCCTTTGTTAGGAGGCTCTACACCACCACATAACTTTAGAGCCATGGCGACAAGTACGGACCCTTTTCACCATCCGCCCCGGCATCTATCCGTGCACTAGTAGAAAACAGCTTGGGCGCATAAAACTTTTTGAAGGATTTAATATTCTTTTCGTGTTCCCAAATAACTTTCTTTAAGGCGACTTAAACCATCTTCTCGTCGCCCAAAGCTTGTGTTTAGGCGACTAAACTTTAGGCGCACAAGCCATATTATGCTCTCTAAAAGCACTTAAGGCGCACGAAACTTAAGGCGACGCCTTCACGCCTAACACGGTTTTGCGATGAATAATAATTTGGCCGCTAAAGAAGAATTTTTAGCGACTTAACAATTTGTTCGTCGCCTAAACATAAGAAATTTACTCTACACCGTTTTTTATTCATAAAGAATGACTTATTCATGTCTCAATGAAGTAATTTTTGTTCAAAATGATCTGAAGAAGAGGTTCACATATTCTACTGCCTGCATTTTAAGAAACATGGTCTATGTTTTTACACCAAGAGCTGTACGAAAAATTGACCTGAGCGCTGAAAAAATTATTATTGCATTGAGAAGGGGAAAATTGTAAATGAAGAACGCTTAATGCAGAAGGTTATCTCGCTTGGGAAAACACTTCAAATGAACATTCAGAAACCTCATGAAGTTTATATTATTTAACCGCCGACAACGCCACGCTTACTCCTCGCCATATAGTCTGCATCTGTTTTCGTCGTTTTTTAAAACATGATCTTTACTGCCTCTAATAAGATGAACGGCCGGACAAGGTTAGAATGTCCCCATAAAGCCAGCTTCTTTATCAAAATTGTGATGATGTTATAGTTTCTATAAACTTTATAATGTCATATACAATTCCCGCTTAAATCAGAAATTTTGGGACATAATAACAACGATCCGAACTGCTCATCTTATTGCATTCAAAGAAAGATCATGTTTTCAAAAAGAACCGGATGAAAAAAACAAATTACTGAGCACAACCTAGCGTGAATGTAAACATTAATCGATCACAAAAAATAATATAGGCTTCATGGTTTTCTAGTTGCCTTCGATTTTGGAGATGACCCCTTAAACGAAGTTGTAGGCCTTCGTTATTTAGCGTTTGTATATTTTTTTACAAATTTTCCCTTCTCAATTACTTATTATGAATTCAGACAACTTAATTTGGGCGACTAAATTATTCTTCGTCAGCTTAAAGTGGCTTTGGGCTACTCTAAATTATTTCTTCATTACCTTAAACCGGTTTAAAGTATTTAAGAATAATCTGCCGCCAGTAGCCTTTGGCTACCTAAATGAAAATTCGGTCGCCCAAAACCCAAAATTTGCTCCCCCAACAATCCGCCAAAAATTTTGGGCTAATTTTTGAAATTTTTAATAAAATTTCATGACGAATTGATGACTTTCTGAGCGACGAAAATAGTTCGTCAGTTCAAAGGCCTTTGGGTTTACTTTTCAACCCCGCGGCCTTTCTCTTCTCTTTCTTCTTTCTTCTTTCTTCTTGCTTCATTCCATGCCTCTATCCTAGAGATGACAACCACTGGAATTCTTTCGATTATCAATTCAAAATTCAAATCTCACGATACAATTACTCCAAACTTCATTCCGCTTTCACCGCAATCTTCTTCAAGACGAGCTATGCACAAGAAGGTAAGTTTATTCTAGGTTTTGGTCTATATTCCGCTTATCCCCAATTTTGAAATTTTAGAGAATTGATTCATTTTTGTGTTGCATGTTTAAGATCTGCCTTGGTGATGGTGATTTGAGGTCAGCATTTAACCGGAATTTCTATGGTAGGCTCGATCTTAAGCCAAATTTGGGTAAGAACCGTGAAAACCTATCACCTCAAGTACCTTTTTTGATGATTTATCTGGGTTTCTCTTCCTGATCATTTTGTGAGTTTGGGTTTTAGCAAATTTTTTCATGATTTTGTAGAATTCTTCGCTTAAACTTCTAGGTTTTGGGAGAATTCTTCATATAAATTCTCAAGTGTTTTTGTTTGAGTTCATTTATGACCTAATTACTGCTTGGTGATTCTTTTGAGATCCCTCGATCAAGCTTCGAGAGATGGAGATATTGAACTAGGAGCACATGCTTCAATGAATTCTGGAGAACTTGGTTTGGAGAATTTCTTCAAAAAGGTGCTTGAAGCTTCCTTTACTTAATTTCTTCAATATCCCTAAATGCATGAAACACATTATTTTCTTTTTTCCGTTACTCCTTTTCCTTACATTTTCCCATATTCTGTATATGGAATATGTGTTATGTTTACTTTCCCTGTTGATTCTGTCTACATCAAGCCATGATTTTTGCCACAAGGTTCAAGAGATCGAGAAGCAAAATGAGAAGCTTGATGCTTTTGAAAAAGCTTCAGGTATTTATGCTTTCCAATATGTTTTCCTTACCTTGCCAGCACCATGAAGGTTTTTTTGTTAGTCTCAGCTGTCATAGTTCCCTGGTTGGGTTCTATTGTTCAAATGTATGAACTTATTACTCTTAACTTTGGTCTCATTTAGTGTTGTGCCAATGAATTCAACCGTTAATTTTAATTGAGAGTGAATTTACTTATCCAAGAAGCTCAAAGACTTGAGTCTTGTCTTTTTTTGGTTTGGTAATGTTGTCGTTCGTAATTATATCTGTGATGCCAATACAGGTGATATTTAGACTGAAGAAGCTCCTAACTTTAGAATTAGTTCGTCATTTCTTTGTGGTATCGTATTTAAGCTTAAAAAGAATCTCATTTAGGTTACTTGTAGAGAAGCCAATTTAATGGTTTTGTCTCCTCCAATCCAATGAGCATAAAAGCCAATCCGATAGCCTTTATGCAATCTGACCATAATTTTGATTAATGTTTATAGTTTTGTTTAATTATTTTATTTACTTATTTGTAAACTTAATTCAGCTTTATACATATTTATTTTGGTGCAAGCTTTATTTTATTTACTTATGTCCAACATTTTACTTATGAAGTATTTCAATTGTTCAATTGAATATAACCAATTTATATTCGATCTATATTCCAACCATTTTGATTTTGTTATATATATATATATATATATATATTTAACTACATAACAATTAAAGTCTTTAACGGGTAAGACAAATAAAAACCTAAATTGAGTTTCTCACATGTAAAGGCACAATTTTTAAGTTAGAAGTTAAATAGCGAATCTCACCTTCACATACATATCGCTCTAATAAATAGCACTTAGTAGTGACACGTTCACAATCTCCGAATCTCGTATTCACATAAATTTCTAAGATTACAACTAAGCTGCATGAATTTATTTGTTGAATGCCCTCAATGAAAAACATTTCTATTGAAAATTGAATCGTCAGTCTTTATAATATAATTTTGCAAAGAATAAGAACAATTCGGATTATACTTCAGGAATTTCTGCAAAAGAATATTCGGAGACAAATACAATCGTTTAGTATGTTATGCACATTTATATTCATCAGACAAGCCCCGCCAGATTGGAGGTGCTTAAAAAACTGGGGTGAAAAAAGCTAGAAAGATTTTAGGTGTTTGCAAAGTTTTGAAAAGTAGCTTTTTTAGTTTAAGTTGTTTTTCAGCCTAAAAGCTTAAGTTGCAAAATAGCAGCTTTCTCAAAAACAGGAAGCTGCTTCCACCACGTGATGAACAGTAAGTCTTGACCTGTGTCTCTCGACTCCCAGTCTCAGCCTCTTCCAAAATCCAGCAGAACTATCTTTTCCTTTCCCTATCTCTTCTATGCCTCTCTATCTCACTCTTGAAATTCTGAATCTGCAGCCTCCTGCCGGCATCGCTGATTTAAACTACCACCACTCCACCAGTCTTTCCACCTTTTGCGAATCTGTTGATACTCCTTCCCCCATCCGGAACCTCGTCGTCGTCGCTGCGTTCCAGTCATCATCTCAAGCTCCAGCCAGCTTGCGGACTTCGATTGATTCGCCAAGGTATCATTTACTTCATTCATAGCTCCATCTTCATCCTCTCAGTCGCCAGTCACAATGCACCAACCATCAGCACTTCAACAGTCACAGAAGTCCAAACCGAGACCAACACAGACACACAGAGCGAAATAGAGAGATGGCGTGGTGCGGTATGACCTTCCACATGCTGGCGGTCGACATGGGTGTATTGCGCACCTGAACTTTTAACAGCCGGCGGGTTTTGCCTCGTGTAGCTCCACTTTCTGGCGATCCCCGCTTCATCGAAGTTCTCCTCTCGCTTGGGCTTGCTTACTACTTCCACCGACGCTCGTGACTTCCAACTTTAATTTCTCATTTTATTTAATTTAATTGGATTTACTTCCTCTGTTTGTTACTTGAGACAAATCCGATTCCTCTGTTTGGTTGCATAATCCGGAATCCTCTTTGATCAATTCTGGATAAAGGTTTGAACTTTGTGTGAATTTGACATGGGTAGTTTTTGTTTGGTTGGATTGCAGGAATTAAGGAAGCTGTCCACAAAGACAAAGCCTTCCTGGCTGCATTGGGGCTGTATTCTCAGGCAATCAAAGCAAACAACTTTGTCCATGTGTTTGGGTTGTCTTGTCTGATTCCAGAGGTTTGTCTTAATTTTTTGTCTTTTTTGTCACTTAATCCATCGATGTTGGTATGAACTGGATGGTATGATGAACTAACGTTGTGTGTTTAAATGCAGACTGAAGTCTGTCGATAATGTTGAAGATCAGACAGAGTAGGTACTATTGTTGCTCTAATGTAGTAGTGTTATAATTCTGTTGTTTATTTGGACGGAGATAATCATACGTTAGTCGCATTTTGTGCTTTTATTTTTACGCATTTGGTTGGTGAAATGTTCTGATTTTAACTGCTTAGTGGTCAAAGTTACATACTCTAAACCGATTAACTTCATTCTGATTTAGAAGTAAGTTCGTTGATGGAAATCAGTATAGTGTTTGAGAATTTTGTGGTTGTACCGATCTTAAATTGTCGAGAATCAAGCCAGATTTCTGCAAAATGATGATGACAAGTAGTTTCTGCCCAAAGAGATTACTAAATAGGAGGTTAACACTAGATGTTTACTATGTATTTAATATATCTTTTGAGACATCTACTCCAAGTCCAATTAGTAATCTCCCACGCTAATGTCTTAAATATAGTAATCTCACAAACCTTCACGAGGAGTAGTTAAATTTCTACCCGAGTTGCTGTTTTTAGTGTCATCATCTTCTTTGCGTAATATATAGTTGATAGTATTGCTTGTCCTGACCGTTTGACAAATTTGGGCTTATGAAACTATTGCAGTTCTAAAAATATAGGGAAATACTGAAAGCAAGCGTCGCCTATTCCTCTCGTGGTTAAAACGACTATTCCGTATGGATTCGTTGTTTTCTTCGCTCAATCTGATTGGAGTAATTTGATGTTGAGATAAATTAAATGTCTCCTTGTGTCCATGTGCAAAGTTGGTTGATTTGAAAGACTTCAAGAAAGTCAATGAAATTCCATGCTAAAATGTGAGTTTTTTTAGAGATATAAATTTGATTTTGGAGATTGAATTCTTAATTACAATCGTAGAGAACATATTTGGCTCGTCTAATTTATAATATGTAATGCTTGAAGCATGACAGAGTGGTTGATTCTGTTCTTCTTCAAGGGGGATGTCAATTTGACGCCTTCTCCTTCCTTTGAACGCACAATCTTTATTTTGTTTAATCAAGTCTATGACTCTTTTGAATTATAAAGTTCTCATAATGTCATGTGACAACCACTTTACTCTTTTTGATTGATGGTTTTGTTTGCGTATTTTCCATCACTAGCCCCATCTCGCTCAACATTTGGTAGTTTGCCACGCCATTGATTAAGATTAAATTGAGTGCATTGCAAAGATCAGAATTCTCCTAATATGTAGCTTCTTCTCGCAAGAACTTAGATAATAATGTTTGAGGTGACATCTTTGAGGCCAGCTGACATTTGTATTTCCATCGCGCCCTACACATTGTTGTTATCAGAATATCGCTGTGACACAAACGCGCATTAGAATGGAACTTTCTCCCCTTCTCCCTTAAGTCTTGAGTAATTATACTTTCCCCGCCCCTGTGCTTTAGCGGCCTTCTCTATTACAAACGGGCAAACATGGTTATTATCGTTAAACATGTACTTTTCACATTTTATTTGCAACACTTTTGATAGATAAAGCTCTTTGGTCCTTTGCCTCGTAAATCGCGTTGTCCGACTTAACCGTAACTAGCTACGCGCCAGGACCTCATACATTAACAATATTGTTCAATGAATCCTAGCTATTCAAATTTAAAATATTTCAATAAAGAAGTTTGTCATACTAATTAATATTTAAGATAAAGTTTATAAATATTTTTCTTTACAAATAAAGCAGACATTTAGTAATTCATCTTTATTTGTTAAGAAAACAATTAAGAGCGCATTTAGTATTATACCATTTTTTGTCATTTCACACACACAAATTGCTTTACATAAAAGTTTACCAAAACACTATCATAATCGCTTTTTTTTTTCCAAAAGCACTTTACAAAAAGTTTAATTAAACACTCATCAGCCGTAGGAATGTCGATTTTATTTCACTACCGCTTTATTCTCATAAAGACAATTAGCTTATTCTCACAATGCTTTTTTTTCAAACACAGCAATACCAAACTAACCCTAAGTTTCATGTAAAAGCTCTATAATCACAACACTAGTGTGTGCGCTTATATAACAAACACTTTCCAAAACCAGCGCATCACCAATCCACCAAGGCAATGTCGATCAAGGCACAATCTTGAAAGATTTCATCTTATCAATCCAGGTCACAAACGACTTCCTGAATTTCTAAATTTACAAACCCATGCTCCTTGCTCTTGTTCATGCTATTACTACCAACCCTTCTCCGGCCAACCAAACATCCACAAACCACCACACCCCCACCTCCGCTAGCTTGCCGCCTGCAGCTCATTCTCCTCACTATCTCCTCCCCACACCTTCTCCTTCCCCTCTCATCCGTTCCGCCAAGCTCCGGCCTCCGTCTCCCCGTCAATCCCATACCTCAATCCCAAACTGCTCTGCCAGCACCTTTACAGAAATCGCTTCACTTGAACACATCCCCATTGTTGATATTAGTTACTTGCTTTTTGGCATACGGTCCACCGCAGCCCATATGTGCTGCTCAGCAATGAGATCGGCATCGGAAGCCACCGAATAAGAACAATTCCAAGCCGCCTTGCTTCCCGGAAACTCATGGCAGCTCCTCGTGCTTGCATATCGCGGCGTAGACGCAGAGCGTGCCACGATGTTCATCAAGCCGTAAGGGGAAAACCCGTGGGTCGCATCGGGTCGGTGCACTGACCAAGTCAGGATCCTCTTCTCCACCTTCAGCAAACAACAGGTCCTCCTGTGTGTATTAGAAATTCGGCGTCCACCGGCAGGTCCTCCGTAAACGGCGGTTCGTGCGGTTGATTCGGTTAAAGAACTCGAACGGCCCGACGTAGTGTTTGGAGTGAATTTGGGAGATTGATTTTCTGTGTTCTGCAAGGTTGCACACAAGTTTTGTGTGAGTGTGTGGTCACGGGAAGAAGACAGGGAGATTGAGTAGAGGCAGAATCAGGGGCTGGGCCTAATGGGTCCACTGGGCCCAAGCCCAATTTCAGAACACAAACCCAATTAACGGAACGTTAAAAGATTAACGTCCGTAAAACGTTCATTCGAACTCCGAATGACGTCCCGCTCGCGTCTACGCGTTCGTAGCGACGAGCACGACAAGAAAATACAAGTGAAAGTGTCGTACGAGTTACGACGCAAAAGTCAACCGAAAGGTCAACCAAGGGCAAAATCGTCATTTTGCACCTCCGGGAATAAAATAATATTATTCTCCGGTACGGGCTGTGTCAATCTACCCCCCTTATAAAAATTTCGTCCCCGAAATTTCCATAAGGAGTACAACGAGGTAGATACGAGTAAAAACAATCCACAGTAATACGTCTCCCTAGAGACTCCCTCGAAAGAAACGCAAGTGGAGAAATAACAGTTGTCTCAGCCGAGAGTCGGCTAAGAACACTCCATCATCACAACAACTCATTGTGACAACAGTGCACCGAAAATCGATCGAAAGAGGAATAATACCTCTAGCTGAGCGAGAAATCAGTCGTCCTAGGGACGTCTGATAGAGAGTACCAGTTACTACGTTTGCACGACCGGAAGTGGTATGCGGTAGTGAAATCGTAGTCACTCGACGACTCAATCCATCTCTAAGGCGGAGATTGAGGTCTCCTAGAGAAATGAGATGCCTCAAACTTTGGTGGTCGGTGTACGGTCTACACGTCTCACCAAAAAGAAAATGTCGCTAGAACTTCAAAATAAAGCTACTGGCAACCAACTACGAATCATGGGTACGATAATTCATCTCACGCGGTTTCAGCTATCTGAAAGCATGAGTGATTATCCATCCATGCGGTATTAGTACGCAAGTCAACCCGCTCAGTGACTCATCACTGTAGAACACGTAGTACCGCCGCCGTTGGAAAGCGGTAATACAAGAATAAGAGTTAGACCAAACTTGAGCAGTCAGAAAATTTGCTCGTGGTTGTCGTTCCACACGAAAATTAACAATTACCTGAAAAGTTTCGTGAGAGGCAAAATAACAGAAGAAGAATCACTCATGAAACGTCGATGAGAACCGACTAAAACAAGAAAGTTCTGAATCTTGTAATACTTCTGCGGTCGCTCCCAGATCTCCGCCACTGCGACCAACTGAGGATCGGCAAGAAAGCAATCCGCAGGAATCACATGTCCCAAGAAAGACATGTGATTAGAGTAGAATTGGTGTTCGATGAGTTGGCATAAAGCTGAAAGTTCCTTAACTTAGTCAAAATCATGCGCAGGTGCATTTGCATGATTGGCCCCAGAATTGGAATACGCCAGAAGGTCAACTAGAAGACTATCACGAACTTGTCGAGATACGGGCGATGTACTCGAACCAATAAGTTCATGAAAGTTACTGGGGCGATTGTCATCCCGAAAGGTATGACAAGGGAAACTCGTAAGGCTCGCAACGAGTCCAGAAGGTGGTTAAGTAACAACAACGTTCTTGATCTTCGGCTGAAAACAATCAAACCTCAGATCGATCTTGAAGAAAAATTGTGCACTTCGGAGCTGGTCAAAGGAATCATCGATTCTAGGCACGAGGTAACGGTTTTTAATCGTCACTCGGATCATTTGCCTAAATCGATGCAGAGCCTTAGATTACCTTCACCTCGTTCGAACAAATAAGACCAGAGCTCCACAAAGTGAAGTGCGAGATTGAAAGAATCCTAACAGAAAGGTTTCAAGAGCTGAAATTTCTTTTGACTCACACAACTCAGGTGGAGCCAACGATAAGAGGTAAGAAAACGAGATACGATCAATACCTGGAAAGATCGATGGTGAATTTCACTTCTCGATCAGGCGGTAATTCAGGTAGATCGTCAGGAAAATTTTAGAAAGATTCGTTGACAACCGGTAGATCGTCAACACAAAAGAATTTCTTTCCACTAACGTCGAAAATGTGATACAACTATCACAAGCCCTAACTCAACGGTTTCGCTGTACTCGTAGCTGAAAGTCAGCCACAAGTCGATTTCTCCGGTACTCGCCGGTGAACGTCACAATCAATATGCCAGGTGGCAAGGAGGTGGTCAACCTCCACCGACAATCCACACTGGCACGAAAATTGGGGTAACAATCCATTCCTAGGATCACGTCGAAAACCACGACATCCAGAGGAATGAGATTGGCAAGCAAACTTGGTTTACGATGATAACAAGGTATCACCGGCAACCCCAAGGAACAAGACAAACTTTGCCTCACGGCATAGCGATTCCAAATCGTACCCGGTAGGAGTACAATATGGTTGAGTAATTTGAATGAACAAGGGTGAATTAGCTGAGTAGGCAATACTTGGATCCGTTTTGATCTCAAGTACAAAGCCCAAGAATGATTAACGTTCCCGAAACAAGATCGGAATTGTTCAGAGTATCCTGTTGGTCGAAAATACTGTCTCGCCCAAGGGCCAACAACGCTCCACACTGGAACAGACGGCACCACCAGGATACAGAATAGAACGGCCAGAATACGGGAGAAAGATTCCAGGGTATGGAATGACATTGCCTTGGCAATGTACGCCTCCACCGAAAGTAGGTTATCGATAGAAAACTGTTCGTCCAACTTACTGGATCAGAACAGACCAAAGGTTGATTCTTGCCAGTACTGCGGACACTGGTTAGCTCTGTGTCCCAATCGTCCACAGACATGGCACTCTTGAGTTTCTTTGCGTTCACTCACCAGAATGACAAGTGTCGCAATGAAGGCAGAACTGGGCGATAAACTGGGTGGAGTTACCCAGTAACGGAACCAGGATCCACCAGCGAATCAACCTCCACGGGTTAAGGGGAAGTTGATCCACCACTGGATGATTCAGAGCTGAACTTCCACGTTGAAAGATAGATTCTTTCGGAGACCGAAAGAATGACCGCCCCATACCCAACTACTGGGTGCAAAGAGGCCGATTCCAGAACAGTGATCCCAGGCCATTTTAAGCCATGCCAAGCTTGATTTCAGTCCTTGGGACCTCGAAGAGTTAGATGGTGGCTAGATCGAGGGCCACCGAGGTCGATTTCACTTAGGAACTCGACGGAAAAGCTCAAGGGCTTCGCCGGAGTTCTGAGGAATTCAAGCCGGGGCTAATATCGGTTTTCTGGGTTCTGTCTGGGTGGTTTGTTTCCTCGTCGGCGTTCGAATACGAAGATTCGATAAAAAATTAAACTGTACTCAGACAGTGAATACGCCGCAGTTAGAGTCAAAACCGAAGTTATTTTCAATCACCGTCACTCGTGGATATGCAATCCATACCGTCGCCGAAGCGAATAGTTAAGATAGCCGCACATGCACAAGAGGGAAGATGATCGATTTGATTGACAAAAGTCATGAGTGGAAAGAAGTGTCGACTTCAGAAGTACGAAAAGTTCTTCAATCGTTCGAAGAGAATTGAGTCACGACAAAACAACACCGTCGTAAAGACTCCACACAATTGATCAACATCTCGAAGATGGAAATTGTCTAAAACTACCGAAAAGTAGTAGGTACGAATTGTTCGAGAAAAGTCGACCGACAGGTTCAGTTACGATCATCGAAGAGTCATTGCAGTCGTCACGTTCGGAAAGTACCGTACAAGGAATTCACGGTGATAATTTTCCATTTCCGGACGAAAATGGAAAGTGATTAGAGTAATTGGGAGGAAAATTTGTCTCCAAGTCTTCAACTACAAACAATTTGAGTACGCGCTGACGTACTCAGCGATCGCCGCCTACAGCCACAAAAGTAAGAGGTACGTCCAGTCGAACAACGTTAGTTGTCCAAGTGTCACCCGTAGGTTGAAGTGGTCAATTAAAGTGTAAAACACCGTTAGTGTAAAGAATTTGTGAAACCAAGTCTCACGAATTAAGTCCACAAGGACTAGTCGGACACGAAAACAAGTTCCGCCAAAAACTATGCGTTCCAGAAAGCGTGACAAAACCGTCAAAGTCGAGAAAACTACCAAAAACTGCGCATTAGTAACGTTGTGGTGGTATGACACAAGAAGAACTTAGAATTAAACTAAGAAGAAACAATACACCAAAGGTGTAGAGTTCGGAGAATTTCTCAATTCCAAGAGTAAAATTCGAGAACACAAAGTTCGAGGATGAACTTGGCAGGTAGTAGAATACCGAAGAAATAGCCAAGATTCAAGAAATTGAAGTCTGTTATCCAACCGACAGGTACAGAGTACGGAAGGAAGAGCATAGGTTAGTAGTAACCGTGCTCTGATACCAATCTGACACATCCCGACCCGGATGTACACGTGGACACCCAAAAGTCGGATGTTCTGGCCGACACCACGTAGGGTGACGAAAGCCAAATTGAAAGAAATAGGAAATAAATGAATGAATTAATGAGTAGGATATACAAATTTTGCACGGAATAAAGAAATAACAAATACCGTACGAGTACGGAATACTGGAAATTTACAAATACACAGATAAATCTGAACATCTTCATACCACCGGGTCTCGACGTCGACAACTCCAAGCCGCTACACCTGGAGGGGCGCAAAACAAAAGGGTGAGTGGGCCATAGCTAGTTATTTTGTGAAAACCTTTCCTTTTTGAAAATACTAACCCCTCGCCGTAAAACAGGTAATAAGTTTCGTAAAACCTTTCTTGAAAACATAATATAGTAATAGGTAGAAGATCAAGGTAAGTACGGAAATGTACTTACCGTCCGAAACGGGCAGAAAGCCACCGTTCGGCATAATTTACTTTATCAAAAGGTTCATAAAATAAAGTTATACGGGAAGACTGTAAATCAAATACAAGTATCCGTGGCATAAGTGAAAATTCGAGATAATAACACAATCCAACTACAAGATAAATGCTCGGTTAGGCAAGGCAGACACACGAGTTCATACAGATATATTCTGTCATGAACAGGCTGGGTGTATAAATAAAGTTACGCTCATGTACTACGATCACGTGAAGTTGGCGCTAATCGCATCACAACGAGTTCGGGCGCCCATGCGACCTCGAACAGGCTGGCACCTACTATGGATCCATAGTGAGCGTATCGGTGCGTGTGAACAATCACGTGAAGGCTGGTCCTGGCCCGGACAGTACAATAAACACCGTGTAAGCCTCCCAAGTTGAGCGTATAAAAACATGCCACAAAGTATTTTTAAATAAAACAGTATGAGGTAATTTCCCTTTTTGGGATAGCCTTGAAACAACTAATAAATAAAGTATTCTCGGGTGCTGTACCCGAAATACTAAGTATTTACTTAAAATACGTGAAATACCAAGAATACACCATACGGGTACCAAGGTATAGAAATACCAACTTAATGGTAAACTAGGTGAACCCAAAATACGGTAGAAAATTACCATTGTCAAGGTTCACCCAAATACGGCCCAAGGCCCGTCAAACGGATATAAAACTCACACGCATAAATAGGGAATTAAAATAATTAATTCCCTAAAACCCCCAAAAATAGGGTTGATTCGATAATCGTAATACGCAAGCAAAATAAATACGGAAACACCAACTTAATGGTGTAAATCCCAAATGGAAATATAGGCCCTAGGCCCATTGATTTCCATGGCCTAACAAATATCGAAACTAACAAATATCAAGTCTATCCGATAAACCAAGTAAATACAATGAAGTACGAGGTCTACCGGGTATACGGAACAAACACTAATTTAAAGTCATTAAAAGTGTAGACATAAATTAAGTTTGCCAACAAGGTATGATAATAGTCAATTTAAGGCATAGGCAAAACCAATTTAATAATTAAAACATATAAAAACATTTAATGTAAGTGAGGAAGGGGCCCACTCACAAATACCGAAGCCGGGGAGTCTAAATGCACGTTCTCCGAACGCCACGGGTTGCCAAAACCTAATTTCAAAACCCACAAATTAGTAAAGTGTACGAAAGTACAAGAAAAACGGCGTTCGGATACCCGAAAACGGAGTTTCGGGGTCGGAAACCCCAAAATCGCCGCCGTGGGCCGCCGTGGGCCGCCGCACGCGCCGCCACACGCTGCCGTTTGGCCTCACGCGCCGCCACGCGCCGCTGTGAGGTCACACGCGCCCTCACGCGCCGCCACGCGGGGCTGTTGATATTATGAATTGTTATATAATTGTTCATAGCATGTATTTGTTATATAATTGTTGATATTATGAATTCGTGCAATGAAAAAGAACATGCTAAGCTCAAATGGCAATGGAAATGTCAATATTCGCATAGGGATTGAGATTTTTTAAGTATTTCATGTTGATGAAAAAACACATATTCGTAAAAAGACATAAAATATGAAGTATAATTTAAGTTGAAAGAACTAAGAAGAAAAATTCACCAACAAATAATTTTTTCTTCTTCTATTTCTAAGAATAGGCCCAATAATTAGTGCTTCTATTTTGAGCAAAAGTTGTTTTAAGCAATATTAACGAAAATTATTTTTGCATGTCGTTATTCACGTACTATCAAAATTGTTTTTGAGCGAATTTCCAACAATTATTTTTGCATTATTAAAAAAGACAATTGTTTTTTCACGTTGTTGTACACATTGTCAATTGTTGTTGAATGAACTCCCAATAACTGTTTTTGCACGTTGATGTAATGTCGAAAACTATTGTTGTACCCTCTATTGATACAATAATCGGCAATAGTTTTTGCAAAAACTATTGTAAGCTATTTTTGCACATGGTTGTTCACATTATCCACAACTTTTGTTGCATTACTACATAAATTGTTTCTGCATGAATTATCGAGAACTATTTTTGCATGTAGTTCTCACTATCAAAAACTATTTCTGCACATATTAACGAAAATTGTTTCTGCACATTGTTATTCACGCATTATCAAAACTGTTTTTGCTCGAATTTCGAACAATTGTTTCTACACTATTAAAAAAGACAATTGTTTTTGCCCCTCGTACACATTGTCAATTGTTGTTGAACGAAGTTCCAACAACTGTTTTTGTATGTCGATATACACAATATCGGAAACTATTGTTGCACTTTCTACTAATACAATAATCGGCAACTGTTTTTGCATATTATCCACAATTGTTGCATCACTATTAAAAAGACTTTTGAGAACTGTTTTGACATGAGATAATGGACAAAGACTTTGTGACAAGAAGTGGAGAAGGAGCAATGTTAGTTTAAAATTCCCTTGTATTTTTTATATGGGTCGAATCTAATGGGCTCCAAGCATAAAGCTTTTAAAATCATTTTGCGTGTTTTTAAACAATAATATTTGTTACTCCATTAAAAAAAAAATCTTGTGGGCTAGCATGCGTGAGTTGCACGCACACATGGTGCATAGATGCTGCTTTCTTGTCATAGAATTGTGGCTCCCATGTGCACTATTATTTTATTCATTTAATTAAATATAAAGTTTTTATATGCAAGGAAAAGTACTATAGACACTATTATGAATTTTTAAAAGTTGTCATATACTTGTAGGCAATTGATAATAAATTGAATGATGAAACAACGCCTAAATTCATCAATCTCACACACACACACACACACACACACTAATAAATATAACATCTAAATAAGAAAATAATAAGTAAAAATACCGCCCATGATAACAAGATCTTGTTATCATGTAGAACTATGCTATGATCAAAATAAGAAATCAATCAATCAATCAATTAGCTTTGATCAAAACATGTAGAACTATGCTATGATCCCTAAGATTCCCATAGATTCCTACAGAAAGATATGATATGATACCTAAGGAACTTGAAAACATAATTATAGATATTAAAAAACAATTCTGGCACATCTAAGGTGAAAGCGTCAAGTTTAAAGTTTATACAAGTGACTGTTAATTTCAATCCAAATTCACCCCAAATACTCATTTAACACAAGCGCACGTAAACAAAATCTAGATCAGGTCACACCATAAGACGACCATAACACTATAAGACAACCATAACATAATAAATAAAGGGTAAGAAGAGTTTACCTATGAGGTGCTTGATTAATACAATTTGATATACTTGATCGACCATGCAATTGTAGATCCTATTGCCTCACGAAAAGCATAGAATTCTTGCGTTGGCTGATATAGTGTCAAATCATCATCAAGCACATCCTCCACGAAAACTTTCCAACACTCATGGCCGATAGGCACATGATGGAACAAGGCATTCGGATCCTTTGATGCAACTTCACCAATTGCAACAACTTCGTTTTTTCCATGCCAATTTAGCAACTCGCACTTTTTCTTTTATGGACTACAAGTTTCAGCACATGCCTTTCCATTTTGTTTGCTTTGTGTCGTCTAATTGACTGAATGACGAACACTTGCATGCTCATTCTGTTTGCATTTTCCCATTTCATTCAGAGAGTATTGAACACTTGTGTTCTCTGTTTGTTGTGCCAATAAGATCAAACTAATAAGATGAAACAAATATAGTTTAATAAGATCTAACTAATATAGTTGGCATAATTTAATTTAAGACTTACAATGATTTTCCCCTCTTTCTCAAGTTGTGCAAGAAGTAATTTATCTGATTCTCAATATGATTGACCCTATCACGCACATATTCTTGACCTTCTACATTTGAAGGGTTTGCACCAAATCCCTTTGCTCTAACTCGCCCTCGTGGATCAGGACCGAGCACTTTTGCAATAGCATCATACTTATATGAACAAGATCCTTCTTTAGCTCTATATTGTTTCACTTGTTGCTGAAAATGCATAATAACAACGTGAAGAACATGCCAAAGAATTTGAATTAAATCAAAATGTTTTTGTTTTGATAATCCAACGACATTTGAATTCCAAGAAAAAATTGTTGCAAGAACGTTCCCATAGACTCCAAATGATATCAACTTACCACTATATATGAATTTAGAGCTACTAATGTAAATATATTTACTGCTAAGTAAATATATAATGTTAAAAATACACGATTTAGAGCTTTTGGATTAGATTCATTTTGAAATTTTGAACCAAAAGCAAGTAATATATAATGTTAAATGTAGCTTTTGTATCTAATACTAGTAGTAAGTAACACCAAACGCAAACTAATTGTCACGCCCCGGACCCGGGGTCAGTAAATATAACCCCGCACCCGGCGCGCGAGCTAAAATTAAAAAAAATAAATAATTAAAGACAAACCGAAACGGGGTGGAGAATAAATTCCTCATATATACATAACCAAGAATTCTTTACGAGGCTAAAGTAAAGAAATAACAACTTCTAGCCTCACATTTAATCCAATCTCATCCCACCTACCCTCTTGATTGTTTAATTCATAAACCTGTATAAAACAATATAGGGATGAGCTTTACAGCTCAGTAGGGACATAACCTTACAACAACAAATTGATCAAATTAAATTAAGTGTCATGACATCATATAACCAAGTATCAAATCATTATCTATAACAATGCAAAGTGCAATGCATATTCTTCGTCTATACCCGTTAATCCGTATAACTAAACACCCAGACCTCGTACGTCCCATTCCGTACTTATACCACTTGGTCCCGAGCACTTAATTATATGAACTAACCCCCGTAACTCAATCATCCCAATTTCCCCTTTTGTTAGTCATCTTGCCAAAACTCTTCGTCGCCAATCCCGAATTACCCTAAAAGAAACTGTGCACTGTGGGCTCACCTGAGACTTGGTACCTACTAAGAATTTGGCTCAACTACACAAAAGATCATTTCCAACTACCCTCATTTCCAATTCTTTCTCAACACTGAAGTTCCAACCACTTCTCACATACGAGTGATGCACAAATAGTTTCATTTCATCATTCACATGCACCACAAATATTCTCAACGAATAACATTCCACACGGTAACACAATAAGCAATAACGAATAAACATCCAAGTAATCCAATGATGTACACATATCCAAGTAACAGCCAACAAGATTATAATCAACCAATGAGATCAAATAATATAGCACTTCACGAAATTTAATAAAATCAATCTCCGTAAGGTCTGCCGTATTTCCCCTACCTGTATTCCAAAGCATTGCTCCGACTCTTTATTACAAGAGTCCACCAACGTGATCAATTCCTATTCACATAATACAAGCCATCACTAAAATCCATACCCTAATACTAATCAAATAAGTTGGGATTACTAATTGAACATCAAACAACTCAAATATCATTTTGGATGTTTAGGATAACATGGTTACAAGAAACGTTTTGTCTACAAACGTCTTTGGAAAATAAGTGAATATATATATATAATACCAGTTCATCAAAACACTTTAGCTTATATAGTTGTATATAAGCTTTATCATTACTATACATGAAATCCGAGTAATCCTTTCCACCTCTAAAACATATACTTTATTTCAGATAGCATAAATATATATATACATATATATATATACATATATATATATATATGTAGACATACATAAACAGCTTGAAAACATGAAAGCTTTGGTTTTGGTTCCAGTACATATACATGAATACATATATTACTAAGAGACCAATTCCATCCTTTAAGATATATTGTTTGGTATGTAAATATATATAGTTTGATAAGGTGGAAAACCAACTGCATGCATAAGTAGACATATATAAACAGCTTTTATACCAAAATAGCTATTAACTATATGGACATACATATATATTAAAAACCAAATAACTTTAAGCATATGCATAAAATTAGGGTTTTCTTAAAACTAATATGCTTGAGTCCCCCTCTATACAGCAATCTCTATTAAAGATAAGAGATAATAGATAACATGTGATAATTGTATATAGCTTCAGACTTATCACTTTTGTGTAGGCAAGTTGATCGATCTCCAATTGTAAGTATATATGATAGCACCATATATATGAAACCAAAGCACTTCAGATGTGAAATTAAGTCTATTTACAAATAAGTAGGGTAATCCGCCATAGAATAGATGTATATTACTGCATAATATCAACAACGATAAGAAAGATTAATAGCTATAAAAATATAGAAGATATATGAATCTTTACCCAGGTTTTGAAAGTAGCTGATTGAATAAATGACACCATATTAGTGTTGCAGGCAAAAGCACACGAATATCATTCGTGTTCTTTGCTAGAACGAGAAAGAGAGACCAAGAACACGTCTATTAAGCAAGAAGTTGAGGAAGATTAATGGGGAAGGATTTTGATATAAATCCTTTCAGCAAATCATTAAGTTCCATCTCTCTGATTGATCTCTCTCTCGCCCTCTCTGTTTTCTGGATATAAGAAGGCCAGGCGGTGCTTCTTATCTAATAGCTAGCTAGGACCAATACAGGAATGCTAAGCATTCCAATCCTACACCGACTGAAAGTGTGGATAACTATTAATAATATTATATAAATTTTTTTAAATTTTTAACCAATAAAATATTATAAAATATAAGTAGCATATATATATGAATCGGTGGAATAGCATATATTATATATATATATATATATATATATATATATATAAGAATATGGAATTCTTTATAAAATAATATCATATTTAACATATAAGTATTGTTTTAAAATACAGGTCGTCACACTAATGTACAAGGTTTTCTATGATAAAAAGTTTATACAATGTTAAATTTAGCTTTTATATCTAATACTATATATATCGAACCCTTAATTTACAAAAAATAAAAAAATAATTCACTATAAATTCCACAAATCAAGGCAAACAACAAGAAAATTGAAATCCTAATTGCAAAGGGAACGGGTGATCCTAACCCTAAATCCTAAAGTGCTTGCAACTCAAAATATCAATCAAAGACGGGACTGGCTACAGTGCTCGCAAGCATTGAATGCTCACACCAATCTCACCCTCATTTCCCCCCTCTCTCCTCTCTCCTCCCTCATTTTAATGGTGAGATCGGTGTAAGCATTCAATGCTTGCGAGCATTGTAGCCTACTCCATCAAAGACAACCAAATGGAAACAAATAAACACTGAAAACCCGTAAATTAACATACCTGAATCAGAGGGAAGATGGAGTCAGATGCAAATTTATCCAACAATTGAAGTTGCGAAATTGACCAAAATCCAAGCGCGCAATTGAAAACCCCTGGAATCGGAAACAAAAATTGAAAACGAAATCGAAGTCGGAAGCTCAAACATAGTGACAGGATGAGCTAAGAGCTAAAAAAATCGTGACAATGGAGCACTTGAAATCGATGAAAAAGGTTAAATTCATATGAAATCAACTAGGGTAAGTGAGAAATTGAAGAAATGAAAGCTTAATTTGTTATGGAATTGCAATTTACTAGCTCAGAGGCCGAGGCCTCGCCATTGTTGTCAATGACGGTGAAAAGCTGATAGAGAAGAGCGAAGATCGGCGGCGATTGACAGCAGCGATAGTGTCGACGCCGTAACTGTACTAAGGAGCTGGTAGAGGTGAAAATTGCGATTGATGAGAGAGGGTAGAAGTCGCGACTGATGAGAGACGATGAAAAATCGCAAAATAATTTTTTTTTCCAGCGATGATATATATTTTTTCTTTTTCTTTTTACTTATACCTTGTGATGGTTCAACAATAACAATTTTAGAGAAGTAGAAATAAAGGCCCAAAAATATAAAAAGTGTTGTGGACAGTTTTTAGTGAAGGGTGCGGCAAGAGAAGAATAGA